>CM077081.1:243227215-243465763 GCA_039513925.1 Platanthera zijinensis | reverse complement strand
GCATATTAAAGCAATTAAGCCCAATGAACCCTTGCGCACACAAACCTCACCTAAAAAAGAAAATTAATGTTAAGAGGTTCAAATGCCCTATACTTTTGATGCCTCATGTTCATGAACGGGTAGAAATCTGTGGGGGTAGTGAATGTCTTTATTATCCATTTATAATTCAATCCAACTTTAATCTCCTTTTTTTGTTGTTAGCAAATAATTAATCCCAATTTCCCTTTTCTTGGACTGAACATCTGCCTATCGCATGTGTGTATTTGCACATTTACTGCTTCTTTAGACTTGTTTGACTTGTTTGCTTGTATTTTTTCAAGACATTTTTCTTGAATTTTTGCACGTGCTTTCTTGATCATAACCATTTGTACACTATGTCAAGCTCTCTTCAAGCTTTTCTTGCATCACGGTGTTTTAATTCTGATTCTTTGATCTCATTCTACTTTGCAGGAAAGAGAAAGCCACAGTTAATATTGCTCGATCATGGTCTATACAAAACCTTGATTTCGCCACTAGAGTAAATTATGCGTCACTATGGAAGGTTTGTTCCTGAACAGGTTGTAATTTTTTTTCTATATAAAACTGTTGTGTTGGTGCGCTATTAAAACCTTTCTGTATAGGCGCTCATTTTTGCTGATGTTAATGGGATTAAGGAGAACAGTGTTAAGTTGGGTGCTGGTGAAGATCTTTATGTTCTATTTGCTGGTGTTCTTACAATGAAAACCATGAACAGGGTCATTGATCCAGCTGTGGATCATTTAGTTTTAGAAGGGAATGATAGTGACCGCTCTGAGCTTCAGGTTATCTGATATACTTTTTAGTTGTCTTAACTAATTTGTCTGGGTTGCATTGTCTTTATTGTTTCTTTTGCTTTCTCTTTTTAATTTTATGTTGAGATACATTTGTCTTATCATTTTAGTTCTCATTGCCACTTATTATTGTGATAGAATGTAGATACAAATTTTGATCAAAATTTTAGATTCATCTTCATGCTCTAAATTTTGATGAGTATACAATCATTGCGGTGGTTTTGACATTTACGTGCTTCCTGTCTATCTCCCTTTTTAGACTTATAGCACGACATGTATTTTGCTGCTATCCAATGCATATTATAAGGGCAAAAGATTCTGTAAAGAGATTTTCTAAGCTATACCTGCACATACTTATCAGTTTTTTCTAATATAATATATTGCAACAATAATGACATAAATTTTAATCTTTAAAGTTATCAAAGAGCCAATTACTGTAACTACAAGATATATCATTCAATTTATGAGCTTTTCCTTCCTTATATGTAGCAGCCCTCAACTAATTTGTTTTCTCCTGATTCCTGCAAAAGATTTAAATAAATAGAGGGGTCAATCAGGCTGGTAGGTAACATGCAAACCTCTTTAAGCACTCATAATTGAGTTCTACATATAACATTTTCATATCCTTGCAATAAAAGCCTTTAATACATACTTTACACAATATCAAGTATAATGTAAGAACGTAAGAGCTAATATGTAGTAACACTTTTCTTCCAACAAATACTGAGAGCTAACATGAAACTATTAATCTCCATAGAGTAATTAAAGTCTACGCCCCATACAATAAACATCACAATATTATCATGTAAATTATTTCTTTCAATCAATTAACGAATTATCCTTACAACTATTTGTGGTATTAATTGAAAACTTACCTCCCTTTTACATAAAAAAAATCTTTGAAATCATAACATAGAATTCCAATGGCAAAAAAGGTAGGAGCTTTTCTTTATAATTCCACACAAAATAAATAATACTTAGACATAAAGGGATCAACATGTTATCTTAGCAATCGTTTTAAGAAGATATGAATATCTGAAGATATCTAACTCCTTGAAGTAAAGCTAAAGATCTTTTTTTTCTTCTCTTTTCTTGCTTGAAATCCCTATATCATGAGTTCTCCTTCCTAAAAATGCTTATTGTCTCTTCAGTATTCCTCAAAATCAATTGCCAAGTATGAAACCATCTGCTTTATGTGAAGATAATGCTTTTAAACCTAGAGATGGATTATTCAGTGCGCCAATTATATCCACCTTACATTTATAAGAACCCCATTATTAGTCTACCATGTGGAAGCCATTGCGTCCAAAATTTGTCGAGCGGGATACCAAAAAGTCAAGCATCAAATAAAATAATAAAAGCAGACGTTAAGCAGTCTGCTTAATCGTCGAGCAACTTGCTTAATATTGTATTTGTAATTGTCGACCAACTTTGTTTAATCGTTGACTGCCTGTCTAATTATCATGCATCTATTTAATTGCCAACCAACTGCTAATACTAATTGTCGAGAGTGTATTTAATCATTTACCATTGCTTATGCTTAATCACGGAGCTACTGTTTAATCGTCAACCAGCTGCTTATGTGGACTATTTAATCATCAAACGACTATTTAATTGCTGACTAGCTGCTTATGCTTAAGCATCGAGCGACTATTTCGTCTTTGACTAAAAGTTTATGCCTAATCATCAAGTCGGTTGACCAACAATCTTCAGATTCGTCAAGTGACTATGATATCGTCGTCCGACAATTTACTGCATGGTATAATTTGCCTTTGAGCGCTAAACAGGAAACATCTGAGCATCAAAAGCTAATCGCCAACCATCACTTAATATCCGAGCATAAGAAATTGTCGAGCAATGATCGGAGAATGTTAAATATAGATTCTTAGGTATGCAAAGTTTTAAGAAAACTGGGGTGTTACATGTCCGCGGTGGGGTGGTATCTCACTTAGACAAGAACATGATGAGCTGTTCTTCTCAATACTCGGCTTGAATTACCCCCATAATTTTGCACTGTTCAGCACTTGGTTATTATATGCTTATTGTGACGACACCGCCGACTTATCTTGATGCGGAGCAAAGACGAAGATGCGTTTTGGGCCCGTTCGGGGCTGATTTGGCAACTTTCCATATTTGGCGCGCCCGGATCGACGATCGGACTCCACGATTGCGTCTGGAACGTCGTCGCGAGTCAAAACGCTATATTACTTTATATTTTTGAGTTTATTTTGATGTATTTTAAAGGGCTAACCCATCGGCCAATCATAGCCGTTGCGTTGATGGGGATGCCCCTAGTTTGTGTTTTCTTATAAATAGGATGCTAGGGGGCTGATTTGAGGCCATTGCAGAATTTGGAGAAGAAGTATTCCGGATTCCAGCGATCCCTCCCCGGTGCCGACGCCGTGGAACCCTAGGTGACGACTCCTAGGCCGCAAAACTCCTCCCCAAGGTACACCCTACCCCCACCATCGTTTTCCACCTCTCCTCCTCCATTTCCAGCCACCGAAATTCCCAAAAAATCCCATTCCCAAAGCTGTTTACTGTTCACGGAACTGTTCACCCGAAAACACTATTCACCCGCACTATTCATCCGTCGTTCCTGTACGCAAACACTGTTCACCCGGCCCTACACTTCTTCTCCCCTTCGTGGATCCACCTCCCACCGCGCCGAAAAACCTAGATCTATTTTGATCTAGTGTCATCACCCTCCGATCCATCATATTCTTCCGTATCCCTCTCCACGTAACCCGGATCCGCCATTAAAACACTGGATCTATCCACCTTCGCCCGGATCTCTTTCCTAGCGGCCGGATCTTTTCATTTCCGGCCCGTTTCACCCCCTCTAGCCTTGGACAGCCACCTCGCCACCACCGCTCCACCGGATCCACTTCCGATCGCCGATCTACGCATCTGGACCCTCCGATTCTCCACCACCTCGGATCAGCCCACTGCATCGTGAGTATCTCGTGGTATTGTGTTTTGTATTTAACATTTGCACTTGGTTGTTTATCTATATTTGTGCTGTGATCATAGTTTGGTAGTTATTGTACTCTTACGCTAATAGTTGTTTGTGGAATTAATCGCCGCCGCTTGCTTAGGCCCTCCGCGCGGAGGAAGCCGTTGCCAAATTGCTAAAATTATTTAATTGCTTCTTTATTTTGATTAACTGTGTGGTGTTGTTAATTCTCATTGCTTAAATTAATTATCGTTGCTATCCGACTGTTTCATTGCATGTAGCATTGCATTCGCATATCCCCTCACACGTGCACGAAGAGTCCTAGCTCCCGAGCACCACTAGCCTACCCTACATCATATCTTCTTTTTGCCAAGAAATCTTTCCGCACATTCTCTTATATGGGATTTGAGACTACCTGAGAGTTAGTTGAGACATTGGTGTTTCTTACTCTCAGGCCCTTTTGCCACATCAGAATGCACCATCTATCCACATCATTACCTTATCCTCGTAATAGGGCCTCATATTTAGGTTGGTTCTTGGTAGTGTTAATTGCTAACTTGATTGACTGCATTATATCAACACCGCTACAGCTCTTTCATCACCATCCCTAGACTTTGCATGTGCATCTCTTTATATCCATCTACATAAAATCCCAAGAGACCTTTGGTTAACTTCACTCCTTGTTGGTGGTAAAGTCAGCAACGAAGTTTGCCAATATTGGGGTTTTTATGTCTGTTCGTCGTATGAGTTTTATCGAACTCAGAGTTCCCTTGTTCATTTGGTCAATAATCCCAGAGTGTTCCATCTTTGCGAGCATTGATTGAAACTGTTGGTCACATACTACAATGATCCTATGTGTTTGAAAGTGTGGACACAATCTTCTTATGGATACCATCCTCACGAGAGTTAGCTTTTCCAAAATTTGGTATTTGTGCTCAAACTCCTTTATTGTTCCGCTGACATAGAAAATTTGGTATTGGTTTTTCTTTTTCTGAAACAATACAGAGCTGACAGCATCTCTGGCAACACCCAAATTCGAATATAGCTCTCCTTTTACTAGTTTTTTCATCAAAGTTGGCGACTTCAAAACTACTCAAGACCAAGAACCAACAAAAATAGAGAAAGATTGATCTCATGCTGAGAAACAAAGGGAATAGCAAATACATTATTAAAAACATTTGTGAAACATAGTATGATGAATGACAGAGAAATGAATATTGTGAATTATAAGGATTAGGTCTCTACATTGATTGAAGTGGATGGCAAAGAAGAATAGATGACAACGCTTTCGTTCCTCAACACCAATGGAGAAACGGTGGGTTTGAATCTCGGAAACATGAGAGCATGAAAGCATGAGTAACTGCATCGAGTTCTAATACGTTTAGGTAGATTATCCTTGAAGTAAACTGCGGTAGAGTGGAGTTGACTAATGAGAAGGAAAAAACTTTTGTAATAGAAAAACAATAGGAAGTCAAAAATTCTAGCAATGCAAGAATAACTTTTAGCGGCAACCTTTACGTTTAAAAGAGATTGGTGGTATTACCGCCTAGCTATATTTATCTTTATAATTAGTGTAAAGAGTTTCATTATTTCAAAGGTACATCTGCAATCCTTAGATAAATTGTGTCATATGGATCCTTTTTGTGATGTAGTTTTAAAGAACTTTGGTTAGGATTATGTTGGTAGATGAGCGTATAGATTCAGTATTTCATGATTGTACATTACATATTAATATCTTCTTTAGTCCTTCAATCTAGAGTAAGTTTATCTTTTTCTGTTTTTTTAATTTGGCATAATTTCATTTGCTAGTATGCTAATTTGACTCGTGTACATAGAGTTAGCATGCATTTTAATATTTTTAACTGTAATTTTTGGTTTCCCGCTAGGGTAGTCCTACATTCACATGGATTCTTAGGAACTAATTTCTTTCTTAAGAATCAGTGATTCATTGTTTATTTTGTAGCAATTTGTAAAAACTCTGTTTGGGAAGGCTTAGCCTGTGCTTAGAATGCCTGACAATCATTTTTTAATAACCCTGGGCATAGTGAAGGACCCTCTTGTGCAGTTTTGATGCAAACTTGAATCACCCTCAATTTCAGTATCATTGTTTTCCAATCATAGCACCAATCCTTCTTTGCCTCTCCCTTTATTGTTTTTCCAGTAAAATGCAAATAGACCATTGAGCATGATAGCTTTGGCTATCGTTGAACAACAAATGCTGATTAATGCAACCAGAGATATATTATATGGAGGCAAACACTATCCAATCTCTTGAGGACATGATCCCTCTAAGATTCTACTCTCCAAGAGAGCCAAAAGACCTGAGTAGCCAAGATACTCTAAAACACTCGCTATCACTCCCTTATTTACGCGGTGCTGGCATACATATTAATACTGAAATGCTCTAAGGCTACGTATGTAGAAAGGAGGACGTGTTTTCCCCGGGGAGTGGTCTTCATATCAACACTCCCCTTTCGAAAATCGACCTTGTCCTTAAGGTCGTAGCTTGTAGGGTTATCACTGAGTGTTAGAGGATCCAAGTCACCAAAGTTGGAATCGTCATATTCTGCGTTGAGTAGCAAACACAATTCCTTGAGAGAGCAATGGTGGGTGGGCGAGCACGACTTGTGGTAGTGGAAACACAAGCTCTGGTGGCGAAGCTCGTGGTACTGTTGGTGAGATAAGCGTTGGGGTGGCGGGAGTATTAGAGGATGCATAATCAACTGAATTGGCGGCGATGGCGTGCCAATCAACGGGGGTCCAAGCACAGATAATTGAGCTAGGAAATGAAGAGGTGGTTGAGGTTTTGGCGGTGACATCGGTTGGTGAGGTGGATAGGTAGAGGAGGACATCTGGGCCCGTAGAGTTCCTCGTTAACGCAACGAGATTGATCCTTGGCACGAGAGAGAGTAGTCGAGTTGAGGCGCTTGTAGGAACTTCACCACCAGGGTAGGTTATGAGAGATTGGAGATGATGTAGGCCAAGAGGGAAAATTCGACTTTTGCGCGCAAATCACCTTCAAAGTTGTGAACTTAGAGAGTTAGTTAATTGTTATTTGAAAGAACAAACTTCACTTTTAAGGTTTGTTAAAGGAATCTGTGCAAATGCCCAATATAAGGTCCAACAAGGGTCCATTCTTCTCAAACTTTAGTCCCATACCTTAGAATGATAATATTGGGTACATCTCTCCTCCTATAAATACACATTCCTTGTATCTTGTTGTATATGAAGAAAGAAAATAATAAAAAGAAATTATTATTTTTTCTTCTGTCTTTTTTCACATGGTATCAGAGCAAGAACGATCCTAAAATGTTCTTTTTCCGCTCTCTACCTCTCGCTTGTTCTTTTTGTTTCCATGGACCGACGGCTAGCACTCTTTTGAACGCAGTTTTCCCCCTCCTCTCTCCTTCGTCCCGGTACTTCCTTGCATCACTATTTTTATAGCCCTCTATAGTTGCCATCGTGGGACCCACTTGCTTGGCGTACTTCACGACTATATCGTCTTACTGCACTGGTGGCACAACTATGGCTTCCGCTCCTGCTTGCCGAATCATCCCTCTGGCGTCTCTGCTAGATCCTCGCCACGGTCTCCTGATCGGCTGTTCTTCTCCTCTCTGTTAGCTCGTCGCCGCTGTCTCCACTCGTTTACCTCTCCCCTTAGTTCTCTTGCCTAGCCACACTCCCCAGCTTCTCGACTGCTTGCCCACCAGCCTGATCGCCTGATTGCCTACCTTTTGCTGACTGATCGCCTGGTCACCTGCCGTTGCAATGCTCTCTTGCCCGCACCCTCTGACTCTCCTGTTCGCAGGGTATCCATCAGGGGTCATCTCCTCTGACCGCAGAAGCTTGGCCGCCGAGTTCTTACTCTGCCTAACCACAATAATAATCCTTCTCCGTCTGATCCTTACGCCTGACCACCGAGACCTTCATCTGCCTGGCCGCAACAGTCCTTCCTCTGCCTGGCCGCAACAACCCTTCATCTGCCTGACCGCAAGGTTCTCCTTTATCTAACCGTTGAAGGCTGACAACAGAAGTCTGTCCGCTGAAGTCCTGCATTGTCGCAATGTCCTTGAATGATGCTCCGTCTCTTCCCTCTCGTGCAACAACACCTCTTACGATAGTTCGTGATGAGCTTTGGATCACCAACATCTTTCTTAATGGGAAGAACTTTGTTAAGTGGGTGCACTCCGTCCGTCGTGTTATTCAGAACAAAAGGCTTCTTACATCATCTCGCTAAAGCCACCCCTACTGAGCCCACCGAAGATTGGCTCCGTGATGATGGTCGTGTCCAATCATTAATCCTCAATTCTATGGATAATGAACCATATCGTATCGCCATGTATCATGAAATGACAAAGGCAATGTGAGATGAACCGCTCTCTCTATTCCGACAAGGACAGCCTTCAGTACCTCTTTGATATCATCACAGACCTCTAGTCTTTAGACTCGGGTGGATGGTGACTTAAACTCCTTTGCTTCTCGTTCTAAAACTTTGGTCGAGACCTTGATTCAACATCAGTTCCCAACCGCAGATCTCACTGCCCAACATGCTAAAAAAGAAACAGTTGGCATTGCCATGATGATGGCTCGTGTTCTGCCTCATCTTCACAACGTGTGGGCTCAAATCTTGTTTTCTTCCACCATTCCCTCTCCCTTAGATGTTTGCTCCATGCTTTTGAAAGTGCCCCCCCAGATGCTCTCGTACCTCTCTCTGGCTTTGCTCCAGCACTCGCCTACCTCTCACCCCGCTCCTTCATCAACTCATGCAGGTCGCATCAGCTATAGGGGCAGAGGTCGCACTGGCCGGCCTCGACCCAAGTGTACTTATTGTGGTCGGGATGAACATCTTGAGTCCACATGTCATCGTCAAAGTTGTTAGGATCGAGATCCTAGATGAGATCATTTCGTGGTAGGATCAGATCAGATAGTAGGGTCAGATCGAGGATCACATTACAAAATCAGGATCAATTTACAAAATTTGGAACGTAGGATCGTAAGATCCTTCGATACGGATCGCGATCCTGACAATCATGGTTATCGTATGCATGGTCTGCCTCCCCACACCATGCCTCCATTGTCATTGATACGTATTACACTACCCGTGCCGACATTGAAGCCATGCATGCCCAGCTCCAGCATCTCTAAGGGTTACCCAATCGCCCGTCTGGCTCTGTTGCTTCTATCTTTAATGATTATATCTGCTGTCTCTCCCATAGTCCAAACTGGATTTTGGACCCCGGTGCCACACACCATGTATTACTCCGCAGAAACCACTTTAGTACTTGGACTCTACACATCTCAAGTTTATCACAACGACCAATGTTGATACCACCCATGTCCAGGTTTGCTTATATGCCTCTAAATTCCTCTATCTCTCTTCGCCTGGTTCTTCATATTTCGGGCATTCCTAGTTGAATAGAGAGAAAGCTTACTTTATTCTTTCACAACGGGGGAATATATAGGGACTACAATGATACATAAAAACGAGACTCGCGGTGTCGGACTAAACCAACACTCACATAATAATAACAAATAAATGCGGAATATAATGCAGAATATACGACTTGTATAATAACTCTCAAGTCTCCCCCTCAAGTCGGATGGAAGATGTCAGTTATTCCAAGTCTCTTGATGTTATCCATGAACGAATCACTTCCCAAGCTCTTAGTGAGCACATCTGCTAGCTGATCCTTAGAGTGGACGAACGGTGTGACACTGTCTTTTTATCCAAGTGATATTTGATGAAATGTCGATCCACCTCCACGTGCTTTGTTCTGTCTTGTTGAACTGAATTGTGGGCTATGCTGATGGCCGCCTTGTTGTCGCAAAACAAGGAGAAAGGAGATGTCACGGGAAACCCCAAGTCCTGAAGAATGGTACACAGCCATAGACCCTGACACATGCCTTGGGACATAGCACGGTATTCCGCCTCAGCACTCGATCGGGCCACTACATTTTGCTTCTTACTGTGCCATGTTACCAAGTTCCCTCCAACAAAGGAACAATAACCTGTTGTAGATTTTTAATCGTTACGGCATCCGACCCAATCAGCATCGGTGAAAACTTCAATCCTCAGGTGGTCATTCTTGGAGAACAGAAGACCTCGACCTGGGGCTTTCTTCAAATACCGTAGCACACGGTATGCTACCTCTTGATGTCTGACCCTGGGAGCATGCATGTACCTATTCAGGGTGCCAACTGCATAAGTAATGTCCGGACGAGTATGAGACAAGTATATTAGTTTCCCAACTAATATCTGATAGCGAGTGACGTCAGCCTGGTCACTGTCACCGTTTTCGCTGATTCCGTGATTTTCTTCCATCGGAGAGTTTGCAGGAACACAACCAACCATACCGGTCTCCTGTGAAAAATCTAGGACATATTTCCGCTGTGATATAAAGATACCCTGATCAGATATTGTCACCTCAATTCCCAGAAAGTATCGTAGTCGTCCCAAATCTTTCACCTCAAATTCAGCAGCTAAGAGGGACTTCAGATTTGCGATCTCTTCCAAATCGTTACCTATGATTACAATGTCATCCACATAGACAATAAGGACCACCACACCCTACACACGCCTCTGAATAAACATAGTGTGATCCGACTGTGCCTGGTTGCACTCAAATTTGAGCATAGCCTTGAGGAATCTGCCGAATCACGCTCTGGGTGACTGTTTCAGGTCATATAAGGACCTCCTTAGTCGACAGACAAGATCTTCAACTCCTTTTTTATGAATCCTGGAGAGAATTTCATGCACACCTCTTTCTCGAGCTCACCATGGAGGAACGCGTTCTTAACATCCAGTTGATGAAGATCCCAGTCCATGCAAGCCGCGCAAGACAGCAGTACCCGAATAGAGTCCATCTTAGCCACGGGGACGAAGGTCTCCTAGTAGTCAACTCCCTGTGTCTGAGTGTACCCCTGAGTAACCAGACGTGCCTTGTGCCGTTCGACCTTTCCTTCTGGGTTCTGTTTGACTGAAAACACCCATCACTAGCCAATAGACCTCTTGCCGGGAGGGAGGGCGAGACATCCCTAGTATGGTTCTTGTCCAAGGCTGACATCTCCTCTTCCATAGCCCGAGTTCAGGTCGGGATACCCAACACTTCCTGCCATGTCCTGGGAACAACCATCGAAAGAGAAACAACAAAGGCCTGGTGGGCCGGGGTAAGATGGTGGTAAGCCACGTGGTTTGAAATAGGATGTTTAGTGCATGCAATCTTACCTTTCAACTGGGCAAGCGGGATGTGCAAATCTGCATCATCAGAATCTGAGGCAGTAGCGGGCACTGGTAGGGGCGGAGCCTTAGTAGCATGTATTCGGGAGGAGCGGCGGTGATACGTGAGGAGAAGGAAATATCGTAGTATCAGGGAGAGGTGGTTCCTTTTCCTGAGACACGAGAGGCTGTGGTGGTAGAGAAGGAAGAAGGGGAAGAGGGACATTCATATCACCACTATTCTCCTCCTGACGAGGAGCATGAGTTGATGGCAAAAAGAAGGATTTCCCTTCTCGAAAGGTAACATCCATAGTGCAGCAAACACGCTCAGAGGGAGGGTGATAACACCGATACCCTTTCGTAGTGGACGAGTATCCGAGGAATACGCATCGGAGGGCCCGAGGGTCCAATTTGTCCCGGTGGGGCAAATGGACGTGGACGAAACATACACAACCAAAAACACGAGGAGGAAGTTGGGTAGTATAGACCAGAATCAAGGTAGACAACTGAGCGAGGGGAGTAGCATAGTTAAGCACACATGAGGGAAGACGATTGATAAGGTGCGCAACATTGAGAACTGTATCGCCCCAATAGGACTTAGGAAGGTGCATAGCGCGCAGAAGACAACGGGCAACGCCCAATAGGTGCCAGCTTTTCCGTTCAGCAACTCCATTTTGGGTAGAGGTGTGAACACATGTGGTCTGGTGTTTGATACCATGACTAGCGAGGTATGAGCCAAAGACTCCTCGATCGTCAAACTCCCCCCCCCCATTGTCACTCCATAAAACACGAACCACACCCTTAAATTGGGTTTGAACCATTTTGTGAAAAAGCTGAAAACACGGGAAGACTTCACGTTTCTTTTTGAAAAGCAGTCAATAAATGTGACAAACCAACGAAACCCAAATGTAGATAAAACAGGGGACGAACCCCAAACATCAGAATGAACAATATCAAACGGAGTGCTACAAGGTGAAGCTAAACGTGATGAACTATGTCGCACGTGCTCAGACTCATTATAGATATCACACAAAAGTTCGTAAAAAAGGGGAAAAACAAGGAACAATTTCTGAAGGTAGAGAGGAGAGGGATGTCCAAGCCGCAGGTGCCAGCGGCGAACATCATCAGCTGTAACAGGGGTACAAGAGAGGGCCTGAGAAGGAGGTTGATCCAGGTAATACAGTCCACCGCGGTTCCTACCACTGCCAATGTTCTGCTTCGTACCCAATTACTGAAAAATACAGGAATCAGAGTAAAAATGTTACAGAGCAATTAAGAGAGCGAATAATGTCACTGATAGAAAGAAGATTACAAGGAAAGGAGGGAACATGAAGGACAGATGGTAGAGAGATAGAAGGGGAGCAAGTGATCTGATCTTTTCCAGCAATGGGAGATAATAAGCCATTCGTAGAGATAACTTTGTCCTTATCAGACAAAGGGGTGTAAGAGAGGAAACCTGATGAAGATCCGGTCATGTGGTTAGTGACACCAGAATCAATTACCCACTTAGACGGAGAAGCAGTGACAACATGAGCATGCGACATAACAATGGAAGCGGAAGCACCAGAAGGCTGGGCAGACTGAGAGTGTAGCAGACGGCGAAAAGCATCCAACTCAGGAGTAGTAAGAGGCCCGGGCACAAAATGGGGAGTCTCGTCGTAGACATCTGTAGCGTAAGCATCATCATGAGGTCTGGAACCACCCGAGCGATGACCCCCTCGTCCAGGCCCTCGTCCATGGCCACGACCACGAGGGGCAAGATGAGGGTGGAGCTTGTAGCACATCTTATCACTTGGCGTAGCAAGAATCATTCCTTGGTTGCTCGCTCATTTTCCAAAGATGAGTATTGCTCTATGACATATGTAGTATGAGAACTTACATGCCTGGAAAGCCTCCTGAGTGATCTAGGTGTAATGCTCTCCTCTCCTGCCATTTTTTGTGATAGTAAAGTTGCTATTCATATTGCCAAGATTCTTGTACTCCATGAGCCTATCAAATATAACAAAGTTGATTGTCACTTCATTCGGGAGAAGGTTCATCTGAAAAAATTTGTGCTGAATCATGTGCCTGCTGCTGGGCAAATTACTGACATTTTTACTATGACATTATCTCATCCGCTCTATTATTTGTTCTTATCCAAGCTCGGTGCCTATGATCTATATGTTCCAACTTGCGGGGGAGTGTTAAAGAAATTTGTGCAAAAGCCCAATATAAGTTCCAATAGGCAATAAGGGTCATTCTCCTCCGCAAACATTAGTCCCATGCCTTAGAATGATAATATTGTGTACCTCTCTCCTCTTGTAAATACGCATCCCTTGTATCTTGTTGTATATGAAGAAATGAATTAATAAAAAAAATTATTATTTTTTCCTTCTTTGTCTTTTTCAACAAGGTTCGATGTGAAGCGGTATTTATAACATCCACAAGCTTGTTCTTATAGAATATTTTATGGCTAATCACGATAATGACGAGTAAAGAAAAAGTTCAAGGTAAGCCATTTAGTAATTAATTGAATTGCATAAATTTAAGCTAATAGACGAAGCAGAGAAATGGAAGAGTTTACCAATAGCACAATCGCGAGACCAAGGCAAGGTAGCTAGTCCTCTTCAGGTTCGTCTGCATAAAAATTAGAACGACATTTTCGGCTAGTCTGGAGGGCAGGGTCGACGATGATGTTGCGGTTGAAGAAGCCGCTAACGTTGAGGTCGTGTTAGATGATGTCGACGATGACCTCTTTTGGTGGAAGGACCTCGACGGCTCTGGACAGAGGTAAACACAAAGGGCAGAGTATGATCCGTGAGATTCATCGGTGGCAACGACGACAAAGATCGTGCGTTGCATCGCATGGAGTCTTGCATGTCACCAGGAAGCAGTTTAGCGGCTTCTAGGGAGTCGAAGGATGTCGGCTTCTGTGCGGCTGAAGAAAACGCGGCAACAGACAACTGTTGGAGTTGACTGAGATTGACTCCGTGCAAATGAGGAATACGCGAACAACAACCGCAATTTCCGGTATAACAAAGGGAACAAAACTAGATTTTGTTCATCCATCTTTACCCGGGTTGCCTTCTTCATGGCTGAGGGTATATTTAATTAGGATCAAAAAATTGTTTCCATAATATCTTCCTCAATTATTTTCCTAAACTTCTCCAAATAAATCCAACATTTATTTTATTCCCACTTATTTCTTTCCAATTTATTGTTGTTGAAATTTAAAATTATGTTATTCCTTTCTTAAACCTATGCATCTTTAATTACTATCTTTTCCATCCTCGTTATTCAAAATTATCGAACCATTTATCATGGTCTCACCGGGTAGTCAAACCGATGAGACGAATTGATGCATGATAAAAAAAATACACAACATGAAATAAAGAAATAAAAATAAACACAACATGAAAGTAACGAAGGATAGATGACACATGAGAGTATCACGCGTCGGAGGATGCATCAAGAAACATGTTGGCACGTTCATCGGATCTAGTGGAGTGCAAGACCTTCTATATAGATATTCTCTAGAGGGAATCTTTTGGTTGGCAGGGGTGGATTGGTGATTGAGAAATTTTTCGGCCCAGGAAATCCAACTGAGGAGGTTGGTGCCGTCAAACAATAGCATCTAAATTCAACGAAGGTTGCCCTGGCCGACTTCCTCAGCAGGGTGAGGGATCCCCATGTAGTCAATGACGGGCCAGTGGGGTGGCAGCGGTGGAGATGCCGCAAGGTCCGGTGGACGGTTCAAAACATTGGCCGCGAGCTCACTGAGGAGAGTGAGATCGTCTAACTGAGCTTCGAGCCGATCCAAGCGAGTAGTATCGGTGGTGACAGAAGCGGAGGCGTCTTCTTCGGTGCAAAGGGCCATGGAACGAGTTTAGAGCATGCAAGTTGGAATAGAGAATGAAGTGAAGAAAACACTAGAGGAGGCGAGATGCGGCCTCCGCAGTGCATGCTGACTGTGACTGTTCGATGAAGATGTGTGAGGTGCTGAATTGAGCCGAGGGAAGTGCCAGATTGGGTGTGCCAATTGCTAAGAGGCCATGGATACGATGCGTTGAAACGAAGGAGTCAGATTGGAGCAGAAATATGGCTGGTAGTTGTCAATTTGGTAGGTTGTCAGCTGGGGTCACCGGGGAGCAAGGCAGTTGGGCACGAAAACATGGAAGAGGTGCGTGTGGGCCATCGAGCGCTACTGGAAAGGAGTGAGCGCGTGGATATGCGACTTGAGGCAGAGAGGCTGGGTGTCGAGGGGGACTCGGTTCTTGTAAGCGGTTGTTTCACGAACACGACTCAAAATCCGCATTGTTTCCATGGAGTAAACATGAAGTTTGCATGGAGACGGTGAAGCCAACGTGATCGTGCGAGCAGTAGAGTCACAAACACAATGAGGAGAACGTGCAAGTGTGGGCTTCCGGCTGGAACGAGGACAGTGAAGGAGGATCTTATTAGGACTTAGGATGGAACCCTAAGTGAGCGGTGGTCAGATTAGTCGATAAGTTTGACTATTTCCGAACAACAAATGCCGATTAATACGAACAAAAATACATGATATCAAGACAAGCACAATCCATACTCTTGAGTGCAGGATCCCTCTAAGAGCTCTCTCCAAGAGAGCCAAAAGACCCAATGATCCAAGATTCTCTAAAGATCACTACCACTCTATTATATAAGTGGGAGTGACATACACATAATTACTGAAATCCCTAAGGCTACATACGTTGATAGGAGGATATGTGGATTCTCAGGGAGTGGTCTTTGTATCAGAGCACTAGCTCAATTAGGGTGCCAAGACCTTTCAAAAGAGGTGGTGAGGATTCAAATCGGTCTAATGATTCATTTTCTTGGTTGAAGCTACAAAATATGTTTCGGTAAATTATGAAAGCTTGATTCATTCATTAGATTATGGCGTTTAGTTGGTTGTAATTAGAAATCAATGTGAGCTTTTAACCCTACAAACACCTTCAAAATCCATCAAAACTACTGATTTCTTTTTCACACTCACAATGGCTGATAATGAAATTATCATTGATAAATAGATGTGTTTTGCTATAAGCAAGCAATTGATATTTAAATGGAAGGAACTTCATATACCTTTTTTCATTCACATGGTCATTTTCATTATGTAATAACTAAATTTTCTTATTCCCTTTCTACTAATTTGTTTTGTACCTTTTCTAAGTATATGTTTAATATTGTTGTTCTTAAGAAGTAATGATTATTGGCTTACATTTTTCCACTTGCTGTCATTGAATTTAACTTTTTCCAGCATATTACACTGGATTCCCGGATCTTTAGTTTGATTCTTTTTTAAATTTAGCTCTTTTCTTGCAGATGTATGCCTCACAATACTTTATCCAGATCTCAGAGTTACTAAGAAGATTGCCACGTGTAATTTTGTTATTGCTTAAAACAAATGACTGCTTAAGAGCTGTAAATCATGCTCTGGTAAATGTGTTCCCTAACTTCTTGGAAATGATATAGATATGTTGCACATGATTTTATTTTTTTTATTAAGTCCTAAGTGCTAGTCTTTGTTTGCTCACATCTCTTATTAATCATTTCCTATCTTATACTATTCCTTGTCGATTATAATATCGGCCAATTCGTTTATTATTATCAAGATAGTAAATTTCAAATGTCGGCAACATGTCCGGTTGAGTTTTAAAATATCAGATGTTGGATATTGGAGACATGTCATTGATAAAATATCGGATTTTCATATTTCATAAATAAAAATATATATTAAATATACTTATAGACTCTAAAAGTAAAAAAATAGCATAAGAAGTATAAAAGATGAGTAATGTATTGCCCAAAGTAAAGCCGAAGAGTATCAAAAATAAAATTTAGTTATATACTACGACTTCTACTATCAAGGATCCAAAAAAGTATAAATAGATAAATTGTGAAATATATTTAATATTATTTAATAATTTTATTCCGATAACAGTATGTTTTATAGAAAGTAAAGATGTTTTATAATGTAAATATTCTTAATTGATAATAAGACTTTTACATCTGATAAAGTTGTGTTAAAAGTGTAAAGAGAGGCCTCAAACCTTGTATATACTTCTTGAATGAATAGTTACAAGTATACATACACTTATATAGGAGAAGAATAAAGAGAGAAATCCTAATACATGATGTGGGACTAATACAAGGAGAGAAATAAGGAGAAAACATGGGCCCTTAATTGGGTTTTAGTTGAGCTTTTCTAACACTCCCCCTCAAGCTGGAGCGTAGCACCAAGCTTGGATAAAAACTGATAGTATAGCGGCCTGGAGAGAGCTTTTGTCAGGATGTCCGCAACTTGTTCGGTAGCAGGAACATGCTCCAAATCTATCTTCTTTGACTGTACCTTTTCCCGGATAAAGTGACAGTCAACTTCGATATGCTTTGTGCGTTCGTGGAAAACTGGATTCTTGGCAATATGAATTGCTGTCTGACTGTCACAAAATAAGGTTGCCGGAGATGAGAAACGAACACCCAAGTCTCCCAGAAGGCCTTCAAGCCAGGTTAGCTCAGAAACAACAGCAGCCATAGCCCGATACTCAGCTTCAGCAGAAGAACGCGCAACCACAGTTTGTTTCTTGCTGCGCCAAGTTATGAGGTGTCCACCAAAGTAAGTACAGAACCCAGTTGTGGAGCGCCTATCATCAATAGATCCTGTATAGTCAGCGTCAGAATACGCGACAAGAGATAGAGATGTGGATGGCTTGTATACAAGTCCTTGTCCGGGGGCGATCTTGAGATATCGAAGGATGCGCTCGACAACTTGAAGATGAGATGTCCGGGGAGCGTGCATGAACCGACTCACAACTCCCACAACAAACAAGATGTCCGGTCGAGTCACCGTAAGGTAGATCAGCTTCCCAACCAGACGTCTGTAATATTCCGGATTTGTAAGCAGCTTGTCAGAGTCAGAGCTATGAGCCGAGAGCTTGTGATTGGCGTCCATAGGAGTCTCCGCAGGTTTGCACCCAGAATAACCTGCATCATGAAGGAGGTCTATGCAGTACTTCCTTTGAGATACCACAAGACCATCAGAGCGTCGTGCGACCTCGAGCCCAAGAAAGTACCGAAGGTTGCCCAGATCTTTGGTCTGAAAGGCGGAATTTAACTGTTCCTTGATCTGTTGTATTCCTGCCGTGTCATTGCCAGTAATCAGGATATCGTCAACGTAGACAAGAAGAATCACAGTCCCGGTTGGCCGGTGTCGGGTGAAGAGAGAAAAATCAGCCGAGCTCCGAGTTAAGCCACTAGCACAGACCATCTTACTGAATTTTTCAAACCACGCACGCGGGGACTGTTTGAGACCATAAATGGATTTCCGAAGATGACATACCAAAGACTCCCCCGTGGTCTCTAGCCCGGGAGGTTGCTGCATATAGACCATCTCCTGTAGATCGTCATTGAGGAAGACATTCTTAATATCCAGCTGATAAAGTGGCCAGTGACGATGAACAACCAAGGAGAGAAGAACGCGGGCCGTGTTTAATTTCGCTACGGGAGAGAAGGTTTCTTCGTAATCAAGGCCATGTTGTTGAGTAAAGCCCCGTGCCACGAGGCGGGCCTTCAGACGGTCGACAATGTCATCCGCCGCATGTTTAATAACATAGACCCATTTGCAGCTAACAGAGGTGTGTCCTGCAGGAAGAGGAACCAGATCCCAGGTCTGGTTAGCTCAGAGAGCCTGCATTTCATCGTTCATAGCGGCCCGCCATCCGGGGTGTTGAAGCGCCTCCTGCACAGTGTTAGGTATAGAAAGAGAAGAAAGAGAGGTAGCAAATGCGTAGAGACGCGGCGTCAGCCAATGAAGAGAGACGTGGTTGACCAAGGGATGAGCTGTAGAGACGGGAGCTGGATCTGCCGTAGCCGAGGTATTGCTAGCAGAAGGGAGCTGGATCACGGGAGCATCCTTGGACGGGCGACGAGAGTAGATCCGGATAAGTGGTGGAGGAACCCGAGGAGGAACGGGAGGAGAGGAGGAAGAGGACGGCATAAATGATGTGACCGGTACGGCATGCCGGGGAATAGAGGGAGTAGAAGTCGAGGTGGGGCTAGGTAAGTGGAAGGGCTGGTCTTCGCAGAAGGTGACATCCGCAGAAACGACCAGCTTGCCGTCAGAAGGAGAGTAACAGACGTACCCCTTTTGAGTGCGGAAGTAGCCAACAAACATAAACTTGGCGGCCCGAGGAGCAAGTTTGTCAGAAGGAGGGCCAAGAAGGTGGACATTACACACACACAAAGATCCGCGGTGTGAGAGAGGTGAGGGTGGTGGAGGGATAGAGGAGGTGGATGGGTGAGGCAAAATTAAGCACAGACGAGGGAAGGAGGTTGATGAGATGACATGCTGTGGATACAACAAAGTTCCAATATTCGACTGGGACGTGCATTTGGAACATAAGGGAACGCGCAGCATCGAGAAGATGGCAATTTTTGCGTTCCTCCACTCCGTTCTGCTGAGGGGTATACGCACAAGAAGTTTGATGGATGACACCAAATTCAGCGCATAGATTGGAGAAGGCGCGACCTGTATACTCGCGAGCATTATCAGTGCGAATGACCTTGAGGGGGGTGGCGAACTGCGTACGCATCTCAAGTAAGAAGGTGCGAAACACAGATGTAAGTTCAGTTCGATCGTGTAGTAAATTGAGCCACGTGGTACACGAGTAATCGTCAATGAACGTTACAAATAACGAAAGCCAAAAATACTGGGGACTTTATAAGGGCCCCATACATCAGAATGGACTAAAGATAAAGGAGTACTACTCCTGGTACAAGCAGGGGGGAAAGAAGAACGATGTTGTTTGCCGTAGATACAAGATTCAAAAGAGAACTCTCGGAGAGGTACATCAGGAAGAGCCCGCTTGAGAATCGGAAGGGGAGCATGTCCAAGGCGTCGATGCCAATCAACAGTGGAGACGGCGGAGAGAAGAGTAGGTGGGATATCCAAGATGTACAGCCCATTCAGCAGCTGCCCCTTACCAATGGTACTCCGGGTGCGGCGATCCTGCATAAGAAAAGAAGAAGGGGAAAAGGTAATGCAACAATCAAGGTCGTGTGTGAGACGACTAACAAATAATAAATTGAAGGGAGACCCCGGAACGTGAAGAACCGAGGAAAGGGAAAGGTTCGGCGTAAGCTGAAGAGCAGCGGAGCCAGAGACTGGTAGGGTGGCACCGTTGGCCACAGTGATGCAAGCAGGATGAGGCGTCTGTAGGTACTCTTTGGGCTTCTGGGAGGTAATATGGTGAGTAGCGCCGAAATCAACGATCCAGCAAGGGTTATGAGAAAGACAGGTTATACCTTTCGCAGAAAAAGATGCAACAGAACCAGAGGAGCAGCTGAGGGCACCCTGAAGCTGTTGAAGTTGGGTGCGAAGCTCATCAATGTCTTGGCGGGTAGTAGTAGCCGGCTCTGTGGCAGAAGACCCAGTAGGAGCCGGAGCAGCAGAGATAGTAGCAGTAAGGTGAGGAGGTAAGTCATGCTTGCGGTAGTAGCCTAGCAGGTCGCTTCAAGATGATTATCCCGGCCACAGTAGGTGCATTTCATAAAAGAGCGACCACCACGTCCTCGTCCCCGAGACGGAGGTCGCCCCCCCCCCCCCCCCCCCCCGAGTGGAAGATCCACGAGGAGGAGGGTTGGAAAGAGAGGCTGCTGAAGAAGAGCCGGGGAAAAAATAGGAGGAGCCTCAGAGGGAGGCATGACTTTGAGCAGCATGGAGCATACATCAGACAGTGAAGGAGTTGTAGTAATCCGTAACTCATCACGGAGTTCGGAAGACATGGCAGCCGTGCGCCGGTGGATCAGAAGTAGCAGCGGAAGTATCGGAAGCCATGCGGCCAGTAGAAGATGCCGGGCGAGTAGAAGAAAGAAGAGGGGCGACCTGGGAAAGGAGGTCGGGCGGATAGAAGAAAAACGATTGGCGGCCTAGGAAAGAAAGCTGTTCGCAGCAGATAGGAGACGTAGTCGCACGGTCTCGGCGGACAAACCAACGACCAGAAGGTCGCGACCAAAATGCGACTAAGAGTAGAGGGGAGCGGACAGCAACAAGAAACAAATCGCGCGGCGACAAAGAGGAAGGTCGCGGCGAATAGAAGAAGAAGCAGTGCGGCTAGAAGTCGGAGATCGCAAAGGAGAGAGGGAGCGAGCACAGGGACAGTCCGCAGAGACTAAGAGTAAAGGTCGCGACGGATAGAAGAATAAGCCGTGCGGCTTAGCAAGGAACAAGCCGCAAAAGAGCAGTGCGGCGCCAGTGGGAGCTCGCAAAGGAGAGAGTGAGCAACGAAACAGGTCGTGGCGACTAAGATGAGGGTCGCGGCGGATAGAAGACGAGCACGACAGGGCCCGAAGGGAGAGAGTCCGCGGCGAATTGGAGCAATCCGTAAGAAGATGGCCGCGACGGACTGAAGCATTCAGCAGGTAAGAGGGGAGCTCGCAGCGGATAGGGAAGGCAGCCCGCAGGTAGCAGGGAAAGGTGGGCCCCGCGAGGTCTAAGAAAGGGGGCTATAAGAAGCCTGAGGAGAGGGTGGATCCACGACGAGAAGAGGAAGAGAAGAGGAAGCGGTGAAGGGAGAGGAGTTCCGCAGAGGCCAAGCGGGCTGGGAAAGAAGCGGAGAACAGAGGCCTCGCGGTTAAGAGTCCAGACCGCAAGAAGAGATGCAGACAGGAGTCCGTCGGAGGATACGTGTGCCTCTGATACCCTGTAAAGAGAGGCCTCAAACCTTGTATATACTTCTTGAATGAATAGTTACAAGTATACATACACTTATATTGGAGAAGAATAAAGAGAGAAATCCTAATACATGATGTGGGACTAATACAAGGAGAGAAATAAGGAGAAAACATAGGCCTTAATTGGGCTTTAGTTGGGCTTTTCTAACAAAAAGCATCAAAATCATTAACTAATAATATGTACAATATTTTATTTTTTTTAGCATAAACTAATAAATGTATATTTTGAAAAGATTATACAAATTTGATTATATAATTGATTTGAACATATATAATGCAATACATAGAAGTGATTTAAGTATATGTAATGCTAATGTAACCTAAAATAAAATAATGGATGGTATTTTCAGAAATCGTGTTGGCCGATAAAAGGGTAGCCCGGTGCACATAGCTCCCCGCGCAGTTTAGGTCTAGAGAAGGGTCCCACCACAAGTCGTGGCAGCCAATATATTTAAAAAAATCCCGGGTATGTATGTCTATATTTTACTTAAGGACAACCTTTTATTTCAAGAAATAAAATTCTTGTTTCCCTCAAAACCTATATGTTGGTTGACATGTCCGACATACTGCGAGGAATTTAAAACACCATTATAGAGATTATATATATTATTGTTTCTATATTGTATGGAAGTTTGTATTTAGTCCCTCATTGTGTAGAAGAGATTTGAGCATCTTCACCTTCTATAAATATTGTACTTATACTTGGATTACCAAGTGAATAAAAATATTTTATTTGCTTAAATGGTGTCAAAGCGCATCGAGTCCAAACAGATGACTATCTCTTGTTCGTGCATGGAGTTCAAACATATGACTAGATCAAAGTGTTTTTCTCCTGTAGGATATTTGTCGACGATGTTTCCAGTTAGCGAGATAGTATCCACTATTGATCACAATGCAGACTTTCGTTCGTTGACATCTTTTAGGTCTCGACGTCGTAACCTTGTTCTGTTGAGTGCTTAATGAGGTATCTTGCTCTTTGCTAGATGTCGAACGAGGCTCTTGATGGATGTATTTGTGTTCTAACAAGCTGAATTCCGATTCACGACCCTCCGTGTTCTGTTGGGACCTCACCCCGGTCTACAGTGCCAGTATTCAATTCGACCCTGCTACAATACCGATATCCTCATTATTGGATTCGCTTGGCTTCTTTAGACCTAGCTACCCCTAGGTTTACTTGTTCCCAACAATTGTCAATTTCCTGTCTTGCTATTATCGCTTTGTTTTTTTTCATTTGGCGAATATACTATCTCAACTTGATCCCTTGCTTGCTATAACTTAACCATGCGATATGGTGATGATTTTTGTGTCCTCTTTGATCATCACCTTGGCTTCTTCAATCTCCTCGATTTATGAGCCCTTAGATGAGCTCAAAATGACAATTATCTCCTTTACTGGGAACAATTTTTTTGTCGAGTTGGTTCATTCAGTGCGTCATGTACTCCAAAGTAGGGGTTTTCTTCATCATGTGACCAAAGAAGCCCTTACTGAGCTTACAAAGTTATAGATACAAGATGGTGGCCATGTTTAGTAGTGGATATTGAACTCTATAGAGGGTTGCTATGAAATCCGGGTGATGGGCCTAGTTATTATTATTAATGTCTTTTATTATTGTCATTTTATTAATGTCGAGTTATTAAGATTTTGTAGTTAAGAGTTAGTCATTGTGAGTCTTGTAGCCTATTTAAAGACATGTGTTATTTGCATGTAGATATCGAAGAAGAAATCTATTTCCCTTGTCTTGAATGAGATAGTGGTAGCTCTCTCTCCGAGCACACCCCGCTTAGGTAACAGCGGTCCTGGCTCCACAGTATCTTTCGCCTACATCATCCCCGCCTTCGACCATCTTCTGGCAAGCCTACTGATTGATACGATGAGCCAGTATCAACTTCGTATCAGATCCATCATTCCTCTTTCATATTCACCACACTGACTTCGGTCCTCCTATCTTCCGCCCGATCCAGCAACATGTACGCAAGGAGTAAACACCCTCTTTCAAGCTCACGGTCAGCCAGAGCCCTTTACAAATGCAGTACCAAAAAAAGTCAAGACCCTCCATCTGTGCGGTTCACAGGCCGCACATCCTTCCTTCTCTCTTTTGCCCGATCTAACAACATCCTGCAAAACGTAGCCCCTCATCTTCATTACGGTCAATACGCCACCTCCGTCCAGTCCGCTAATGCTGCGTTCCCTCCAGAGTAGCTCCAACCCCGATGCAAATCACTTCTGCATGTCGTCTGTACCTCCAGCTCCGTCGACTGCGATAAAACAAACCATTACTCACAGTTCAGTCTGTGCGCCATCAAGCCATGAGTCGGCCGTCGTCGAGCTCCAGTCGCATCGACCACTCCCTACTTTTTCATTGTGGTCTTCTCCCATCAAGCCTACAAGCTTCTATATCGAGCCACCTACTCTTGCTTCCTGCCCGTTAAATATACATTGAAAAAACAACCGTCAGCCTCCTGTTTTTGAGCCCCATTCAAGCAGACGACTCTTTTCTGTTTCGAGCCCAGCCCCAACTCCTTTTTAACCGTGCGTGCTCCTGTTGAGCCCCGTGCTGTTAATTAAAACCTTTTGTTACCTGTATCTCAATTGTAATTGATTAATTATTAATTTAAAATACTAATTAATTGATTACTTTATTTGGTAATTAATTACATTTTTCTTCTAACATAGAACATCTGTGATGATCGCCAAAATGTTTTGGAGACCACAATGATCGCTCACCAGTCGCCCATAGAAATCCCCGCCGCCATCATTGCCCTACTCGACGACATGATCGTTGCATACAAAAGTAAATTGCTCCTTACACTCCTCCAGTAACCGTTACATGTTCTCATTCCGAAGGACACTCCACTATCATACATCAATTGCGCAAAGATCGTCGATGATATTTCTGTCACTCACACAAAAATCGATGTGGTTCTGGGCAATCATTGTGCATCTGTCGATTATTCTCCACCATTATTTCAATCACCTAAAGATTATGTTGCAGTCTCCTCTTCGATCATCTCGCCACACGCTACGACCCGCCGACAACGTCACTATCATATGTGACATTGGTGAGCACGATGAAGGCTTGTCGCTCTCAGCAACTCCTACTACAACGTCGCACTACAAGGAGCTATTTTGGCGTGAAATAAAAGAGTCAGATGTTCAAATCAGCCTAGCTTCGTTCGAGCTTGAGAACATGCTCGATTTGAAGGCTGGGTGGGATGTTATATGCCTCGAGCAACAACCCTAGTTATTGTTATCTTTTAATTTCTTTTTTATTATCGTTTTATTAATGCCAAACATTTAAATATTGTTAGTTAAGAGTTAATCATTATGAGTCTTGTAGCCTATTTAAATACTTGTGTTGTTTGTATGAAGGTATCCAAGAAGAAATCTATTTCCTTTGCCTTGAATGAGATTGTGGTAGCTCTTTCTCTCTGAGCAAATTCAGCTTTGGAAGCCACAGTTCCGGCTCCACGGTATCTTTCACCTTCGACCATCCTACGGTAACCTTATCAACTTGATGCGACGTGCCCGCAACAATGGACATCCTTATCGGATGATGATGCATCACTAGACCTCCAAGGCCATGCGAGACGAGTTGAAGTACCTTTACTCCGACAACGATAGATTTTTGCACCTATTTAACGTGTTCCAAGATCTTTAGACCATTGAGTCGGGGCCATATGGTAACATGTCATTGTTTGTGTCCTAGTACAAGGCTGTTATTGGGGCTTGAATTTAACATCAACCGATCACTCTCTATCTACCTACTCAAAAATTTTAGAAGAAATTTCTATTGTTATGATGATGATCAGGGCTCCACCACATCAACAGTTGTGTTCAGGGAAATGCCTTATTATCTCTGTTGGGTATTGCATCCACAATGTACCTGATTTGAAGAAGCCCCTGTGCAAGCCAAGGTAAATAGACAATGTATTTGATGAAATATTTCTAGTTGTGCTTGCAGTTATTCCACGCTAAGTATACACCATTGTCAGGGTGCAGTGGGTCAATATACACGGGTCTGTGCAACGTAATCCCTCGTTGAGCAGATCAGTGTGTTGGCCTACGTGTACTCTCTCTATTGGGGTGTACTTAATTTCAAGTACAGGGCTATGATAAAGCAAGAGCAGACAAGGAGCAAGGATCCAAAGACCAGCTCTCGAGTTGAAAGACGAAATTCGTCCAAGTACCGTCGAGAATCACTAAGTGATTCTCGCCGATTCGTCGAGAATCATTAGTGATTCTCGACGAGTCGTCGAGAATCACTACATGATTCTCGCCGGGTTGGGCCGGCTGTCTTGACTCAGACAGGAAAATTCTCTAAGGCATAATCGTCGAGAATCACTTATGATTCTCGCCGATTCGTCGAGAATGACCTTGCATTCTCGACGATTCGGTGAGAATCATGATTCCCATCGATTCTCCCCGGCCTCTACAGCAAATGTTGCCAGAATTCACCAAGTAGAATTCGGCGAGAATCGTAGATGATTCTCGCCGATCCGTCGAGAATCACCTTCGATTCTCGCCGATTTTGACTTGGCAATTTTTCTGAAATTTCTGGACCGGTCCAAGTTACCTGCAGCTGTTTGAACCGGACTTTGGTCCTTACTTTGGTGGGACCCACAACGGTCATATACTTGACCTAATGTATATATACTTCGTATGTATGAACAGGAAAGACACGGATATACGGAATTTCAAAAAGAACGAGCGGCCGACGACAAAACCCTAAACTCGCGATCTTGCTCCGCCGGTCATCTCCGCCGCTCGTACGGTTGTCGCCGCTGCTGATCTCAGGTTCTTCCAGATCTCCGGCGACTGAAGCTTAGGCTAGCATAGCGTCTCACGCGTCTAACAAGAGATCCCTTGTCTCTTGATTCGTTGATCGGGAAAATCCTTCCCCTTCCGAATCGATCGAGACGATCGATCCTTATGTGACCGTTGGAAGATCTTGCTTCCTTTGCTACGAAGTTTGAATCAAGTTGGCACTGCTGCTGCTCTCCGTCGCCGCTGCTGATTCCGAGAACCTTGCCGCCGCCTCAAGCCGCCGCCGGTTTCGGGAAAGATTCACTCCAAGTGAGATCTAAGGCTGTGCACTCTTCGTTGACTTCAAGAACACGTCGTCAAACGAAGAGGGTCACCTTACTCTCCAAACGTTGTTTGTATTTCTTACAAGCTAGTTTTTAATTTTCTTGTAACGGACCGATTGGTCCCTAGTTGTAAGGGTTGGGTGCAACCCGGATTGTGGGAGTGTTGACTCCTACGTGTGGAAGGGTTCCTTCCGTGAGTGCAAGGATTGGATTTCAATCCTGTTGGTGAAGTGACCGAGTCGTCCCGTGTTGGGAGATAGGTCAAAGGGGGAAAGTGGACGTACCCAAATCGGGGAACCACTATATATTGTCTGTGTTCCTTGTGTGCTTGGTTGTTCTGTTTTCTTATGCAGGTAAATCTTTAATTCCGCAAATACGCTGCAGAGACACCTATCCCCCCCCCATAGGTGAACACAGTTGACACTAGGTGGACTTTCAATCTCTCGTTGTTCGTTCCTTATTTGACGTTTGCTCGTGATGTTGAAGGTCACCCCTTCTGTTGATGCCTCCATGATTCGATCTCCTACACTTCTTCAGTAACTCACTGGAGCATACCCACTTGCAGCTGAACATAGGGAGGTCATGCTGGTTCTCATGGAGGTGGAGTGAGATGGTCGTATCGTGGCTTGGAAGTAGAAGACCACACATGGTTAGTTTACTCTGGCACATAAGCATATGCATTTGCTGTGGACATCTGAATCACACCAAGACGACATGCTATTTGAAGTATAGATTCCGTCCAAAGCAGCATCATATCCCCCCCCCCCAACAACGACATCATGCTGCGGTCAGAGATTTTTGTGTTGAGGGAGGAGCTGCAGAGTCTTCGTGAGATGCTTGGTCGCCAGGACCCTATCTCGGCCTCTTATGCAAGTATATCTTTCCATTCCCTTTGTTTATCTTGGATTGTTGATTCTAGTTCCGCAAACTATATCGTTTCGCCGAAGCCTTTGAGTTGCACATATAAAATTTTTCCAATTTATTATAGCAGGCAATAGAGAAACCGCTTTGGTTAGCAAATTTGGAGAAGTGTCCTTTACCTTTGCTCTAACACTTTGCTCGGTATTTTATGTTCTTGTTCACACTTTAATGGACATTTGGTTTGAAAAACAATCCCATTTTTTTTGAAGAACTACTCAAGTTCACCGGAAGTGAATTTTCCACCATTTTGACTTCGAAGGACTCTACTCTTGACTCTTTGGTTCTGTTTGTCACGACTTTTTGTGAGTTACATGCCACTATTTTTGGCACTGCCCCGTCATACAATATTTCCGCCATCTGCAATATGAACCACCCCCACCCTAAAATCGTGAAAAATCGCGATTTGGAGTCGTGAAATATTTTCACGACTCCAAATCGCGCAGGCTGCGATTCACGGAACTCCTCCAGATTTGCGAATCTCTCCGACACCTGCTACTACGTAGAGCCTGCTTGGAGCGTATGATGTTTGCTGCAAGGAAGACGAGTCGGCCTCTACTTCTCCAATGAAGGGTGCCGGTCTGCTTCTCCAACATCTTCTATGACGATGGTTCTTCGGCGAAGGCTTCACCGATCTCCACTACTCCGACGAAGGGCATCTCCTTTTTTCTTAGTGCATCGTTAGTGTTGATTTTGCTTATTCTCCTTTTAATCATTTGCTTCCCCCTTCTCAAGCACAAATCCAAAGCAAATGCCCCACTTTCATAATTCTCCCTATTTTCCCTAAATTTTCCAACCTTCTGCTTTGCTCTATTTTAAATTTCTATTAAAATGAGTTGCTTTGTCGGAAAGGTATTTTCATTATATTAGAATCAGTTACATGCATAAATTTCTATTAATTTTGATTCAAAAATCAACCCCAAATTTTACAATTATCTAGGTCTAATCTGCAGGTGTATAGATAACCTAAAGTCTTACATATTTCTATGTAATATTTCATTTAAAATATGGATTGCACATCACACAACTGTTTTGCCAAACAGGTTAAACAACTTTTTCGTTTGAAACAGTACTCCAAATGCTTTTCTTCCAAACAGTTTCACAGATTTTGTCATCACTCTGCAAAACAATTGATTATTCCACCACTGCTTCCCACCACTGCTTTTTCAGTCGCTGCAGTTGCGCCAAACTTGAGCTCTAATTGGTTTCCACCTGATGATGAAATAACTTAAAAATGCCACAAACTTCTTCTTAATGATATAAATCCATGTAAAGAAAGAATGATCATCAATAAATAACATAAATAACGAAAACCATTAATAGAGCATAACAAGTGAGATCCAAACATCAACATGAGTCATAATAAAACAGCACTCTGACTTTAGCTAGAAGGATAAGTAGTTCTACATTGTTTGCCAAACTCACTGGCTTGGTTGTTAATCCTCTTACTAATCTGTGCAAAATGAGTTGGAAGATAGATTAGGGTCTTCAGACTCGGATGTCTAAATCTTCTATGCCATAACATCAAGTGATCACTATTAGTCGCTATTCGTACTCCAAAAGGCCGTCCAGTATTCATCACATAGGTTTTTCATAATTCGTGTACAACACCAATCATTCTCCTACACAATAGGTCCTGAAATATACAATGAGAGGCACATAAGATAATGGATAATTTGGCATATTGTGGGTTTTGTTTATCTATTAAGAGTAATGGAGTATTTGTTTACTTTATTAAGAGTTTTGTTTTTCTAGAAAAGTAGATTCTGGTGTCACATGTCACTCCGCTAAAGCCTTTGAGAAATCACCTTGGTTAGCATATTTGGAGAAGTGTCCTGTCTTTTATGTCCATAAGGGCACAGGTAGGTATGGTGATGTACTCGGACTAGGGAGGATTCCTCGTGATGGGTCAATCACAGTGTAAGTATACTCCACTAATTTCTAGCAGGATTTCAAGGACTGCTCGTAGTGGACGGCGAGCTGAAATGTCTACTGAACAGAATCTAATTGATGACCATACAATGCGACGTAGATTGCATACTGTAGTTCGGACGGAATCTTGTCGTTGTTGTGATTGGCTCATAATGAATCTCGCTCCTCATTGCTAACTCGTCAAAATAAGCTCTGCATTGAACAACAAACATGGTTCCTTGCTGGAGGGAAAATACTTGCTCGAGTAAAAATCTCCTATATGACGTTGGTAAATACCCAAGGCACAACCTCCGCTTCATCTCCACCAAACTAGTGATGAGGCAAACATGATCTCGCTTAAGGGCCTGCTCAATGTTGCCCCAATAATGTCTCGCCTGACCTAACTAACCTAAGTTTCGCAAATCTGACCTATGCCCACGAGTCAATAGCTAAAGGCCTTGGGACTTGAAAAACCATCAAACGGTGGACCGACTCTACAGAATCTATATTCGAGACTCTCCTCAAAACGACGTTCATCGTAGTAACTCATCATACGATAATCAGGTTGTGTCGGAGGGTCAATACAACATCTATGAGTGACGGGTCGGGAACGAGAATAATCATAATAGTATGAGGATCTTTCCGAGGGAAATTTATAAGCCTGAATATAGGTGGACTCTGGCTCCCCAAATAGAGGATTATAGTAGCAATTACTACTATGATATGTTATAGGTGAAATATGTAGGTTCTAGTCCTGTGTTTTCTAAACCAAGCCTGTACCTGTTAGTATCGCTAACTGTATCATTTGATTGACGACTTTGCGGAGACCTGTGTTTTTGATCAAAAGTCGCCCGGGCCTGGTCTCTGCGGCCTAGACTCTGATACCAACTTGACGTAGAACTGCCCTATGATAGGGATAATGGGTGATCACTACATGTTAAAATATGATTCTGTTGACTTTTAACTTGCAATAATAATTTGTATAAATCCAAATGCATGATAGACCACAATAGTTTAAGCTTAACAAATAAGGAAGCATACTAAGTTGTATAAATGCAAGAGTGCCTGGCTGCTCGTAATCAAGTAACCCAATCAAATGGGAACATACAAGGCTACACAGCTCAGTGAAAATGTTTACTAGTAGATACACCTCATTTAGAAATTTGACACACCAATTCTACACATAATAAATGACCCAAACTAAACGTGCTTACACAAATAAGTAGTAGAGGGCTGGGTGGACATGTGGTGGAGGGGCTGGAAGGACTGTCGGCTGTGGTGGGAGTTTAGAAGGGCTGCTAAACAGGGGTGGCAGCAGGTGAAGGGGGAACTTTCTCATGCAGGTTGGCTATGGAAACAGGGGGAAGCCAAAGGCCAGCGGGAACCTCAATTCCAGTTGACTGGGCTGTTTGGATGGAGATCCCAGCAGCTACATTCGTTGTGCAGCTTCCTGGACAGGAACCTAATGAAGGAAAGATCTGTGGTGGGTTGTCGGCTGCATGTTTTGAATGGAGATTATCTGAAGGTGCTGGTTGCACGAGAGGGCTGCTGTGCGGGGGCATGTGGCCGGCTGGAAGGAGGAAAAGTAAGGCTCGGTTGGGAGGGAAGAGGTTGTCCCACGCGAAGGTGCTGATTGTGGAAGTTGTTGCCGGCTGAGAGGGGGAAATGAGTCTCTGTTAAGTGTGGAGTGGGGCTGGTTATGGGTGGTTATGGACTGCTGCTGTGTTAGAGAAGTGTGGGCTTGGTTTGGGCTGAAAATGGGTATCCACGTGAGAATGATTATGAGATAATGGAGTGGATAGAAAGGGAGGTAAGGAGTAAATTTAGGATTGATGTCTAAATTTTAGGAAAGTGGGGGATATGGGTTACTAGAGAAGTAGTTATGATAGTTAAGTTGGCGGTGGGGTGGTGGCTGGACGGAGGTGGCTGTAGCTGATCACCAGAGGTGGTGGTGGTCCCGAGGAAGTTTTGGGTGATCATCGGCTACGAAGCACGGATACTTAAAAATGCTCTGCGTATGGGCTCGGACGTGTATCCGATACGTGAAACTCCCGTAAACGCGCGAAAACGCTTTTCCGAAACTATTGGAAACGTAATTTTAAATAAAAAAATAATTTAATTTTGGAATCGCGTATCCCGTAAGGGGGATACACGATTCCGTGGGATATAATCTCGCATTTCATTTTACGCCTCTAGGTATCCCGCTCCATTACCTGCGACGTCTAGGTATCCTGCTCCGTATCCCGCTCCAGATCCCGTAAGCGGCCCGTTCTTCTTCTTCTTCTGCCTGTTCTTGTTCTTGTTCTTCTGCCCGTTCTTCTTCTTCTCGTTCTTCTTCTTCTTCTGCCTCTTCTTCTGCCCGTTCTTCTTCTTCTTCTTCATCATCTTCTTCTGCACGTTCTTCTTCTTCTTCTTCTTTTTCTTGGCTTGCCGACCTAAAGACTTGGTGGATAAATCATGACTTGCCGGCCCCTTCACTTCAAACCATTGCATTGAAGCTATTAGTACAACCATCATCATCTTCATGCACCGAGAGAAATTGGAGTATTCACTCCTTTATCCATTCAATGAAAAGGAATAGAATGACACCGCAACTTGCGGAAGATTTAACAAACATCCATATCAATTTTCGACTTCTTTCTAGAAGAGATCAAAAATACAATGAAGGAGAGTCTATATTGTGGGATATTGCATATGATGACTTTGAGTCATTCGAAGATGTAGGTACACTTTAGATAACTAATCTATCTCTTGATGAACCAATGTTGGAGCTCTCGATTATTGAAGAGGATGATGAAGTTGATGCTATTAGAAAGAATGTTTAATTCTTAAATTTGTTATTTTGCATGTGAATCTAACGAAACAATGATCATTTGATGTTACATGAGATTTTGATTCTATTCAAGAGTTGCTTGTGCTGATAACAAAATTGTATGCTATTAATTTTCCGATGTACTGGAAAATCATCTTGATTATTTTATGTAGAGGAGAGACTTAAGCTTTTTTATTTCCTGACAAAGTTGTATGCTATTAAATTTGATATTGTATGTTATTTATTTCTTGAGGTAAGTTTTTATATTTTGGTTACTTGGTTAATTGGTAATTTAATTGCTCATTAATTTGATTTGGATGGATAAGTTTATCTGCAAAGTTCAATCTGTTTTGTTATCATTACATGTTTCGTCCCGTATCATTAATAAGTATTATTATTATATTGATTAATACTTATATCAAAATAATTAAAAATAATTAATTATGTTTCCGTATCCTTATTTTTTTTAAAATCAGGTTTCCCGTATCCGTTTGGTTTCGTATCCCGTATCCCGTTTTCGTCCCCGTGCTATATAGATCCAGGCCTTCTATGGCTGGCCAGCTAGCTATAGTTAGCTTTATTTTTTCCACATTATTTTATCACTTAGTTCTAGTTAGCTACTCTAATTTTTTTTTTGCAAATTCATTTAGCTTTATTTAGTTTCTTTAAAATTTTTTTGAAAATCCACTTAGCTATAGTTAGCTAATTTTTTTTTCTTTTCCAATTCCACTTAGCTACAATTAGCTACTAAAGTTTTTTAAACCAGTAAAGTTTTTTAAACCAGTCCACTAAGATAAAAAATTGGAATGCAACAGAAGTCATATTTGTTAACATAAAAATGGAATGCATTAATTCCATATATATTATTAGAACAGAGTAAAATCAACAAATGACAACATGTAATGCATTTCTCATAATATCAATCAAGTTCTTAAAATTAATTTCGGTGAACTTTCAGAAATGAAATCAACAGTGGAGTAGTGCTTAATTGCATATTATATCGGAAATGGAAAGCATGCCCATGTAATGAATAAGGAGAAAGACGCATCATCTCATCCTCTACATGATAACCCCCTCCCGCATTGAGGACTTCAAACAAAGCATGAAGTTCAACACATTCACCAGAACATACACATTTCTATGAAAACAAAATAAAGAGATAAGATACATCACCATTTTTGACAAAAATAACTTCATGTTGACTTGATTAACTCCAATATAACACATTCATTGTGTTTACACATCTTCCTCGCTACCGTCATCTCCCAATTTAAATATGAGAGAAGTTTGTTTATATATATATTTTTAGGAGAAATAGGCCTTGAAAGTCAACCGGCTGAGGATATATGATGACAACCAAACGGTTAAATTTTTTTTAACTCATGTTATTGGCTGGTTAAATTTAAAATGGAATTAAAAAAAATCAAATTAAGCTAGCTAAAGCTATAGCTATAGCTAGTTATTTTTAAAAAAATCTTAATTTTTACTTAGCTATAGTTAGCTATTTTTAAATTTTTTTTAAATGTTACTTAGCTATAGTTAGCTGATTAAAATTTTTTTGTAATATCCACTTAGCCTCGGCTAGCTGGCCATAGCTAGTTGTCTGCGCTGTACCACTTAGTTTGCTGTCCGAGGTCTGCATAGATCATCGGAAAACTGAAATTGAAGGGGTTTTGAGGAGTGGTGGAGGAAGCTTGATGTTGGCGATTGGAGAAGGTTTCCGATGATCATCTGAAACTGAATATTGAGGGAATTAGGGAGGGGGGATTAAGGCTGATTTTGGAAGTGATATGGGAATGGGTTGGAAGGGGGTGGCTAGTGGTTTGTGCCTTGTGGGGGATGATTTGGGGCTTTTGGCTGGGGATTTTGAGGGGGAAATGGAGGGGAAAGGTTGCTGGGTTGTGGGGGAGGGGAATAGAAGGCCTGATGGTAATTTTTGGAGGGGGGAAATGGAGGGGCTGGCTGCTTGGTTGTGGGGAGGGGAATAGGAGGTCGGCTGGTAATTTTTTTAGGGTGAAATGGTAGGGCCCGGCTAGATGAAAAGGAGATGGGCAGCTATAAGGAGAGGGGAGGGGATAATTACCAAGCTTTGACACTTGAATTTTCCGGCTTTTGCAGGGTGATCGAAAGGAGGATTCTCTTCTTTACTCAATCTTTCAATGCCTTCAAATTGAACCTTCTATCCCTATTTATAGACTACGGGACCATCATGGAGGGTCATGATTCTCGGATCATGGCTGCCCTCAAAAAACATGAAATAAAAAGTCAAAAAAATATTGAAAAATAACAAAAAATCTTGGATCGTCGGTTAGCTGGCCCCACCACATATTTTGTAGGCACCTGAAAAAATTCTTAGTGGAACCGATCAACCTGGCTAGTGGAAGAGTCAACTGGGGAAAATTTATATGATCTCAAAATCTGATACCCTCATTTCACCCCATGACATCAGGGAGGTGGTTGAGGGAGTATTGATTCTTAGCTTTTCTCCTGCCTTTCAAATAACAAGCGGGAAAATCAACTGCTGCATCCAAATAGAATTTAGCCCTTAAGGGGCCTTGCAATCTTTAGTATCGACTCCCATGAGTAGAAATAGGTCAGTATAAACACTTTTAATACTGTCAAGTGTTTATCAAATGAAGGAACATTGCTTCTTGCCTCTTATATCCATCTTCTCCATGGCTGCCTCTGTGTTACTGTTCTTAGAACTCTTCACAATGATTTAAACTCAACTTACCGTCTCTTCAGAATGAACTGTGCTTAATTTATTCTTAGGATAGATTTTCTAATTATCTGTACAGCTACATGCGAACAAGAAATTGTTCAGCCTTTTCAATTCTTTAGCATAGAAGCTTTTTTGTCCATGTGAAGTGTTCATTATTATTATTTTTAGCTTCGAGCGACTTGTAAGCTTCTGTATTTTTGTAATTTCTTCTTTGATTCTCTCAGTATTTCTGTTGAGAGTTGTGCAGTGCTTATTGCATTTAGGTTGCAAGTTCTTTTTCAATGCTCTTGATATAGTGGATTGATTCTTGTTGTTTTATTTATTCAGCAAGTTTTTTTTGTACAGATGCAGGGTTCATCTCTTGACAGTTTCTTTATCGTCGGAAGAATCTCTTCAAAAGCAGCGTCAGAGGCAAAACTGGCAGCTCAGAATTATTCCATTTTATCGGGTTTGATCATATTGCTCGATCAGATGTTTCTCGAAGCTCGATTATTCAGCATGAAGATTGCTTTATGGCTTTTGCAACTCCGGAAGGAAATAAGAAAAATCATATCAACTATCTCATATAGTGGCAGCTCCCTGACTCCACAACTATCTTAAGTATCTTTGCGATATTCTTTTCATGATTCATTGCATTGTACTTCCAAAGTTGCATTTTTTTAAAAAATCTGATGTGCACCATTATATATTACCTTACCCAATTTACCCTAAACCCCAATGATTTCAATTGTTAATTTATTAATGCAATACACATTTCCATCAGCTTTGTTTCAATGTTGCACAAGTTGAATAAACATTGCAAATAAGTCCTTATTAAAATGAAAGATCCATATTGCTTTGTAGATAGATATTGGGTATACTGCCAAGGTTCATTGGATAGCTATCATGGCATGCAAACCTATACACCTTTATACTCTGATTTCGCGTGTTGTAGCTTACTCGCCTTTGTCACATCTGCACATGATATATATGGACTCCTCACCATGTTTGGCTTTTTTTTAATGTCAACCGCATACCGACCCGGTACCCTGACCTCCTCATCGTGGAACCGCTAACACCCCGAAACTCAAAAGAGGAACGAGTGACGTTTTAAGCCGAGTCTGGGACTTTGAGCAGGTGTCACGGGCGTGACATGGGGGTGTCACGGGCGTGACATGGGGGTGTCACGGGCGTGTTCGGCCACAGGTCATGTGGTCGACGTTTTGACGATCGGCGATCGTCGAGTTGAGGCACACGGCCTGGGACACGGGCGTGTCCCAGGGCGTGTCACGCTAGGGAGTTTTCTGAGTCATGTACACGGGCCATGACACGGGCACAGACACGGGCGTGTCACATGTGACACGGGCGTGTCGGGTGCCGTGTCGCAGGCCGTGTCCTCGGGAAACAAGTGTTGGTAGTTGCACACGGGGCGTGACTCGGGTCGTGACACGGCTGTGTCGCATGCGACACGGGCGTGTCGGAGGCCGTGTCGAATGCCGTGTGCTGGTTATCGCGTCGGTCGAGACGGCGAATGGGCGACACGGCCCTGGACACGGGCGTGTCGCAGGCCGTGTTCGACCCAGATTTTGTAAAATTGGGCTGAATCGCAACCGTTCGATTTCTTGATTTGGGATTCGACGGCTCAGGGCTGTTGCTGGTATGTTATATCCGGGAAATAGGGTTTAGAAGCTCTCATTTCACTTGGGCTTTATCTCTCTAAGATCTAGAGAGAAGGGAGAGCAAGGAGGAGGAAGAAGATCAAAGATCCGGTCACCAGCGGAGCTTCGGAGCTCCAAATCACGATCCGAGTCCGGATCCACGAAGGCGAGGCCGATACGGTGCTTTCCATCCGACTAGATCGTCATGGCGCCGAGGAAAAGCGCAAGGGTAACGATTCTCTTCTTGAGCATGTGAAGCTCTTCTTCTTTTGCATCGGAAACCCCTCTCCCGCGAGTGTGCGGCGAGATTGTGGTATTCCTTGGGGTAGATATGTAAAGTCCCCTTTGTTAGAGTCCGGAATCGTAGTACGGACATATGCATGATGTGTGAAGCCTATCCAGACGTGTTGGTCTGGATCGGTGTTGATTTGCTGTGCATTTTTAGCCGGAGAAGACTCCGAACATTTTGATTGATTTCGGGTTGCTATGCGGTAGAATGCATCAGGGAATCTTGGGGATTAACCCCGAGGTGCACCCGGAAATCTGGACGGAAACGCATTTCTGTCATATCGGTGGCCTGGGAGCCAACCGGTACATAGCGGGGCTATGTACCATGTTTGAACGGTATTTTGGGACTGGGGAAGCTTAGTCCGCGTCAAAGGCCAAATGGCGATGGCGGGGTGAGCAACGGGCTGATGTACCCATACCCGCTCCACCTGCTCGGTTAAAGCGACCTAAAGTTTTACGTGGGACTTACCGAGGTTTGGAGATCGAGTCTAGGCTACGGCCGAAAGGACTAAATGCTCACGAGGTTGTCACCCTGGGGGTGATGGCGGAGTCGAGGACCGGACGGGGTTCGAACTGGCCCGCCGAGTAAGTGCCCTGAGAGCACGGGGTGTACGGCCGTGTGAGCGTGCACCTGTGATGTGATGCTTATTTTGCTATGTTGTATGTTTTGCTAACAAGTGCAGGGAAGAAACTTTGCCGCCCCGGTTTGAGGGTGGAATCGTTATAATTTGGTCAACATAGCTGACCGTTGCCTTTGTTTACCACCGTGCGGTGGATTGTTGCTTGCAGGTGCTGCGAAGCCGAGAGGTAAATAGCGGGCTAAAGCCCGAGTTAATGTGCCGGCCCTCGAAGGCCAAGTTTTGAGTGTTTTCTTTATTGTACTCATGTGTGACCGGCCTGCATGCCGAGGTTTGGAAGACACTTTTAATTAAGCAAAATCTTGTAAGGCTATAAGGCCAGTATTCGTGTACTAAACATTCCTTTTTGGTTTGAGTAGTGGACATTCATGCTTGGCAGGGTTCTTTATTCTTTGCACAACTTAATAATTTACTTCTGCTAGATGCTCTGTGTAGGACGTTGTGATTGGTTGAATGGTCTCAATAAGTAACCAACCGGTCTATCCGTAGTATATGGCGTCGGGCCCCGGCCGGACCTACTGTTATATACTATGCGACGGATATGGGTGTTACAAATTGGTATCAGACTACTGGTTTCGGTCAAGCTTAAATGAATTCGTGGACGAATTCACTTTAAGGGGTGGTGAACACATGTGTGTGCGTCATCGTTATAACATGAAAAGAACCCATGAATGTTCACTTAGGAATGAAAAATACACATGTTTGAGAAACCTGTGTGTTCCTATAATTGCTTTTTGCAATTTTGTTCAGTCACTTATGGTGTTTTGAACGGCTATAGGTGTCCGAGAGTGGTGTGTGGCAGTCTGAACACATGTTTGCTGAGCAAAGTACTGCACCAAGTAACGTTCCTGAGACCCCTACGTCTTTGGAAACCATAAGAAGGGTGGTTGAAGCGGTGTTCGTTGTGACCAACACACAACATGAGAGTAATGTGCAACCCTTTGTACCTGAGTTGGCCCCAACATCGGGCGGTATGTTGGAGCAAAGGGCTTTTGGGGGTCAATTAGAGTAGTAGATGAGCATGACTGTGGTGCAGGGAGCGCATTCAGTTGACGCATATTTGCAGACGTTCCTTATGATAAGGCGCTACTCAGGCTTTGAATGGGAAAGCGAACAATCTATAGTTGATAGATTTTATAACGGTCTGCGCAGCGAGTTGCGTATCCTACTGCTAGGACTAAAGTTATTGGGATTCCGAGCTTTGGTGGAATCGGCCAGAGCTTTGGAGGTGGAGTTGGGGAAAACTCATCAAGTACCAGTGTATAGGGTACCAAACCCTACAGATTCTATAGGGACTGTCTATCGAAAGACGTTGAATAAAAAGGCTAAATCATCTACTAGCCAAACCACTTACAAATGTTATTCTTGTGGCAAGAAAGGGCACTTTGTCAGAGAGTGTTGGGTGGATGTTCAGAAGACAACGAAAGTTTTGACAGGAGCAGTCGAAGATGTTATGGCAAAGGATTCGGTTGTCAAGTTGACAACCTCAAAATCTGGGTACCGTAGGTGGTATAAGAAGGCTAGGAGGTCGAGTCTAGTCCCTTCCTCTAGCACATCCGGAGCGACTACAGTTCAAACCCCGGATGCATGCTTTGCTTGAGGAAAGCCGGGGCACTATGCCCAGAATTGTTGGAGTGGACGCCCAATGTCCAAAAAGAAGCTGGGGGAGATATCTGTAGAGAAGGGCAAGACGGTGGCGTCCACCGCATCGCTGTTTACTCCGGCCCAACCGGGAGTGAACATCCTTGGCCAGCAGGAGGCCATGTGGCTGACCGTCAGTATGTCAGGTATGGTTTTCTTGTTAGCAAACTAGTTCCTTATGCCGGATACCTTATGCGTGGTAACTTAGAACTGTAAGTTCTAGGCTTTGTTTTGGAATCTTGGTAATCCGGAGAGAGCATAGTTTCGATATGGGAACTTCGCATTCCTGTTATCCGAAGAATCTATATCGCGCATCGGAGTTTTCCCTTCGATGGTAAAGGAACAATTCAGATGGGTTATTGCCCAGTGGTCGTCCAATGCGCGCGGAGATACAGTCTGTGCGGTAAGAGTCTTATTGAAAGTCAAGAACTCGACTTGCTAGCGTCGTTGTTGCCGCTAGTGGAGTTCGACGTCATCTTTGGTATGGACTGGCTTTCGGAGCAGAAGGCTTTTATCGTTTGCAACCGTAAAGAGACCTAGCTGGGTGTTGGGCAGGAGACAACGTTTGCGGAACTGAAGGGGTCGAGCACGACGCTGACGTCTGCCCTCCCGATGGTCAAGACAGTCCGTGCGGGCGCAGAACTGTTCTTCACGTTAGTGGAGGCTGTAACGCCTAAGTCCACTCTGGGTAGTATCCAAGTGGTTTGTGAGTATCCCGATGTATTCCCGAACAATCTCCCTGGAGCCCCACCGTAGCGAGAGATCGATTTCACGATTGAGTTGTGCCAGGTGCCAAACCTGTGTCACGCTCTCCTTATAGGCTGATGCCTAAGGTGATAAGCGGAGTTAAAGGTTCAACTAGAAAAGTTGATGGAGCAAGGGTATGCGCGTCCAAGCTCGTTGCCTTGGAGCGCACCGGTCCTCTTAACTCAGAAGAAGGACGGGAGCTTGCAATTTTGTATCTGTTGCAGAGAGCTGTATAAGTTTGCAGAAATAGGACAAGTACTCGATCCAAATGATCGATGATCTTTTGATCAGTTAGTCGGGTCTTCGGTGGACTCAGTAGTGGATCGTAAGTCCGATTACCCTCATCTGAGAATAAGGGTAAGTGTTATCGCAAAGGCGGTGTTAAGCACAAGTGATGAGCAATCCGAGTCTACGATCGTGCTGTCTTGGCAGTCAAGTGTGGCATCAGTGTTCATAGACCGGATGAACGGAACGTTCATGGAGTACCAGTCCATTTTGTGATCGTCTTCATCGACGACACCTTGGGGGTAATTGTAGTGTGAAGGGTATCGCTTCTGAATATCTACTTTTGGTTCTGTGGACGCTAAGGAGGAACCATGTATACACCAAGTTCTCCGAACACGAGTCTTGGGTTATCCTCGTAGCGCTCCTCGGTCCTATAGTTGGTAGAGTGAGAGTGTGTGGGTCCAGCGTTGTTAGTCGCAATACGAGGGTGGCATGTGTCGTCTCGGTAGCGGAAGTCCAGAGTTTCTGGTGTGGTCGGCTACCACAGGCGCTTCGTACAGGACTTCTCGCGGATAGATTTACCCCTCGCAACGTTGTCAAGAAAAAGCTTTAAAGGATTGCTTAGATGCGCGAGTGCGCCCAAGCTGTGAAGGGTTAAAGAGTTGGTCAACCACGACGCCAGTGTTAAGTTCGCAGAGTGGAACCAAAAGCTGTGAGATCTACGACACTGCCTTGGGCAGTGGATTGGACTGCGTGCTGCTGCAGCGTGGTAATGTTGTGGATTATGGCTCGCATTAGCTGAAAGAGCACGAAGGGAATTGCCCGGTCCGCCATCTAGAGTTAGCGGCCGTGTGTTTTGCGCTTAAGATGTGGAGGCATTATTCGTACGACGCATAAGTCGATGTTTGTACCGATCATAGGAGTCTGATATATCGGTTGGATCAAAAGGGTCGGAAATTGAGGCAGCAAAAATGGAGGGAGTTCCTGGGGGACTATACGTTCGAAAGTTATTTTGTGCCCGTTGTAAGGCAATTTAGTTGCGGATGCGTTGAGACGCAGGGCTTCCGCCCAAGCCAACTAGTTGTAGGTTCATGTTGAGGGTTTGTCCCGGGAGTTGGAGATGTTAGCTATCTCTTGCGTTGACAAGCAGACTAACGTTGAAGCGTAATTGAACTGGTCGGAAGACCAGTATGACCTGGCTGATCGTATTTGGCAGACTATGGTTTGGGAAGCAGCGTGAAGGAAATCATGAATACATTTTCGATGGGTCAAAGTCCCAAATCGACGATTGAAGGTGGGCTACCAAGGAAAGACAATTGTTTGTGCAGCCCAAGCATGGGTAATCTATGAGTGGAGTTGTGATGCGTTATACCAAGTACTCAACTCGCTTAGGCGGCACAAGTTGTGCCGATATCTGAAGAAGTGCTCTGGTGGCCAGAACTCTAGAAGGTCGTGGCACTATGTGAGACAAAATGCCAGCCTTGCGCCTTAGTGAAAGCAGAGTGCCAAGTGCCGGGGGATTCTTGAATCCTTTCCTAGTTCGGAATAGAAGTTCGACTGGACTGTGTGCATGGTTTGCCAAAGTCACAGTGGGGAAGTGACGTCGTGTGGGTGATCGTAGTTGTGTTAACTTTAGTGTCACACTTCATTCCGCATAGGAAGGATAATTCGGCGGAGTAACTGGCAAATGTTTTTGGATAACATAGTTAGACTGCACGGTGTGCCCCATAACATCGTGAGCAATCGAGGTGGGCGTTCTACGTCCAATGATTGGAGGCGGTTACAGAAAGTGCTGGAGACTAAATTGTAGTTTAGCCCAGTCTTGCATCCGCGGACGGATGAGCAGACCGAGTGGGTCAACAGGATGTTGGAGGACGTGCTTCGCATGTGCGTTCTGGACTCTGGGAAGCAGTGGGAAGGCCATTTGTTTTGGAAAAGTTTGCGTACAACTTTAACTACCGAGCGAGCATATAAATGGCGCCCATCGAGGCCTTAAAAGGTTGAAGTTGTCGCATGTCATTGTCGAGGCTAGAAACGGATGACACGAAGTTGTATTTCAAGCAAGAGGTGTCAAACACTACCCCTTTGGTGCGAACCATATGAGAACTTTTGCTAATCGCTCAGGAGAGGCAGACTAAGTACTTTAATGCCACGTATCGGAATGTGGAGTTATCGGATGACGTATTCGAAGTTATAGTCGTTCAAGAGTGTTTCACGGGAGCGACGCTTGGGGAAGCTGAGCCCGGTATACCTTGGACCACTTGAGATTTCTAGAGCGGTTTGGTGAGGCGGCGCAAGAGCCTTCGAACTTGTTCGTGAGTGATCAAGTTTTGATGGACGAAAGGTTGACGACTAGGGTCAAACCTGTTCGTTTTGGAGACCGTGAAGTCGAGCGACTTCGTCTCAAGGAGATCAGAATAGTCGTGGTCCGGTGGGACAATTGCGATAGCGAGGAGCTCTCTTAAGAGTGAGAGCAATCTATGCTGGAAGTGTACCCGGAGTTGTTCCGCCTGGGTACCACTGAGAGTTTCTTTTTTCTCTCTTTTAGTAATTTTGTGGGCGAAATTCTTTTAAGAGGGGGAGAGTTGTAACACCCCGAAACTCAAAAGAGGGACAGGTGACGTTTTAAGCCGAGTCTGGGACTTGGAGCAGGTGTCACGGGCGTGTCACGGGCGTGACACGGGCGTGTCACGGGCGTGTTCGGCCACATGTCATGTGGTCGACGTTTTGACGATCGGCGATCGTCGAGTTGAGGCACACGGCCTGGGACACGGGCGTGTCCCAGGGCGTGTCACGCTAGGGAGTATTCTGAGTCATGTACACGGGCCATGACACGGGAACAGACACGGGCGTGTCACATATGACACGGGCGTGTCGGGTGCCGTGTCGTAGGCCGTGTCCTCCTCGGGAAACAAGTGTTGGCAGTTGCACACGGGGCGTGACACGGCCGTGTCGCATGCGACACGAGCGTGTCGGAGGCCGTGTGCTGGTTATCGCGTCGGTCGAGACGGCGAATGGGCGACACGGCCCTGGACACGGGCGTGTCGCAGGCCGTGTTCGGCCCAGATTTTGTAAAATTAGGCTGAATTGCAGCCGTTCGATTTCTTGATTTGGGATCCGACGGCTCAGGGCTGTTGCTAGTATGTTATATCCGGGAAATAGGGTTTAGAAGCCCTCATTTCACTTGGGCTTTATCTCTCTAAGATCTAGAGAGAAGGGAGAGCAAGGAGGAGGAAGAAAACCAAAGATCCGGTCACCGGCGGAGCTTCGGAGCTCCAAATCACGATCCGAGTCCGGATCCGCGAAGGCGAGGCCGATACGGTGCTTTCCATCCGACTAGATCGTCATGGCGCCGAGGAAAAGCGCAAGGGTAACGATTCTCTTCTTGAGCATGTGAAGCTCTTCTTCTTTTGCATGGGAAAACCCCTCTCCCGTTAGTGTGCGGCGAGATTGTGGTATTCCTTGGGGTAGATATGTAAAGTCCCCCTTGTTAGAGTCCGGAATCGTAGTACGGACATAGGCATAATGTGTGAAGCCTACCCGGACGTGTTGGTCTGGATCGGTGTTGATTTGCTGTGCATTTTTAGCAGGAGAAGACTCCGAGCGTTTTGATTGATTTCGGGTTGCTATGCGGTAGAATGCATCAGGGAATCTTGGGGATTTGCCCCGAGGTGCACCCGGAAATCTGGACGGAAACGCATTTCTGTCATATCGGTGGCCTGGGATCCAACCGGTACATAGCTGGGCTATGTACCATGTTTGAACGGTATTTTGGGACTGGGGAAGCTTAGTCCGCGTCAAAGGCCAAATGGCGATGGCGGGGTGAGCAACGGGCTGATGTACCCCTACCCGCTCCACCTGCTCGGTTAAAGCGACCTAAAGTTTTACGTGGGACTTACCGAGGTTTGGAGATCGAGTCTAGGCAACGGCCGAAAGGACTAAATGCTCACGAGGTTGCCACCCTGGGGGTGGTGGCGGAGTCGAGGACCGGACGGGGTTCGGACTGGCCCGCCGAGTAAGTGCCCTGAGAGCACGGGGTTACGGCCGTGTGAGCGTGCACCTGTGATGTGATGCTTATTTCGCTATGTTGCATGTTTTGCTAACAAGTGCAGGGAAGAAGCTTTGCCGCCCCGATTTGGGGGCGGAATCGTTATAATTTGGTCAGCATAGCTGACCGTTGCCTTTGTTTACCACCGTGCGGTGGATTGTTGCTTGCAGGTGCTGCGGAGCCGAGAGGTAAATTGCGGGCTAAAGCCCGAGTTGCTGTGCCGGCCCTCGAAGGCCAAGTTTTGAGTGTTTTTCTTTTTGTACTCATGTGTGACCGGCCTGTGTGCCGAGGTTTGGAAGACACTTTTTATTAAGCAAAATCTTGTAAGGCTATAAGGCCAGTATTCGTGTATTAAACATTCCTTTTTGGTTTGAGTAGTGGACATTTATGCTTTGCAGGGTTCTTTATTCTTTGTACAACTTAATAATTTACTTCCGCTAGATGCTCTATGTAGGACGTTGTGATTGGTTGAATGGTCTCAATAAGTAACCAACCGGTCTGTCCGTAGTATATTGCGTCGGGCCCCGGCCGGACCTACTGTTATATACTATGCAACGGATAGGGGTGTTACAGAACCTCCTCCCTCTTGTCAAATATATAATTAGGGTAATAAGAAAGGCTCCAGATCCAAAAGTTTGTATAAGGTATGAGTAGTCAAGTGCAGCTAGATCTGTGTAGTTGCTTTGCTGGTAGGTAGACCAATAGTAGTGTCGCCGGGGAGAAAGAACCGTCGGATCTTTTTAGAAGGACGACATATGGTGTGGTTTTATTTCATGTCTTTATGAAATTGTTTATGTTCTGGAGAAATGGTTGGAGAGTCTAGAACTTCTTAAAGGTCCATGGCTCTACGTGATATAACGAATGAACCATCAACCCGTATATGAGTTAGCGAAGCGAGGTACTGTGGTCTGCCGGAGCTACTTAACACACAAATTTATTTGATATGGAGGCGGCGGCGTCGTCCTTCTCCTCGTCGGACGAACAAAAGGACGGGAGTTTAACCAGAGTTCTCCATCTTTGAAATCTTGAAAGTTGGATCAGCTTGGAGAAAAGTATCCCGAAAGCTGATGCAGCGAGTGCAGAAGCGACGCCGATGAGAATGAGGGCGCCCCATGTCCAAAAGGACACCACAGGTTGAAGAGAGGAGGTCGCCGAGTAGGTCGGGATTCTCCAATCAGCCTAATTCCCTGGCACGGCGATGGCTGCGGCAACTGTGTTGGGTTGGATGTTTCTTTCCGAGCGTGGAACTCGCTCGAAAAGAGCGGGAATTGTGTACAACTTCGTATTCGTGGAATGGGGCCCCCAAGCAAGGCGTAAGACTTGCTACACATTTTTAAGCTTTTAGGGGGTTTTGCACTCCATGAGGCCAATTTATTGTTGATTTGTATGATATTCTAGTAGGGGATAAAATTTTTTGCCTAGCTTGCTAGTGTTTGGTGTACTCTCCAGGGGGCGAGCACGGCAGGAGGCCGGTACTCGCCCCAGCCAGTTACAGGGGGTGGGTGCGGCGAGAGGCCGACCCCCCCCCCCCCCCCCCCTGACCCCTTCTCCAGGGGGGCGTACGACGTGAGGCCGGTACTCGCCCCGACCTGTTCCAGGGGGCGGGTACGGCGAGAGGCCGACACCCGCCCGACCCCTTCTCTAGGGGGAGAGTACGGCGGGAGGCCGACACCTGCCCGACCCCTTCTCCAGGGGGAGAGTACGGCGGGAGGCCGATACTCGCCCGACCAGTTCCAGGGGGCGGGTGTGGCGGGAGGCCGACCCCCCCCCCCCTCCCGGCTCCTTCTCCAGGGGCGAGTACGTCGGGAGCCCGGTACTCGCCCCAGCCAGTTCCAGGGGGCGGGTGCGGCGGGAGGCCGACACCCGCCCCGACACCTTCTCCAGGGGGCGAATACGGCGGGAGGCCGGTACTCGCCCCGGCCAGTTCCAGGGGGCGGGTGCGGCGGGAGGCCGGAACCCGCTCGGAGTCCTCGCCCGGCTCGGAGTCCTCACCCGGCTTGAGGATCTCACCCGGCTTGAGGGTCTGCTATTTTGCCCCTGGTGGGCTGCGAATAGCTGTTCAGAACAGCGGAGTTTGGATGTTGGCAGACCAGCCCCGCGGTATTTCAGTAATTTTAGAGCAGCAGGATTGCGTTATTAGCAGGTCATCCCCAAAAATCTATAAATAGACCATTGAGGTGCCTTTGAGAGGGATCTGTTTTCACCACTCTTCATCTTCCTCCTTCATCCTCCAAGGCACCTTGCTCAGCATTGGCCTTGATGACGTGAACAACTCACAATCGGGCAACGCAAACGATACAGTGCCGACCTAACTTCCACTATGATAGTTTATTACATGCCTTTTTTGGACGAAGGCGAGTGCGACAGGTCGCTTCTCGTTACACTTAGAGAAATAAAAGTAAGACAACTCTGGGCTTGGTAGGTCTCTGTGGCTTTCTGGCAGCGCCGTAGGCTGCTGCTGCTGCGTTGGGGGTCAATGTCCTGTCGTGATGGCGGTGTCCGACCTTGTCTCTAGCCTCCCCGCCTTGTGAGCGGCGAGAGATTCTATATCTCGAGCGCGTGCATGCACGCTTCCTAACGCTCGTCCCGCCACTGGGATGACTTCACTTCACTAGGCTCGACGTGCTTCGACACCGCTCCACTGGAGCGCTCCGGCGAGGAAATCCTGCAGACAGAAAGAGAGGAGAGAGGGAGAATGAGTGCAGAGAGAGATAGAGGCCAGGAGAGTGATTAGAGAATTTCCCAAACCGTAAAAATGATCCAAATGAAGTAAAAATCGGTCTATTTATAGACTTCCACGGGGACTGTCGAGTAATTTTGCCTAATAACTACCGGTCCGGCTAATGAGAGTGTTCGGTTTAGGGCATGCAGATCGCCATTTTTGGAAAAATGACAACCTTGCAACCGGGCCAAAAAGAGACCCGCCCGCGCTAGACAACTGCCCGAGACCAGGCGACGGCAGTGGCCGCCGCCCCTCCCGTGCTTAGCGGGCGGTCGGGAGGGGCCGTCCACGGTCGGCCATCCCAGGCGGCCCTGGCAAGGAGGGCCACCATCCCTTGCCGCCCGGTTGCAGTCGAGGCCGGCTTGGGTGGTCAGCCCTCAGGAGGCCTGTCGCGGTCGAGCTAGGCTTGCTTCCGGGCGACCTCGGCAGAGAAGGTGGGCGACCCTCGCAGGTCGGCCGAGGCTACTCCGTGCGGCCTTGGCGGAGAGGGCGACAAGCCCCAGCGGTGTCGGCCGCGGCCGAGGCCGCTCCGGGGCGGCCTCGGTGGAGAGGGCGGGCGGGCCTCATGGGATCGGCAGCGGCTGTGGCCGCTCCGGGCGACTGTCAACCTTCGCGAGATCGGCCACGACTGAGGTTGCTCCGGGCGGCCTCGACGGAGGGGGCGGCCAGCCCTCGTGGGGTAGGCCACGACCGAGGACGCTCCGTGCGGCCTCGGAGGAGGGGCGACCGACCCTCGTGGCGTCGGCCACGGCCGAGGCGACTCTGGGAGCACTCGACGGAGGGGGTTGTTAGCCTACGCGGGGCCGACCAGTGCCGCCAGTTGCGATGAGCAGTCCGGCGCACGGGATCCCGCATTGCGGTTGGGATCATGTGCGCGGTAGTTACCGCGCGGATACGTTGTACGGATCGCACGTGCGGCGTTACACGCGTAGTTTCAATGATGCTTAGTGGGGGTTGAAGGGAACTCGGCTATTCACGGCCCGATTTTTTTCTATAAATTGGGGCCAACTACATCATTCTCCCCACCCCTTCACCCCAAAGTCCCTAGAGATAAGAGCAGGAATGCACAAAGTATGGGGGGGGGTCCACTATAAATTGGGATCAACCTCATCATTATTAGGAACGCCATTTGTGACAAAAGCATCAATGAAAATAACTCACAACAAAGAGGAAACCAAGACCACTATTATTAATTTAAGGTTTAATTAATATTTTTCTCTCAAAAAAATTAAAAATTTCTAAAACACTTAAAATATAATTGTCGGGGAACCACACGATACTCTTGATAGACCGCTCATACTGAACCGTCTTACCTTGCGAGCGACCGAGCGTACCAACAATCAAAGATAAGCTGGATGCTGGGACGAGAACTTGATGACGTGGAAAACCCGCAATCGGGGTGAAAAATCACGCGGTCGGTACGGTGTCGGCCTAACATCCACTATATGAACATTTATTACAAAGCTCTTAGGAGGAGAGCGACGGTGCCACCGGCCGTCGGGCTACTTTTGCCGTCTTCCGGCGCTCGTTTGTTGTAGGTTAACCCGCTTCCTTTTCTTTTGAGACAACTCTACACGCCAGCGGAGACGGCTCCAAGTGTCTCGCTCTCGACCTGCTTCTTTGCGACCCTCATCTTCCCTTTGCGTCCTTAGCCACGCTTTGCAGAGGTGGTTTTGGGCGGAGATCCTGCAGAGAGAAAAGGAGGAGAAAAAGAGGTGAAGTGAGTGACTGGGGAATATTCCCAAGTCTAAAAGAGAAATTCAAATGAAGTGAAATTCAGTCTATTTAGACTTTTGAAGGAACGGTCTGGTAATTTCGTCAAATAACTATCGGGCCGGCCAATAGAATTTCTCGGATCAGAGCACGCAGATTGTCATATTTCTGAAAATGACGACCCTACCCCCGGGCCGGAAAAGTGCCCGTCCGCGGATGGCGGAGGCCCGACGACTACAGCGCGGCCGACGACCACCCCCCTGCATGGTGAGCGGTCGGGAGGGGCGACCCGCGATCGGGCGGCCCTTGCCGGGGCCGGCCACGGCGAGGCCGCCCGGGCTCGGGCGACTGCTGCGGGAGAGAGGGGGAGGTGGCCGTCCTAGGTAGGGCCGGCCGGTGACGCTGGTTGGTGTTGGGTGCACCATGTTTTGGGATCCGGCGCGCGATAGTTATTGCATGGATCGGGTGTGCGGATCGCACGTGGGCTGGTTACTGGTATAACTTCTCATAACCTTAGTGGGAGGAGATGGTGGTTTGGCTATGTGCAGCCCGATTTTCTTATAAATTAGGATTGACCTCATCAATAATTAATTTGTGGCCACTATATATATTTATGGATTTCAATAAATAGGAAAAATGTAGCTTTCAGGTGCCGTACTATGTGGAACTCTGGCTTAAATTCCTTGGGGGCTTTGAAATTTGAATGAACCTGCAATGAATAAAACTTGGCTACCCCATCTATTATTTATAAAATATAAAACTTGGCTACAACATCTATTATCTATAAAGATCAACTTAGTCTAGCGGTGCAAGTTATGTCCTCTCATGAGTTCACGGGGCGACAACGCTCATGCGCGTACTCCTCTTCAATCATATCCCTGATCTCTTGGCGAGTGAATTTTGTGTGTGTTGCTCGAAGCATCCAGATGAGAATCTAGGCGGAATCCCCTACCCGTTGCCCCTAGGTGGGTATAAATAGGCAAACCCTTAGGAGTTACTACGGGTATGGGTTAACCGTGTACCCGACACGACCCGTTAAGCCTCCGAACCCGTTAATTGTCCAAATATATACTAACAATCTCCTCCTATATTTGTGACAAATAACGTATACATTTCGGAGTGCAGAAAGTGGAGAATATTAAAATAAATTTCCGACTTTAACACATTTCTATAAGAGTTAGCACAGTTTTTAAAGAAAACATAAACATGAATTTTTAAAAACAATAACATAATACATGCAAAGAAAAATGTGCTACTCAACAATAAATAAGTCTGGAAAAACAATAAAATGATTACAGATAAACGTGTAACAATTCTACTCAGAGAGTAGATCATCATCATCTATGTCAAAATTCACTTTCTCTCCTTCATCTTCACCAGTGCCTGCAAGGAATTTCATGAGTCAGACTCTATGAATTCATAAACATATGCAGTGACGTATCAAAGTAAACTAGCTCTACCTAAATGAGATTAGTACTTGTAGCAGTAGTGAAGTAACACTGTCAGCATCTCTATCCAGTCTAGCTAGGACCAATCAAGTTTTGATTTTAATAAATCAAACGTTGTTATCTTACTCATTAGTGACCACTATGTGCCTCATCATATGACTTGGCACACCGTCATTTGCAACATTATCAAATGTGGAATAATGTGCTATGATCACTAATGTTAGATTAACTCATACAACGACTTTCTATTCCCAGTTGAATAATTCTCAAATCAACTTACAATGAGAAAGATGTTAAGTCATCAGGTGTGGAATGACTAGCATCTAACCATCTTGGGCTTTCATCAAGAAATTATTTGGGGTTTTCAGTCTGTTATTAGATGCTTGAATGTTACGACTATAGGTTCTTATCATAAAACATAAACATTGAAGGAAGTTTCATATTTCTATGAACCTTAATCCTATCTCCCCCGATGTTTTAATTGTGAGAACTCTATTTAAGCCATTTGTCAAGGCGTCTGCAACATTATCTTTTGACCTCACATCAACGAGGTTTACAATCCCTTGACTCGTAAGGGAGGTCAACTAGGCTTGTTTCATCCTGAGTTGCCTTCTTTTGCTGTTGAACAAAGTGTTCGTAGCAATCGTTTTCGTAGCCTTATTATCGCAATAAACTGCAACAGAACTCAATTTCAGGCTCGACAATGGAATGTCCATCACCAAATCTCTTATCCACTCTGCTTCTTCACCTGCTGAAGCTAGAGCGTAGAGTTCGGATTCCATAGAAGATAGTGCAATACATGATTGCCTCTTGGACTTCCAGGCTACAACTGCTCCTCCTAGTGTGAAGATAAATCCACTAGTGGACTTGCTGTTGTTTAATTCTGAGTACCATGATGCATCAGAATATCCTTCCAAAACTGGAGGATGACCATAGTAACATAAAACATACGTTTGGGTGTGCTTTAGGTATCGCATCAGCCTATTGAGGGCATCCCAATGGTCTTGGCTAGGATTACTAGTGAATCTGCTCAACATGCCGACCGTAAAGGCTATGTCAGGTCTTGTGCAGACCATAGCATACATGAGACTACCAATCAGTTTAGCATAATCTGACTGTCGAATCGCAGCTCCATCATTGGGCTTCAAGCGATTATTGTAATTGTAAGGTGTCTTCACTGCTCTACGTTCACTGTATCCCCACGTGTCAAACATGGACTTTATGTAGTGGCTTTGACTTAGGAAAATGACATTTTTCCCAAAGCTCACTTGCATGCCTAGAATAGTCTTAGCTACACCTAGGTCTTTAATGCTAAACTCTTTCATTAGTTCTGACTTAACGTCATCCACTACGGATTGATCAGAACCAAGTATCAGCATATCATCCACATACAAGCATATTATAGTGACTTTGTTCGATCTATGACGTATGTAAAGACATTTGTCCGAAAGACTCGACATGAATCACATGTTCCTTACACTATAGTCAAACTTCTCATGCCATAATTTTGGTGCTTGTTTGAGTCCGTATAGCGACTTGATTAACTTACAGACCTTATTTTTGTGACCGTCTACTATGAAACCTTCAGGTTGGCTCATGTATATTTCTTCGGTCAGATCTCCGTTTAAAAACGCAGTCTTAACATCCATTTGATGAACAATAAAGTTCTCAATAGACGCAATAGCAAGTAGGATCCTAATGGTTGCTAAGCGACACACTGGTGAATATACATCAAAGTAATCCACCCCACTAACTTGTGTGAAACCTTTAGCCACCAGACGTGCTTTATACTTAGCTACGCTACCATCATGATTGAGTTTCTTTTTCAGAACCCACTTACACCCTATAGTTTTAGCCCCTCTTGGCTTATCAACCAACGTCCAGGTGCTGTTTTGAAGTAGAGAATTCATCTCTTCATCAATGGCTTCTTTCCAGAGTAGGGAATTCCTTGATCTCATCGCGTCCTTATAGGTGGATGGATCGGCCTCAACGTGGTAAGTGACAAAGTCACTACCAAAGGTTCTGGGAGTTCGCTCTCTCACCGAAGTTCGTCTAGACTCTAGGACACTACTGTCTACCGGGACTGAATAGGAGGTGTTCGGTACTGATTCAGGGTCTTCCTCAGTAATAGTTACTTGCATACCTGGGATTGTCAGGTTTTTATCCTTAAGGAACTTGTCCTCAAAGAACACTGCATCCCTTGATTCAATAATTATATTATTAGACAGGTCTAAGAATCTATCTACAACACTATCTTCAGCACAACCTAAGTAGACACACGTGTTGGTCCTAGGTCTAAGTTTAGACCGTCTAGGGTCAGAGACCCTGACATAGGCGATGCAGCCCCAGGTATTAAGTCTAGTTAAAGACGGGGGTCTCTTAAACCAAAGCTCGTAGGGTGTGACTTCTAACTTAGCATGAGGAACTTTGTTTAGAATGTTGTTTGCAGTTAAAACTACTTCTCTCCAATAGGCAGTAGGCATGCCAGCAGTGAGGAGCATAGAGTTTAACATTTCTATCAACGTTCTATTCTTTCTCTCGGCTATACCATTCGATTGGGGTGAGTAAGGAGCAGTGGTTTCTGCTATGATCCCTTGAGAGGCAAGGAAACTCCGGAACTCACTGGACATATATTCTCCTCCTCTATCACTTCTAAACCTCTTAATTCTCATGTCTAGTTGGTTCTCTAATCTGGTTTTGAAAAGACAGAACTTTTCAAATGCTTCATCTTTAGTTTTAAGAAGGTAAATATGACAGAACCTAGAGCAATCATCTATAAACGTGATCATATACTTCCTTCCTCCTCTGGTGACAAAGCTTTTAAAGTCACATATATCGGAATGTATAAGCTCTAGTGGTGTTGTGCTCCTAGTAACCGCACTAAAAGGTTTCCTAGTGATCTAAGTCTGAGCACACACGTCACATTTCTCAGGCGGTGACTTAGTGTCTAATGTGATCTGGTGAGTTCTAGCTATTTGGAATATTTTCCTATAGTTCACGTGTCCTAGTCTCTCATGTAGAGTCTTAGGGCTAACTAAGTTTGTTTGAACTTGTTGAACTAATTCATTTGCTAGACTTAGTTGGTATTTCCTATTTTGGACGTATGCACATCCAAAATAGTGTGAGTTAACTGACAGTATTACTCTACCGCTACAAAAAGTAAAAGACATATCAGCATCACATAATAAACTTATAGACACTAAGTTAGCAGCTAGAGAAGGAATAAACTTAACATTTTTTAGAGTTAGAGTCTTACCTGAGGATAGCAGCAGCGTTGCATTCCCCACCTTCAAGACATCAGCTGTGTCGCCATTTGCGACTGTAACAGACTCTTTCACAGCAGTGAGCCCTGTCATAAGATCAGCATTGTTGTAAATGTGGCACGTCGCCCCCGAATCCAAGAACTACTCCGTGCTGGCCTTAGCGTTTCCGACCATCACAACAAAATCGGAAGACTCAGCTAGGCTAACCATATTGGCTTGGTTGCCATCCTGTGGTGCTTTGGTTCTTTCCCTTTTAGGGAGTCGGCAATCAGACGCGCTGTGTCCCCACTTGTTACAGTTAAAACACTTGCCCTTGAACTTTTTGGCACGTTTGCTAGGGCTTGCAACCTGGGAGCTACCATGGGAGGGTCTGATCCTCTTAGGGTTCGACACGCGTTTAGAACTAAGAACCATGTTAGCCGCAGCCTTCTGCTTGCTAACAGTTTCTAAAGCGTGTCGAATCCTATTTTCATCCTCAATGCGAATAAATCGCTTGAGATCATTGAGACCGACCTGCGTCTTCTTGCGGTACATTTCAGTTTTGAAATTGTACCACGTAGAGGGCAGCTTATAAATAATCGTGCCAGCAACAAAGCTGTCTGGCAGGGTAATGTTCTCACTATGTAAAGAATCAACTAAAACTTCAAAATCCGATACCTGAGGGAGAATCACCTTCTCCTCGGCGAACATGAAGGAATGGAATTTGTCCACCAGATGAGCTTTGGACAGATCCTCCTCTTGCCTGAAGTGCTCCTCCAGTGCTTCCCAGATTTCCTTGGCAGTCTTCATCTTGATGTACGTCTTCGCCAGGCTGGAGGACAGACAATTCAGCAGGTAGTCGCGGCAGAAGTCCTCATCAGCTATCCACTGAGCCTCCTCTTCAGTCCCAAAAACGGTAGCACGATCAGACTGAACTGTGTAGAACACGTTCAGGTACTTCATTCCGAACTGAGTATTTAGCTTCCAGTCGTTGAACTCCGTCGCCGTAAACTTTTCCAACTTAATCATCGGGACCGGAGAAGAGAAGTTGCTTCCCTTCATCATCTTGCGATCGCTTGATCCGATCTTACTCAAGAGGACCAAAGGGTACTGTGAATCTTGATTTCACTCCTCTTATTGGCAATCAACAGAAATCGGGAAAAGAACTTTATTTAAAAAAACGCATTTGCTTTGATTTCTACACATATTGGATTCCAGATCTGGGATTGACTTCTGCTGCAATCGTTAAGGGGAAGATCACCTATAGATCACCTCCTCTTGAGATCTGGAGGAAAACAAAACTAGCAGAAACCCCAGAGAGCATTTCCATTTCTCTAGATGGCGCACAGGAGATATTCTTTCTCCCGATCAGAGCAGCGACCAGAGAAAAACTGCACCTTTTTGTTTTTTCCGTGATCTGGCGCCCGGATCGAGACAACAGCCGGGGAAGACCTTCTCTTCTTCGACCAATCGAACGACGATCGAACGCCAAAAAATAGATTTTTCCCTACTGATTCCAGGCGGTAGCGGCCAGTCCCGTTTTTTTTTCTTCGATCTGCGATCCTGAGCGACAACGGCGAACGGCGGAAACAAAGCTCTCTAGCCGCGAAATCCTTCTTCACGCCATTTCCAAAACCAGGCGGCCAGAAAATCCCCTTCTTACCGACGGCGAAAGCAGGAGAACAGCGACAACCCACAGGAGCGGAGGACGGCAACGGCTTGTCCTTGTAGTCGGCGACTGATTTCCCGATTGAAGCGGCGTTCTCACTCGCGATTCTGCTTTTCCTTCTCTTTCGATCGAAACCAGCGGTCGTATTCCTTTCTTCCTCCCGATTTTTTAGCAAGGAGCGGCACCGGATATCGCAGAAACGACGACGGTTTCTTGCGATTTCAGCGAAGGAAAAGCGAGAGTTGCGGTTTCGGAACGGTTCGAGCAACGGGGCGTTACTTCGAGAATGTGTGTGTTGCTCGAAGCATCCGGATGGGAATCTAGGTGGAATCTCCTACCCGTTGCCCATAGGTGGGTATAAATAGGCAAACCCTTAGGAGTTATTACGGGTATGGGTTAACCGTGTACCCGACACGACCCGTTAAGCCTCCGAACCCGTTAATTGTCCAAATATACACTAACAAATTTATGATCGCCTTACTGGGCATCCACCTCCATTGGCTGAGGGTCGGGCTGCGACTCTGGTCTTCGAGTGTCATGCATGGAGCTCGCTTTGTCGGAGAGCCCCTCGGCGGGGGATCCTCAGAGGGAGCCACTCCTAAAGCGGTATGTGCTATGGTGCCACTGCCGGTTGCGCCTCGTGCACGTTATCTATGCGGGAAGGATTAGACACTCTCATACCCCGTAGGAGGGTGAGTACTTCATCCTACCATTCCTCGATTAGTTGAACTCACTCCTCAACTGAATCGGTGGGAGCGGCAGCGGCGGTAGTCTTGTTGGACAGTGGAGCGTTGCCTGCGGGCAAGTTGGCTGTGGCCAATTCGGGACGCTCTTTCGGGGCCGTGCTGTTTGCAGTGCGCACACTCCTTTTTGCCACATGCTTAAAATGATGTTGAAATGAAGTTGAGATCCGCTGAAATGCTGATGGAATTCTACTGAACAAGTGTTGTAACGCTGATAAATGGAGATGAGATACTATTGTAACATAGTCGAGATGAAGTTAAAACGGATAGAAACGCTAATAAAACTTAGGTAATTTGGGTTAAAACTGTTGAAACCGTAAAACCGGTCTCTGTGGAGTTCGACCATTGGGAAAGGGGTGGTCGCGCACCTACTCTGCTCCTGCAAGAAAACGACAAGAAAGTGAAGAACAAAGGACTAGGCCAAGGGCCCGGCGCGGAGGTCCCACCACACACCCAGAAGATCTTAGAGCGCTTCCCCTCCTTAGCCAATTGCCGGGCTAAGGTACCTCAGAAGGCGCTTTGAGACCTGAGAATTAGTGAGCCTGCCTTTCTGAGGTACCCCTTGGGTCCTATTTATAGAGAACTGAAAACGGCCTGCAAATAGCCTACCTCTGCCGGTCTGAAATTACTGAAAACCCCCTTGGGCTGGCCTGCCAACAGCCAAACTCCGCTGTTATGAGGGGCCAGGGGCAGACCACCTGGGGCGGGATGGCCACTGGATCCCCTGCTCGGCCAGGGCGGCGAGAACCCGATGGGGCTGACACTCGCCGATTCTGCTCGGCCAATGGCGAGTGCGAGCTCGCCTGGCGAGCAGCTCCGGTTTGGCGAGTGCGGGCTCGGCTGGCGAGCAGCCCCGGTTTGGCGAGTGCGGGCTCGGCTGGAAAAACTCTGAGCTCGGCCCGACGATCTCCGAGCTCGGTACGACGATTTGCCGAGCTCGAGCTCGGCGGTGAACCCTGCCCGGCCGTGAGGCGGTCTGGACCGGCCGGTCTGGCTTCCGTGGACCCACTCGGCGGATACGGGGTTGTACACAATCCCCGCTCTTTGCGAGGTTGGGACAAGCTCGGAAAGATACATCCAACCCCGCAGGATCCGGCGAGTGGGAGGCATGCGTTAAAGGAAAAATCTTCTGGTAGGCCCCACAGGCAGCTATATATGTGTACCCCTACGCATTTGACTGACCCTTGCCCTTCTTGGACTCCTGCTAAGATGCTATTTCCCAAGGAAGTCCTAGAGCGGCTCGCACGCACTCGCGATGAGATCGTCGCTCAAGCTGCGGGCCTGACCAACCTAGAGGCCCCTGCTCGCCGCTTCACTGATTTTGGCTCGGCTAAGCGGGCGAAACCCTTTCCTCCGGGGGCCGAGCCCATTCTAGCCGATTTTTCAGCGGCCTTGGGGAGCGGGTGAGACTTAGACAGAGACCCTGGATATACATGGGGGTCAAGACATCTTAGGAGTGAACCTAGCACAATCCAATCAAGGGTTCCAACATTCTCCAAGTGTGAGTTATGGTAATCCTTAATCGCGTTCCTTGGTCATATTGTTAGTGGTGAAGGCACTACGGTGGATCCGGTGAAGATAGCTGTGATTCAGGAGTGTCCAGTGTTGACTCCGGTGGCGGAAATCCGGAGCTTTCTGAGGCTTGCCGGCTACTATAGGCGCTTCGAAGAGAACTTCTCACGGATAGCGCTACCACTCACGACGCTGACAAGAAAGGATCAAAAGTTTGTGTGGACGCTGGAGTGTGCGCGAGCTTTTGAAGAATTGAAGAGGCGGTTGGTCACGGCGCCTATTTTGCGTTGGCCGAGTGGGTCCGAAGGGTTTGAAATTTATAGTGATGCTTCAGGCAGTGGTTTGGGTTGTGTTCTGCTACAACATGGGAGCGTGATATCCTATGGATCACGACATTTGAAGGTAATGAGAGAAATTATCCGGTCCATGACTTGGAGTTAGCGGCCGTAATATTTGCTCTAAAGCTTTGGAGGCACTATCTGTACGGTGTGAAGGTCAATACCTACACCGATCATAAGAGCCTGAAGTATTTGCTAAATCAAAAGGACCTGAACATGAGGAAGTGGAGGTGGATGGAGTTCCTGGGGTACTACACTTTCGAAATACACTATGTGCCCGGAAAAGGAAATGTAGTAACGGATGCGTTGAGTCGTAGGGCACTTGGACAAGCCAACTGGTTGGCAGTGCACGATGAAAAAATGGTCCGTGATTTGGAGGCTTTAGAGATATCCTGCGTGGACAAGCAGGCTAGTGCCGAGGCAATATTGTGTTGGACGGAGGTGCAGTATGACCTAGATGATAGGATTCAGCGGGCTTTGGTTAAGGATAGTAGTATGAAGCAGATCTTGGATGAATCGTTGGATGGGACAAATTCCCAATTTGTAGTTGAAGATGGACAAATTCCCAACCAGCTGACTCTTGATTCTCCTGCTAAAGACCTTGTGGAGCTTTCCTCCAGCCAGGAGAATAGTGGCGAGGCGTCCACCCCGCGGGTCAAAAGCATTCCTGACAGCTCGCCAAGACAGGAGTCCGAGGTCAAGGAGCCGGACTCGCAGAAATTGGCGTCGCCGAGTCGTCCCCCTTCTCGACAACCGTCCCCTGGTTTTGTACTCGCGGGGGAAGGCACTGGGCATATCCCCGTTCCCGGCTATCAACCCATCCATCAGGAGTTAATGCATGGTCGTGGCAAGGACCTGCGCCACTTCTCTCCTCACATCAACCTGGAGGAGCCGGGCTCGCGCGGTAAGTCTTCAGCTCTGTATTTTCCTGTTCTGGTGGTGCCTGCTCTTCAAACTGTTTCGATTCTTCATGTAGACCTTCCTGGCCGGACTGAAGACGACGAGTCTGTGGATCGACCCCCTTACTCGCCCCTCCCCTCTCCACGCGCCCTGGACGCCTTCCTGGATCCCGAACTGAGCAGCCCCGAGCGTGCAAAACGGGAGCAGAAGGTTCTCAAGAAGCTCGTGCGCGAGCTCCACGACCTGCGGAAGGACAACAACAGGCTGCAGTGGGAGTGCTCGCGACTTGCGGATGGGGCGGGGGTCAGCTTGGCGTTCGAGGAGGCGTCTTCCTTGGTTCTGATGGATGAGATTGACGAGAACCTGCGGGTGGTGAATAGGAATATGGGGCGGCTTCGCGAGCTCCACGCGCGGCGATCTGCGACGGCGGACCGGCGAGACCGGGGAGAATTGGACGGCTCCTCTGTCGGCCGACCGGTGCTCGCGTTCGCCCTCGCGTGGTCCTCGCGCCTTTATCTTTCCCTGCTCTGAACAATTTAATTGTCTGTAATAATTTAAACAAATTTTACGCGAACTCGTATATATATATGAAGATGTGTTTTCGATATCCTGATAAGCGTCCTTTCGAATTCCTCCTTCTTGGACCGGGCTAACTCGCGGGTCTTGGCGAGCAGGGGGCGGCGAGGCGGCGTGGAGGGGTTGGGCGGATCGATCGGCTCGCCCTCGCCCTTCCCTGCCTTACTTTTTCTTTCTATAAATAGGCCCTCTCACCTACCCCCTTGGATACGCCTTTATTGCTCCCGAACCCTTACCTCCCCTCCGCCACCCCGAGCTCGCGCCTTTTCCTCGTTTGCCAGAATGGTGAAAACTAACCCTGACGCGGATGGCCGATCCAAGTGCGCCCGGCACTTCGTCGACCACTGCTTCTTTGAGGGGCACATCACAGAGGAGGAGCTCGCCGAGTTCACGGCTGAGTTCGTCCCTCCCGGCTTCCAGGCTCGCGCGCCCGCCGAGCACGAAGCTATCAACTCTTTCCCTGAGGGTGAGCTCGCCTTCCCCATCTCGCACTTCGAGGTGGGGCTGCGCCTCCCCCTCTGGCCAGAGATCCGACAAATTCTGAAGTATTATGGCGCGGTGCCCGCGCAGCTGAACTCCAACGCCATCGCCATAATGGTGGCGTTCGCCTGCTTTCTCCGCCGAGAGCGGATTGAATTCAATCTCATGGTCTTCCGTAAGCTGTTCTCCTACAAGGCCACCCCCGATGGAGTCGCCTACTTCGGCGGATCCCTCGTCAAGGTTCGCGAGCTCGCGAACAAGAACCATAACTGGATGACCCGGCTCGTCTTTATCAAGGGCGAGCTCAGCAACATCCCCTTCCGGCCCCTGCAGAAAGGCGAGGACATCTACCGTCCTCCTTCCCTGTCCGGCGGCGACGCCGACCTCCACAAATTCTTCCTTCACAAAGACTTCGAGGTCGCCTACCTCCGCCGCGGCCTCGACTCGCTTCAACCCGTCCTCCATGGTGAAGGTACACCTCGCCCTGTCTTCTCGCGAGCTTTGTCAAAATGAACCTCGGTTTTCCTGATCATTTTTTTGTAGGGGAGCGACTTCTGCCGGAGCATCCGCCGTTCGCCGACCCGGGGATATTCTCTGATCCCCTGGAGCGGGCCCGGGCAGCGGCGGAGGCCTGCCGAGACGAACAAGCGCGGGGCCAACCCCTTAGCAAGAAGCGCTTGGAGCTCGCGGAGTCAAGCTCGCGCCCAGATCCCTCAGCACCGAAGAAGAAAAAGGCCAAGGTGGTTTCGCGCGGGCGGCTGCATCTCCCCTCCTCGCCCGTCAAGTTCATGAGCTCACCGGAGGCTTCCTCCGACGACCCCCCGTTGAGCCCGCTGAAGGAAGCGTCCTCCCCCCGAAGGGAGAAGAAGAAGAGGGATGGTCCTTCCCCCTCTGATTCTGCCGAGGGGGTCGTCCTTCGCGAACCCGGCCTGCCGAAGGATCACCCCCACTTCGGCAAGGGAGGAAGGAGCAAGGATGCGGCCGGCGAGCCCATCCTGAAATGGGATGAGGGGGCCCACCGGGTCTCCGTTTCCACTCGCGCCCCCTCCTGGGGGGATCGTCGGCCTCCCACTGGTCACGCCTTCGGCTTCGGCCTCTACGGCTGTGACAGTGCCGAGTCGTACAAACAGCTAACCCCCCGCCAGCTTGGTCATGAGGGGTTGCAGGCCCACCTGCGGGCCTTCGAGCTTCACCACATGATGGTCCGCCGCGGCTTCCAGCTCAGCAATGCCCTGCAGACTGCCGAGCAGAAGCGTGACCTGGCGAAGGAGAGCGCGGCCGACGCGGAAAGGCGGTTCGGCCTTGCCGACGCTCTGCTCGCAAAATCCGCCGGTGGCTTGGTAATCACTGGATATCTCTACTCATCTTACTTAGGATCATTCTTGTGCTTGTTCTGAACTCTAGTCCCGCAGGACGCCGAAGCCGCCGACGCGCTGCGAGGCGAGGTGGCTCAGCTGCAAGCTCAGCTCGCCGAGCGGGAGACCCAGCTTGCCGAGCTGAGGACGCACTCTCGCGAGCAGGAGGCTGTTGCTGCTCAGCTGAGGATGGAGGCGGCGGATTTGAAGGAGAAGAACAAGGAGCTCCATGGCGAGGTCCTCCGCCAGTCTGAAGCTCTCATTCCCCCAGGCGCCAGCGAGCCACCCTTCCCCTACAAGAGGCCTCGGGTCTTTGGCGAGGCTGACGTCGCAGAGCGGCTGCGAGTCAACTCCATTGAGTCTGCCGAGTGCCTCCTGAAGGCCATGCGGGGGACGGGGATTTTGGCTGAAGGCTGCGAAGGAGTCACCGTCCGGGATCTCCTGCCGACCTTGTTCCCACCCAGCCCGCTCAGCGAGAAAGAAGACAGCTTCGACTCGCTCTTCGCAGGGATGGGGGAGAAGGACACTCGGCTCGGCGGCGAGGAGGATCGCCACGCAGGGAGGGAAGGCGAGAGCTGACGGGGCTCCCCAACCTTTGTTCTCTTCTTCTTTCTTCTTCTTTTTGTACCTTGCCGAGGCAAGTTTGATTTTGTAATCATAATAGTAAAACGGACAATTTTCGCACAATTTTTCTAACTTCTTTTCAAGCTTGCTTGCGATTGTATCTGTGCGTGCGATACCCCTTTAGGCAATTCTGCCGAGTCCGACCCTGTCTGTAGGATGTCTTTGAGCTAGGGCGAGCGCTTGCGGCGAGACCCTAGGCATCGGCCGTAGCTGGACTCGCTGATGTTACCGGTGCTCGCGGCGAGGTCGGACTCGCTTGAGGGAACTATTCCCCCCTGAGTCCGAGATCGGACCATGACCTCCTGGGCGGCGAGCTGGGGGGAGGCGGAATATCCCGAACTCGCCGTCTTGGCTGGCGAGCTCGCCCCTGGGGCTTTTCTCAGATCCACTCAGTCGTGCCAACTAGGTGAGAGCCTGGCAGGGTAGCGACGAGACCTAACCCCAGAGCGAGAAGACTTAGAAACCTTTGCCTATCCCGGGTGCTTCCACCGGGCCAGTCAGCTAGGTGAGAGCCTGAGGGCGGGTGTTGAACATCCTCCGGGCTCAGCCCTAGGGTCATAGCGATGTCCATCGAGACTCAGCCGTGCCAACTAGGTGGGAGCCTGGCAGGGGAGCGACGAGACCTAACCCAGAGCGAGAAGACTTAGAAACATTTGCCTATCCCGGGTGCTACCACCGGGCCAGTCAGCTAGGTGAGAGCCTGAGGGCGGGTGTTGAACATCCTCCGGGCTCAGCCCCAGGGTCATAGCGATGTCCATCGAGACTCAGCCGTGCCAACTAGGTGGGAGCCTGGCAGGGGAGCGACGAGACCTAACCCCAGAGCGAGAAGACTTAGAAACCTTTGCCCATCCCGGATGTTACCACCGGGCCAGTCAGCTAGGTGAGAGCCTGAGGGCGGGTGTTGAACATCCTCCGGGCTCAGCCCCAGGGTCATAGCGATGTCCATCGAGACTCAGCCGTGCCAACTAGGTGGGAGGCTAGCAGGGGAACGACGAGACCTAACCCCAGAGCGAGAAGACTTAGAAACATTTGCCTATCCCAGGTGCTACCACCAGGCCAGTCAGCTAGGTGAGAGCCTGAGGGAGGGTGTTGAACATCCTCCGGGCTCAGCCCCAGGGTCATAGCGATGTCCATCGAGACTCAGCCGTGCCAACTAGGTGGGAGCCTGGCAGGGGAGCGACGAGACCTAACCCCAGAGCGAGAAGACTTAGAAACCTTTGCCTATCCCGGGTGCTACCACCGGGCCAGTCAGCTAGGTGAGAGCCTGAGGGCGGGTGTTGAACATTTTCGGGGCTCAGCCCAAGGGTCATAGCGATGTCCATCGAGACTCAGCCATGCCAACTAGGTGGGAGCCTGGCAGGAGAGCGACGAAACCTAACCCCAGAGCAAGAAGATTTAGAAACATTTGCCTATCCCGGGTGCTACCACCGGGCCAGTCAGCTAGGTGAGAGCCTGAGGGCGGGTGTTGAACATCCTCCGGGCTCAGCCCCAGGGTCATAGCGATGTCCATCGAGACTCAGCCGTGTCAACTAGGTGGGAGCCTGGAAGGAGAGCGACGAGACCTAACCCCAAGGCGAGAAGACTTAGAAACATTTGCCTATCCCGGGTGCTACCACCGGGCCAGTCAGCTAGGTGAGAGCCTGAGGGAGGGTGTTGAACATCCTCCGGGCTCAGCCCCAGGGTCATAGCGATGTCCATCGAGACTCAGCCGTGCCAACTAGGTGGGAGCCTGGCAGGGGAGCGACGAGACCTAACCCCAGAGCGAGAAGACTTAGAAACCTTTGCCTATCCCGGGTATTACCACCGGGCCAGTCAGTTAGGTGACAGCCTGAGGGCGGGTGTTGAACATCCTCCGGGCTCAGCCCCAGGGTCATAATGATGTCCATCGAGACTCAGCCGTGCCAACTAGGTGGGAGCCTGGCAGGAGAGCGACAAGACCTAACCCAGGGCGAGAAGACTTAGAAACATTTGCCTATCCCGGGTGCTACCACCGGGCCAGTCAGCTAGGTGAGAGCCTGAGGGCGGGTGTTGAACATTCTCCGGGCTCAGCCCCAGGGTCATAGCGATGTCCATCGAGACTCAGTCGTGCCAACTAGGTGGGAGCCTGACAGGGGAGCGACGAGACCTAACCCCAGGGCGAGAAGACTTAGAAACATTTGCCTATCCCGGGTGCTACCACCGGGCCAGTCAGCTAGGTGAGAGCCTGAGGGCGGGTGTTGAACATCCTCCGGGCTCAGCCCCAGGGTCATATCGATGTCCATCGAGACTCAGCCGTGCAAACTAGGTGGGAGCCTGGCAGGGGAGCGACGAGACCTAACTCCAGGGCGAGAAGACTTAGAAACATTTGTCTGTTGGGGCTTTGAATCGCGAGCCTTCCAGCCATCATAATTTTACGAAAGCACAAGATATGATAATGAGATTCATTTTCACTCATGGAATAAGAGTACCTACAATATCTTCAAGGGTAAAAACGTTTCAGATCATCGCCATTCCAAGTGTGGCTGAGGGTATCCCCTTTTACATCCTGTAGGCGATACCCCCTGATTTTAAGGTCTCCTGTACAATGTAGGGGCCCTCCCAATTGGGATGGAGTTTTCCCACAGCGGCCGATCTTCCTGCCGCATCCACTTTTTTCAGGATAAGGTCCCCTTCCGCGAACTGCTTGACCCGGACGTGCTTCTTGAAGTACTTGGCCATCCTTCGCTTGACCTCCTCCTGCCTGACGGTGGACAAGTCGCGTAACTCCTCGACCATATCAAGGGAGAGTCAGAGCTCCTTCTCATTTTCTGATCTCCACTCCTCCCTTCCAGCCTCCGCCTCGGCGACCCGGGGTGTTCGGACCTCGAACTCGACGGGCAAAACGGCTTCGCAGCCATGAGAAAGTTTAAAGGGCGTCTCTCCAGTGGCCGTATTGGGGGTGGTCCTAAGGGCCCAGAGGACCGAAGGGAGTTGCTCCACCCAGCTCCCCCTCAGATTTTCCACTTTCTTTTTCAAAAGGTTCACGATTATTTTGTTGGCCGCCTCCACCTGCCCGTTGCTCCTGGCGTGGTGGACAGAGGCGAACCGAAGGTCAATTCCCAGTTGTTCGCAAAAGCGAATGAACTCCGTGCTGGCGAACTGAGGTCCGTTGTCCGTGACAATTGCCTGTGGTAGCCCGTGCCTGCAGATGATCTCCCCCAGATAAAATTCCTGATCACTTGGGAGGTGACCTTGGCTAGAGCCTTCACCTCTAGCCACTTAGAGAAATAATCGATCATGACTAGCAAAAACCTTCTCTGCCCGCTGGCCTGAGGGAAAGGCCCTACGAGATCCAAACCCCATATGGCGAAGGGCCATGGTGCCATGATGCTCCTTAGTCTCTGAGCCGGTTGTAACTGGAGTGGAGCATAGAGCTGGCACTTATGACATTTTTTTTACGAATTCGGCTGTGTCCTGACCGAGGGTAGGCCAGAAATACCCTTGCCTGATGATCCTCCCTTCCAAGGTCCGGCTCCCCGAGTGACTCCCGCACTCGCCGGAATGGACCTCCTCCAAAATTTTATGCACCTCCCTTTCGGCCACGCAACGAGCCAGCATCCCCGAGAGGGTCTTGCGGTATAACTCCCCCTCGCGCAGGAGGTAGTATGCTGCCTTGTGCTTGAGCCCTCTACGATCCATCCCCTCCGGGTACTCTCTTGTGGACAGAAAGGTGACGAAGGGGTCCATCCATGAGGGATGCTGCTCCACCTCCATTAGTTCCCCCTCCTCAATGGAAGGTCGGAAGAGATCTGTGATGGTACCTCCCACCCTGGGGCCGCGTTTTGCCAGCTGGTCTGCCTGCTCATTTTCCTCTCGGGACACGTGCTTGATGGAGAAAGTCTGGAAGGTCCCTATAATTCTCTTTGCCTTTGCCAGATAGAGCTGCAGGGTGGGCTCCCTTACCTCAAACTCCTCATTGATCTGGGAAGCCACCACCATGGAGTCTGTGAGGACCTCCACGTCGTGCACCCCTAACTCCGTTGCCAGGAGCAGACCTGCGATTACAGCTCCGTATTCGGCCTGATTATTGGTGATAGGGAAATGCACTACCACGGTTTGTTCGATTCTTGTCCCCTGGGTGCTTTCCAAGATGACCCCAACCCCCAAAGAATGTCTCCCCGAGGCACCATCCACCATGACTTTCCAAGGGACCGGACGAGTGAGTTGCTCCTCCGCCACCTCAACCACGTAATCTGCTAAGAAATCCGCCATAGCTTGGGCCTTGATCGAGAGGCAGGGAACGAAGGAGATGTCGAACTCACTCAGTTCCACCGACCATTTGGCCAACCTGCCTGAATGCTCCACCACCTCGAAGATGCTGCGGAGGGGGTGGTCAGTCACCACTCGGATCGAGTGTGCCTGAAAATAGGGTCGGAGTCTCCGGGCTGAGATGATCAGGGCGAAGGCCAACTTTTCCAAGATGGGATACCGAAGCTCGGCCTTCCTCAATACCCGACTCACATAATAAATGGGGAGTTGCTTCTTCCCCTCCTCCCGAACTAAAACCGAGCTCAAGGCCTCCGCCCCGACCCCCAAGTACAAAAATAAATCCTCCCCCCTTTGGGCCCTTGGAGCAGGGGAGCCTGAGTCAGCTGTTTCTTTAAGGCCTGGAACGCCTCCTCGCACTCTGAGGTCCATTCAAACTTCCGATCCCCTCTCAAGGTTTTGAAAAACGAGGAGCACCTTTCCCCGGCTCGGGAGAGGAACCTGCTCAACCCTGCCAACTTCCCTGTCAACCGTTGTACCTCCTTAGTATCTCGCGGTGACCTTAGTTCCACGATTGCCCTTACCTTATCCGGATTAGGCTCCACGCCGGCTGGGGTGAGGAGATGCCCCAGGAACTTTCCCCTGTTTGCCCCGAAGGTGCATTTCAGGGGGTTCAACCTCATCCTATATTTACGGAGGGTAGCGAAAGTCTCCCCCAGGTCCCGGAGGTGGGAATCGACGTCCAGACTTTTGACCATGAGGTCGTCCACGTACACCTCTAAATTTCTTCCCTTCTGCTCCCGGAAGACCATGTCCATCATTTTCTGGTAGGTAGCCCCCGCATTCTTTAGCCCGAAGGGCATCATTTTATAGCAATAGCATCCTTCCCATGTGATGAACGAGACATCTTTGACGTCGGGGGGGGGGGTGCATTCTAATTTGGTGATAACCTGAAAAAGCATCCAGAAAACTCATTATAGGGAAACCGACGGCTGAGTCAACCAGCTCGTCGATCCGAGGCAAGGGATAACAATCTTTCGGGCATGATTTATTAAGAAGGGAAAAGTCAATACACATCCTCCACCGACCGTTTCCTTTTTTAACCATTACAACGTTGGAGACCCAGCCAGGGTATTGGATTTCGGATACAAAGCCAGCCTGGAGGAGCTTGGCGACTTCCTCCCTGATGGGCTCGGCGAGCTTGTCCGCGATGGACCTCTTCTTCTGCTGGATGGGGCGGACCTCCGGGTCCAGGTTGAGGCGGTGGCAGGCCACGTTGGGGTCGATCCCTGGCATCTCCGCGGCATTCCAGGCGAAGACGTCCACATTCTTCTGGATGCACTCCAGCATCCTGCCTTGAGCCTCCGGGGTCAATCCTCCGCTGACGCGGACCTTCTCCACCCTGCCCCCGATGGTGAGAACCTCCATCTCCACCACCTCTTCCGCTGCCTCCAGACGAGACTGCTCCCCCCATTCCTCGGTACCTCCCCCTCCGAGGGCAAGGATTTCTTCCTCAGCTTCCTCCACGGCCATTGCCTCGACCGGTTCTCGGGCCTCTTCTGCGACCCCTGCCTGGGTACGACACTCCTCCACCTTCATTTCTTCCCCGCCAGCTTCCTGCTCCACCTCCTCCAACCTCCGCCCCATCTCCTCGGCCCCCTCCCGCCAAGAGATGGAGTTCACTGCCGAGACGTAGCACTCCCTTGCCTCCTTAGGATCTCCTCGGATCCGGATCTGGACCCCCTCGACGTTGAACTTTAGGCACTGGTGGAAGGACGAGGGGACGCAGCGGAAGGCGCTGATGAGGGGCCTTCCGAAGATGGCGCTGTAACTGCTGGGGGAGTCTACGATGACGAACTTGCAGTTACGGGACTGCCCCCCAAGAGTGACGTGGAGTCCTACTCCTCCCTCAACCTCTTTCCTTTCTCCCGAGAAGCCGAACAGGGGTCCGTCCGAGGCCAACACCCTTCTGGCCTCTACTTTCATCGCGTCGAACGCCCTTTTGAAGATGACATTGACTGAGCTCCCGTTGTCGACGAGGATCCGGGAGACAGTAAAATCCTCGATGGCTGTCTGGATGACCAGCGCATCGCAAAAGGGGTCCTCGTGACCTGGCATATCCTCCCTAGAGAAGATGATTTTCTCGTCCGGAGGCGGAGACTGGGACGTGGAGCCGACGCTCCTACGGTACATGGTGTGGAGGCTTGACTTACGGGAAGCCTCGATCCCAGCTCCACCGTGGATTGCTCCAATCCTACCCCGGGTGCCTAAATCAACCCGGTCCTCACACCGATCCTCCTCCGCCCGAGGCCGGATTTCCTCTATTCGAACTTCCTGGTGGTTTCGCGGTTGTTGCTCCCTGTTCTCTCTCATCTCGAGGAACTCCGGGCACGTGGACGTGAGGTGCCCTTCTTCTTGATGGAAATCGCAATAGGGCAGGTCCACCCTGACCTCCCTCCTTCTCCTCAACTGCCCTCTCCTCCTTCCTCTCATGGCGATTGCCATTGCTTCCTCCTGGTCGGGGAGAGGGGGCCTCTGGCCCTGCCTACCTCCCTGGGGGTTGAACTGCCCCCGGCCCCCCTGGCGGTTATCCCCTCCCTGATAACCTCTCCGGGGTGCCTGGTCCTGCCACTCCGGTCTCCATCCCAAACGGTGGGTCTGTTCTGGACGCCCCCACCTGGGTTGTGGCTGCTCCCTCTGTCGGGGCTCAGCCCTCCTCTCCTCCTGAGCTCGACCACCCCTTGGCCTTTCCTCCTCCACGGCCCACTTGGCCAACCTCCGCGCAAACTCCGGATGCGCTGCCTCCATATCAGCCTCTCTGGCCGCCCTCTCTAGGAGTGCCTCAAAAGATACTGGAGGTGATCTCTTCAGTTCCATCGCGAAGAACCCGGACTGGAGACCCAGGGTAAAGGCCACCATCATGGTGTGTCCCGGCATCTCCTGTACTTGGGACAGTTCCTCCTGGAACCTGTCCAGATAGCTTCCCAAAGTCTCCCCCGCCCTCTACTTGATGCGGAACAAAGACTCCGTCTCCTTCTTCCTCTTCTTGGAAGTGGTGAATCTCAACATGAACCCCCGTCGCAGGTCCTCGAAGCAGTAGACGGACCCGGTCGGGAGTTGATGAAACCACTCTCTCGCCTTCTCCCTGAGGGTGATGGCGAAGAGTCAGCACTTAAAGCCATCCGACATCTGTCGGATAGAGACCATGTCCTCAAACCACTGGATGTGGTGGACTGGGTCCCCCCTTCCGGAGTAGTAGGACATCTCCGGCTCACGAAACCCCTCTAGAACTGGGGCTGAAGAGACGAACTCGCTGAAGGGGCTCCCCCCCTCAGCCGGGCGAGATGGGAACTCCCTCCCTGCTGTCTCGCTGAAGTGGTACTCGGCAGCCGAGCCGGGGAATAGGACTCGCCCCTGGTACTCGCGCTCGCCTCTCTCGGCGGGCTCCTTCCCTGGTCGCCTGAGCGGCGCGTCATCGCCGAGCGCGGGGGCGGCGACCACCGGGACTGCCGGCGTCGCGCTCTCGGCTCGCATGCCGAGTGCCGACCTGACGAGCCCGAGGATCTCCTCCCTGAGTTCCGCTGGCACACCCGGCGCTGGGGGCGGAGGAGGGGGTGGCGAGTTTCCCCTGCCTGATCCTTGTCCTTCTTCTCCGGCCATCGAACCTGTAGAAGATTTTCTCTGCTGACCACTCTCCACGCTCACCGCACCAAAATGTTGAAACCGTAAAACCGGTCTCTGTGGAGTTCGACCCTTGGGAAAGGGGTGGTCGCGCACCTACTCTGCTCCTGCAAGAAAACGACAAGAAAGTGAAGAACAAAGGACTAGGCCAAGGGCCCGGCGCGGAGGTCCCACCACACACCCGGAAGATCTTAGAGCGCTTCCCCTCCTTAGCCAATTGTCCGGGCTAAGGTACCTCAGAAGGCGCTTTGAGACCTGATAATTAGTGAGCCTGCCTTTCTGAGGTACCCATTGGGTCCTATTTATAGAGAACTGAAAACGTCCTGCAAATAGCCTACCTCTGCCGGTCTGAAATTACTGAAAACCCCCTTGGGCTGGCCTGCCAACAGCCAAACTCCGCTGTTATGAGGGGCCAGGGGCAGACCACCTGGGGCGGGATGGCCACTGGATCCCCTGCTCGGCCAGGGCGGCGAGAACCCGATGGGGTTGACACTCGCCGATTCTGCTCGGCCAATGGAGAGTGCGAGCTCGCCTGGCGAGCAGCTCCGGTTTGGCGAGTGCGGGCTCGGCTGGCGAGCAGCCCCGGTTTGGCGAGTGCGGGCTCGGCTGGAAAAACTCTGAGCTCGGCCCGACGATCTCCGAGCTCGGTACGACGATTTGCCGAGCTCGAGCTCGGCGGTGAACCCTGCCCGGCCGTGAGGCGGTCTGGACCGGCCGGTCTGGCTTCCGCGGACCCACTCGGCGGATACGGGGTTGTACAAAAACGTTGTTGAACGAAGCTAAAAATGCTTCTGAAATAAGGCCAAACCGCTTCAGAAATAGTCTTAGAGCGTTGTTGAAATGATGGTAAAATACCTGTAAAACTTTGTCGAAATGCTCCTGAAATGCCGGTGAAATGCTCGCTTTGAAAAGCCCAGTTTGAAAGAGCAGTAAAACGTTTGCTTTAAAACGGTGTTTAAATGGTGCTGAAACGGCGTAAAATCACTGCAAAAACGGAGTAAAAATCATGGGGAAATGACGTTAAAACTGCGGGGAAACGACGTTAAAACGGTCCGGAAATGATGTTAAAACGCCGCGGAAACGACGTTAAAATTCTGCGGAAACGACGACAAAATGATGCGGAAACGGCGTTAAAACACAATGAAAACAGCGGCAAAACATTTTTAAAATGACGTTAAAACGATGCGGAAATGACGTTAAAACACTGCTGAAACTACGTTAAGACGCCGCAGAAACGACCTTAAAATGCTACTGAGACAACGTTAAAACGTTCTTGAAACGACGTTTAAACTGTGCTGAAATGGAATTACAAGAGTGCCGCAAAAATGACATTATAATTTTGAGGAAACGTCGTTAAAATTCTACTAAAACGGGGTTAAAACATAACCAAAACAGTGCCAAAAGGCTTTAAAAATGACGTTAAAACAATGCGAAAATGATGTTAAAACAATGCGGAAAAACGGTGAGAAAATGAAGTTAAAATGCCGCGAAAACGACGTTAAAACGACCCTGTAATTGTGGCAAAACACTGCTGAAACAGTGTTAAAATTCGCTGATGAACGTAGCTCAAACACAGTCAAAACTGTGCCAAAAAATGTCAAATCTGAGCCCAAAACCTGCTAAAACAGAGCCCAACCAGTGAACCCAAACGGAGGCCGAACAAAGCCCGAACAGAGCCCAAACGCTAATAAAATGGGCCCGAATCGACCATTTGGCAACGTCATTTTTGAAACGCTCTTCTAACGGAGCTCAATTTTCCGGTAGAGTAACGGCAAAACGGAGCTAAAACGGAGATAAAACGGACAGAAAAAGGTCGTTTCTAAAAGGTCATTTCCAAATGCCACTACAAACGTTCTTTGAAACGTCCGTTTCCAAAATGTTTTTAAAAACATTACTCGCCCCGACTAGCCACATTTGAAAGCCCTAAACCAACTCCCAGCCGCGAGCATTCGCACTGCGCAGCGCTCATCGGCGGTGGTGCTGCCTCCGTTGCTATCTCCTCCTCCGACGATCTCTCCACTGCATTCAAGATCTGTACTGTGGTGCCCGCACGCCTCCTTCGCGGCGCATTTACAGCTGCTACCATCGCCTTCGGTCTGCGCACAAAACCCTATTTCTCTCTCTCCATGCCTCCAGTCCTTCTTATTCGCATGAGTATTTATGGTTCTATTCCAGTTCTTAATTGCTATTTCTTTGTGATTATGGCTTCCTTTGGCGGGGCGGATTGCCGGTTTCCGTCTGTTTGGCGGGGCTGCGGTCGGGCGGTCTAACTACCGCGCGATTCCTGCGGGATTCCTGCGGTGGCGGTCCAGCGGTGCGGAAGAAATCCGCATAATCCCGACCGCCCTGCCAAAATAGCCCTATATTTGATCAATTTTAGGGTAAATTTAGTTTTTCCCGTTTTTATTTTTCTGAATCTCTATGCCTATTGAATGGTGGATTTGTTTGAATTTTGTCTATTCCCGACACCTTTTAGTTATTTAGAGATATCAAATGTCTTCTAATAGCATGAGATATTTTCAGTTAGAGTGGGAAATCATTGACTTTTCTTTGCTAGGTTATAGATTCAGAATGATATTCCTTGTCACTTGAATTGGCACGTCACCGACTGTTTGCTAGGAACACCTCATTATATATTAACTTTGCATATTGAAAAGGAGTGTGATGAAATCAAAGTTATTTATAAAAGCATATTACTTAAACAACTAATTTTCATGAAGAACTTTTAAACTTGCAACGACTCAATATTAAAAAAAAGAATTTTTGAAAGCATCATCTTTCCTTTTATCTCATTTAACACCCTCTCAGATGTCTTGAGCGCACATCTCGTAAATGATCCAAATAAAGGCAAATTGTTAGAATCTCTTTTCGAGCAAGAGGGCATCTCCTTGGATTTAAGGCAGGAGAATGAGAAAAATTAAATTAAATTTTACCGTCTTTATGGCAAGAGAAATTTTTATTCATATATTATGTTGTTATGATTTGTAAAAAGATGCTTAAACATACTACATTTTTTATTAATTGTTAATGATAGTCAACAAAAGAAGTTTGTTGTTTGGTACTTAGTAGAGGTTACTCGGCAAATGATGTTGGAAGAGAAATGTTGGTGTATGATTGTTTTCGTTCTTGTATTTTAAGCATGCGGTATAGACTAAATGCATTATGTTTATTTTACTTGAAGCCGTTTCATTTGACGTGAAATAATTGTAGGGCAATATGTATTGTTGTTTGGTTGTAAGATTTGTTACCTTTATTATTTAGTTAATGGAAATTTTATTTTTTTACTGTGGAATAATTTAATAATTAGATGTCTTGTAGAAGTTGTATCACCCTTTTTAAACTCACAACTCGGCCGCTATGCAATTTATATTGTAAGGTAGAAAGAAACCATAAAAGGATATATAGAGCTATACTTAAACATATTTTTCATATAATATAACAAACTGTACACGATCAAGCTGTAGCTAAAGTAAATACTACAATATTAAGAATACTTAGGATTTAGTTTAAAAACATCACAAAACCAACTACTACATTTATAGCTGCTTTACATATAACTCTAGTACATTATAATTGTGACCACAAGTTACAACATTCAATTACAAGCTTTTCCTATATACAAACACTCATGCATCAGTAATTATATACAAACACTCATGCATCAGTAATTATATACAAATACTCCAACTGTTTAGTTCACTCCTGTTATCCCGCAAAATTTATAAGCTAAAAGCATTATAATTAATCATGACACTTTAGGCCAAAAGGATTAAAATTATTCATGTAATTTCAAGCTTAATGCATCATGCGATATAATACAAATGCGATAGTGCTAGCTTTTACCGAAAACATCAGCACAAATACACTCTTTAAAGACTTTGTAAGCACATGTTTTCATCCCATGTTCATGAGTTATTAAAGATGAGGAAGCACTTAAATTATATACTATTATATGTTTTGGTCATCATTCATCTTACACTAAATTCATGCATACAATATCACACCATAACATGTAACAGCATCTACATGCTTTTCATTGCAAGGAAAAGAAATTGACAACTATTATGTTTTTAATAGTTTCTCATTTCTTGCTAAGCATGACACATTGTATAACAAATCAAAAGTTTATACTTCCCTTTTCAAAATTTCAATGTGCACACCCACTATTGCAAACCAAATATTCATATCTAATACATGTTTCTGTAAGGACCACACATCCCATGTATGTATCATCATGCTATTTATTCATTTACTTCAATATATGATATCCTATCCCAAAGTTAAACAAAAACAATTCACACTTCTCTTAGATTATGCCAAATAAAATATCTATATAATAGATTATGCATATAGTAGAGTAACCAGTTTTCACCTCACTAAAGTTTCTTTTAACACATATCACTCACAATTGTCCAATTTTCTTTTGATTCCATTTTCTTAGGAGTCAAAGCCAAACCAGAAGTTTGATTATTTATCAAAGATGTCTATTATATAGGAGTTTAGAAGTCCATACATTCATTCATTCAATACATACAAACAGAAGTGTATGCACATCCATAATGAATTGTGTTCGTGAAATCATTTTGTCTAAGACCATGAAGAAGATCCTATCTTCCTTTCACCATACTTATAGTGTTGGACCAGAGTCCCAAATATATTTTACAGCTATGAATAATTTATTGAGTCCCATATAAATTTTTCTCCTTTACTTTTAAGCATCCTCCCTTAAGCAATCAAAATCTTCATTTTTCTTTAATGACGAATATCTTTCTAAGTGAAGTATAAAATTGTCTAATGAAGCTATAATAAGATTATTTCAGCCACCCAGAACCTTTATCTCACCTCTTCAACATATGCATGGATAATAGGTCTTGTAATTCATGACAATTTAAGTGAAGGCAAATAACATTGAAGTCTCCAAGTCTACTTTCTATAATATGCTTGGTAATAGTTTCTAAACGATTCACCCTCATTATGTATATAACTATATATGAACATGATTTGTTATATATTTTCTTATGGTCGATGTAAAACCAAAGTAACCCTATTATATCACCTAAAACACTAATTTTATCAAAACTACAATATACTTGCGTAGAAAGTTAAAGAGTGTCATGCAACACCATTGCTCACTAAAAAGAAAGCCCTGAACTTAATAGAGTAAAACATGTTACCTTTGAAGATCTTTTGGGAGGCATGAGTAGTAATGTGCTACTCTTGGCTAAAAAATTGAAGCTAAATACGCGCCCGGGCCAAAAAATGTGCGCCCGGGCGAAAAATGGGCGCGCTTGGGCAAAAATTCTAATATGTAGTGAAACAGTGAAATTATTAATTCCAATTCCTGTGATAGAATTTCTGCATTCAGCCGAACAACAGAATTGAAATTGACTTCAATTCCTACAGGAATTGGAATTGAAGTCAATTCCAATTCATGTGAAACGAACGGAGCCTGAGAGATTTTTCACAAGAGATATCAAAAAATCCTCAAGTCCCTTTAAAACAACTTATTGCATTAGACTTGTTTTATTAGATCGCTATGTTCCTCTCATGCAGTAGTTGCATCAAATGGACAACGTTCACTTGTCACTTGTTGCACTAGACATGCGACTAATGATGACCTTAGGTTTAGGCAATTGAAGGTGCTTGCCTAAGGCGACTCAACTTGGTATTCCTCAACTCTCCAAATATGCTGTCTTCACCCACTTTTCTTTCTTCATCATGACATCAAGCAAAACACAAGCCATAATCTCCGGAGGGGCATCAACGACATTGGATTTTCGTGATGGGTGATGATGGATTAAGACAATATTAAAATTAGCTTTCAACAGCAATGTGCTGACTTCTTGATGCAGTGGTAAGACAGACACGGGATGGACTCGCTAAATGCACACCTAAATGCAATGATGTGAGAGAAAGTGCACAAGTAGTTCGTTACAAAATAACAGTGATTAGTTAATTATTTTAAATGGATCAGCAGGGCACATGCAGTTGCAATTAATTACTTAAGGAGAACAAAATATCAAGGTGCAAACGAAAGAGACACAAGTAATTTAAGCGATCACTGAATATGTCCCGCAAGTTATACAACGTCTGAACAAAGAGCACAAAAAAATACAATCCATCACAATATGAGTACAGGAATAAACAACAATAAAAAATGACTTTTACCACAGTTCACGCATGTAACGGCGGTGGCGGGGGTTGTTGGCGGGCATCTAGGAGTTTGTAGCATCCGAATATAGAAATAGGAAATCTGGACTATGCATATGTGTGAACAGGGCTGTGGAAGGAAAAAAGGTCTCAGGAAATGTAAATAATTGAAAAGATGTAGGGTGGGCTTGTCATTTGGCTAACGAGTGGAGAAAGGTTAAGATGACAGTATTAATGAGAGAAATGGTGGTGGCTGGGATCACGGGCAGTAGGGATCCGAGATTAGGAAGGGATAACAATGGTGGGGAAATAATAACTAGGGGAAGTTTGGTTGTAAAGGAGGGTCGGGTCTTTGAATTTTGGAAGCAGAGACCTCGACGGAATAGGGCTGAGATGAGGAGGAAGTCTGTGGTCGAGGAGAGTGGACAAAACAGAGTTGGTACTACCTGGGACGGATGTGACGGAGGGGCGGAAGGGAGACGCGGGCTGTGGGAGTGATTAGAGGAGGGATAGGGTAAGAAGGAAAGGCGGAGATGTCGACGGAGGGGCTTACCGGAGAGGGAGGCGGAGGTGTTGCCGGCGTCGCACCGGAAGGGGGAGAGGAGAAGGGTTGGCGTCGCACCAACCGTGACCGACAGTTTCGAGATTTTGCTCCAAAACACTTGATGCCTCCCTCCATCCATCAGCCGCCTCTTTTAAACCTAAAACTGAAAATAAAAAAACTGTAAAATAAATCAAACCACCCGAATCGAACGGCTCACGCCATTTGGACCGATCGGGTGCAAAATACATCTCAAAATATAAAAAATCATATATGAACTCGACTCGGATCAACCATCCGGACACAACCACGGTCTCTGATTGTCCATCAGGGCAGCAGATCACAGTCTCCTACGGGAATACATGTGTGTCGGTCGTGGCGCGACACACATGTAAATGGTTGGCAAGCTTGCTTCTTGCAATGTTCTGGCTTCCTCGTGTTAACATCACCAATGTAAAAGTTCAAGCAAATAACTTAGAGAAATGCGGAACATAATATGATAAATATGAATAGATAGGTAATGGTTGGCAAGTGCAAGCAAGCTTCAACCTATTTGTTCGAATTTCGTATGCATGTAAATTAAGGGATTAATGTAATGTTGCCTTATTATTTAATACCAAACGACAAACACTTACAAACTTAAAATGCACCCATTCATTTCACGCTGCACTGGTTGTTCCTCAAACCAAACAACCTACAGAATAATATTCTCTTTGTTGAGTTTTTGTTTTAATTAGTTATTGGTTGGTCTTATTTTAATATGGTTAACATTGTCATTCTCTCTCTCTCTATATCTATACTTATATATAAAGATATTTACCCCATCTACAGTGCAAGTGTCCGTCCCCGCGTGATGTTTCCTTTTAAAAAAAAAGCTTTCACTGCCGCCGCCGGCCAGTCCGGCCCCCACAGGCGGGTTCGCCAGCCGTGGCCCCCCGAATCTGGGTCTCACGAGCAGGGCCACCGCCAGCGGTGGCCCTGCCCGCTGGCCGCCGAAAGCCTCCCGGCGGGTTCGTCGGGGTCCGGCTAACTCGCCGGTTGGGGCCGGGTAGGCCGCTGGGTCTCACGAGCAGGGCCACCGCCGGGGGCCTTGCCCGCTGGCCGCCGGAAGCCTCCCGGCGGGTTCGCCGGGGTCCAGCTAACCCGTCGGTGAGGGCCGGGTAGGCCGCCGGGGCTTCGCCGATGGCGGCGGGATGCAGGAGAGGGCGGCGGATGCAAGCGAGGGCGGCGGATGCAGGCGACGGATGAAAGGAACAGTAAAATTTTAAAAAAACTTTAGGCTTAGGCAAATTATTTAATATAATTTTAAAATTAATTTAAATATATTTAAAATTCTTTTAAAAATATATACAAAATAATTTTAAAAAATGAAAAATAGTATGCTTTTAAAATACATATAATAATTTAACGAAGCCCGCCGGGGGCGGGCGAAATCGAGCACATGCGTTTTTAAATATATTAAAAAAAATTAAAAAAAATGAAAAATAGTATAATTTTAAAATACAAGGGGGCAGGCGAAATCCAACACGGGCGTAGCCACCATAATTATATATATATATATATACATACACGAGCTTCTTCGCACGGGCTACGCCCGTGCTCGAAACTCTCGGGCGGCCTTCGGCCGCATTCAGGCAGGCTTCGCTCGTGTTTGATGCTCCGAGCGGCCTTCGGCCGCATAGAAGCAGACCCCGCTTCCACGCAACTGCCACTCGCGTCCCTGCATTTCACTGGCTCGGCGCCGCAACCGCCACTCGCGGTCCCGCGTCGACCTATGATTATTTGTATACGCACCGCGGGGCGGCGAGTGGCGGTTGCGGCGTCAAGCCGGTGAAATGTAGGGACGCGAGTGGCGGTTGCGGCGCTGAGCCGGTGAATTGCGTGGAAGCGGGGCCCGCTTTTATGCGGCCGAAGGTGAATTGCGTGGAAGCGGGGCCCGCTTCTATGCGGCCGAAGGTCGCTCGGAGCATCAAGCACGAGCGAAGCCCATGCGAAGAAGCTCGTATATATATATATATGTGTGTGTGTGTGTGTGTGTGTGTTTAGGAATGGTCTTGTCTTCATTTTCTTTGATTAAACTATTATTTATTGGAATTTATTGCTTCACTTATTCTGTTTAACTTTGGGATTGATTTGCTACATCAGTATCGTCGTTCCTCTGAAAAATTCATCTTCATTCTCTTTTTTTTTATTCAGACTATGAATATTCAATGCGGAGGCTTAAGGAAGGGAGTATTGAGTGCTCTAAAGCCAAACATGAAGTGCACAATAGATGCGCCTACAGGCTGCGAGAATTGTGCTTTCGTAATGGGGGAATCTATATCAAGCTTGGTCAACATCTTGGCCAACTGGTAGGATTGAATTCTATACAGTGAGATCATGTTCATATATGCATTATTCCTTTAGTGCAATTATGTAAAATCATTAGTGAGATGAAATAGTGGTAAGCCCAAAGCTACATACTCTATAGAATATACACGATTATAACACTTTTGTAGGTGTAAACTTCTGATATTAGCGAGAATCCTTTTGCATTACATGCCAACTTTATTGAATTGGCTGCATTTAACTAGTTTGCGAATGTTGAAATTGCATAAACTTATTTTACCTTAAGGAAGATAGTTTGCAGTAAACTATTCACAATCATTTGGGTTATAATCTTATAAAGCTTGATTGCTTATGCTATAATTTAGTCAATTATCTTGGAGTTTTATAAGCTAGTTGCTACAAGTTACTTCCATTGCACGACTTGTTTCAACTGTTCAGAGTGGCAGTACGTTCAAATAATCCTCTAAGCTGTTGAATTTTTTTAAGTACCTATTTAAAGATGGATCAAGTACTATTTCCTACAAAGAAATATAATCCTTAGTTAATTGATATGATTTATAGAAGGCATGTCCATGACATTAAGTATGTAGGCGCTGCTCTGATTGACGAGCTATATTGCTAGCTATATTTGAATTCTGTGTTGGCTTTACCTGTTTGCTGGAATTATTCAAAATCTTATGCATTGTTTCAACTTTTTTCTTGCGTTTACTATAGTTTTTAACTCCTATTGCCTGAAGAACTTCAGCATGTGTGTATAGAGTGCCATATGTGAACGTTATGTCTGTTTTTCTTTATGGTGCTGCAAACTTGTCTTCTAATGATTATTACTGGCCTCAAATTTTGATGAGGAGATTTAAAAATTAACTTCAATGTTTACATGACCCTTAATTTGAAAACCCTGAATTGTGTTATAGTTTATGATAAAACCATGAATTGTGTTATATTTCATGATAACGTCAAATTAAATTATGAAATGCATATGCTACTTCCATATGATAATGGATCAAACACAGTGGAACACAAATATGGATAAGTGTAGTTGATTAGTAGCACTGTATCTGAAGGTAAAATTATGAAAATGACACTATTTTTCTGCTTGAGATATGTATATGAATCTATCCATTGCCCCTAAATAATTCATTTGTGTATGGATTTAAAGCTTGCCATTGACAAATTATTTTCTTCACAAGTAGCGCAATTTAAAATTCCTTGGTTTTTCTTTTCTTTCTATTGTGCCTGATCAATCAACTCCCCTATAGGAGTATGTTGTCCCTCAAGAATATGTACATATTATGAGAACCTCCATGTTGAAAAGATGCCCAGTTTCCTCATATGATCAAGTGCGTAAAGTCTTAATCAAAGAACTTGGAGGACCACCTGAGGAAGTATATTCTCTTGAATCTTATCCAGTTTTTCTTGCCTTCTTAGAATTATTCCTTTTAGAGTTTCTCTATTTCTTTTATATCTGATGTTAAAGACCTTAATTTCCATATGTAAGTTGAAGTTGTATTCGACTGATATAACTGTGCATACATCTAAACTGTTTGTCTATCTAATTTTTGATGTGTTTTCAGATTTTTGAGGAGTTTAATCCCGAACCTTTGGCAAGTGCTTCTCTTGCACAAGTTCATGCTGCTCGAACTCATGATGAAAAAAATGTTGTTGTGAAGGTTTACCACAATGCATTTCTTATGAAAGATTTCATGAGATGGTTGTATATTGATATATTTATCACTGATTTTGAAATTGATGGATACATAGGTGTAACATTTGGTGCTAATATATGGGTTTTATTTATTTTGATGACAGATTCAACACACACATCTCACTGACACTGCTATTGCAGATATTGCCACTGTGAAGTTGTTAGTGAATGGCTTGAACTGGTGTTTCCCTGAGTTTGATTATAGGTATGAATTGGGATGATTTCTCATACCGATGTAGATGTTCTTATCATAATAATATTTTGCTTGATAGATGCTTATGTTGGACTATCACAAACACGAAGACAAAAAATACAAAATACTCAAATTTACATGACTAGATGAGCACTAACTTGTACACGAATATACATGAACACTAACTTGTACATTCATTCACGTCCCTTGCATATGTGTATTCATTTCTTTACCAATTTAAAGGAAGAAGATTTAAGGATGATAATTTACTTCTGAGAGTTGCCCTGAAGAAGAAACATAAAAAACTATTAACATGTTCTATGTAGATAATATGCTTGCTTTTCAACTTCTTCCTAAATTTTTTTTTTGCATTGTACTTCACTCAAAATTGTGTCAATTACAGAGGAATTAAATTAATGAGTCATACCATGAAACTATGAGAACGAGTAATAGGGAGAAGTGTAAGTCGAGAGGCTAGTATCTCAGAAAATCAATTTGGATTTATGTTAGGGTGGTCGACCATGGAAGGTATACACATCTTGAGGAGACTCATTGACAACTATCGGGAAAAAAAAATAAGTTTGCATATGTTTATCGATCTTGAGAAGACTTATGATAGGGTTCTCAGAGAGGTCTTATGGAGAATTTTAGAAAAGAAATTTGGTAATGTATCATACATCGACATAATCAAAGATATGTATACAAATTCAGTGATGAGGGTGAGGACATTTGGAGGATCAACACATCAATTCCTTATCACTGCTGACTTACATCAAAGCCCTTATCTCTTTACCCTTATCTTAGATGAGCTCACGGGACATATCCAACGAGCAATACCTTGGTGTTTATTGTTTGCAAATGATATTGTTTTGGTCGTTGAGACGCGTGAGGGTGTAAATGCGAAACTTGAATCTTGGCAAGATACTTTAAAAATAACGGTTTTATGTTGAGGAAGTAAAAAAAACAGAGTATATGGAGCTTAAATTTAGTAGTGCAAGAAGGACGGATGACTCCATCATAAAGTTGAGTGACCAAAATATTTCCCACTGTGAGTGCTTTAAATATCTGAGATCGATAGTTCAAAAAGGTGGAGGTGTAGATAAAGATGTGATACATAGAATCCAAGAAGGTTGGTTGAAGTGGAGAGGCGTGTCTGAGATTTTATGTGAAAACTTAAAGGCAAGTTTTACGATACTGCAATTAGACCAACAATACTCTATGGTTCTGAGTGTTGGGCAGTGAATTATGTGCACGAGCAAAAAGTGGGAGTTGCGGAGATGAGAATGCTTAGGTGGATGTGTGGACATACATGACTGGATAAAATTAGGAATGAATGTATAAGAGATAAGACATGAGTGACACCAATTGTAGAGATGCAAAAGCTCGAATAATATGGTCCGTACACATACAAAGGAGACCATTAGAGGCACCTGTTAGGCATTGTGAGAGTTTAGCTACTTAGGTATGTTAAACGGGGGAGGGTAGACCACGTACTTAGGCATTAGTGAGATTATGACCAAAGATAGGGAGCAATTGTGACAAATGATCCATATAGCCAACCCCACTATGGTGGGATAAAAGCTTTAGTGTTGTTGTTGTACTTCACTCAAAAGACTAGTTTTTTGTATTGATTCATACACCCATGTGCTGTACATATAGGTTGATGGATTCTTGAATCAGCACTCAAGGTATGGTCATTTCTGATGCGCCCTTCGACGCAGCTTAGGTCTTGCATTTTATTTTTCAGCATTTATTTATTAGCATGTATTTCTTTCGCGCATTTTTTTTTATTTTGTTGGCACATCGGTTTTATTGGCCGACGAGACTTTGAATAAATAGGTCCAGTAATTTAGGTGGTTAGGACGTCACATGTAAGCTCAATTTATTTAAAGGACGCATAAAGTTAAGCCAAAATATTGGAGCGTTATTATTAAAATCAATACCTATTGATCTTATTCTTCCAATTCAACGTGAAAATAGTTTTGGAAACAAATCTTTGGGGATACAAGAAAATATCAGTCAATGAGAAAATTTGGGAAAAAGATATATATTTGGAAAAATTAGAAAGTTGCTAAAAGGGAAAAAATGAAGTAAAATACATCTTTGCTCTATTTAATGAATCAACGGGAAGAGGAAAGGTGTTATGAAGTAGGTGGGAGAGAGAGATAGATCTAGAGAACTAAGGGGAGAAACTAGGGTTGAGAGGAAGAAAGGAGGAGAATACCTGATAATAGTCTTGCATGATTCTTCAAGAGGGGGTCCAGGTATATTTATACCCGGACCAAGGCTGGCCGGCCAAGGGTGTCGGCCGGCCTCAATGGGGGTCTAACCGGGTGGGTTCAGCCCCGCCGGTCCGTTATTTAGATAGTGGGGGCTAAACAGGTTGGTTTAGCCCCGTTGTTGCCTTCAGATCCCTTGCGTCGTCGTGTGTATTGATGCCCAAATAAGCGGGCGCCGTCCGGAGGCGTAACATTCCCTGCCTCATCAAGAACCAGCTTGTCCCCAAGGTGGTAGTCAGGGTACAGCTCGCGAAACTCCATCAGATCCACCCAAGTGTTGTGCGCTGCAGTCATATGTTGCCACTTAACCAATACTTCAGGACGGAACTCGGTCCCGCGATGCTTCCACTTGAGCAACAGGACCTCCTCAGGTAACGGTCGTAGTTCGCCCGCCGCTGTAGCCTCGGGCAGAAGAGGGCTCGCCTGAACGGAGGCGCCAATCTTCTTTTTCAGCAGGGAAACATGAAAGGTCGGATGTATCCGCGACCCTTCGGGAAGTGCCAATGTGTAAGCGACCGGGCCAACCCGACGAACAATCCGAAAGGGCCCATAGTAACGGGGGGCCAACTTTTGATTCGTTTGCTGGGCGACAGACAATTGCCTGTAACGACGGAGCTTGAGAAAGACCTCATCATCCACCTGGAACTCATGGTCTGTGCGATGTTTGTCCGCCTGGGCCTTCATACGATCCTGTGCTGCCCGCAGATTTTCCCGTAAAGTAGCAATAGTTCGATCACGATCTCGGAGTGCCCGATCAACGGCGGGAAGTGCCGTGCTATCCGGCTCATAGCTGCTCAGGGAGGGTGGTGGCCGACCGTCTACGACCTCGAACGGGGTCATTTTGCTGGTGGAGTGGTAGGACGTGTTGTAACAGTATTCGGCCCTTTGTAACCACCCTGCCCAAGTACGTGGTTCATCCATGACAAAACAACGCAAGTAAGTCTCCAGCCCCCGATTCAGAACCTCCGTCTGGCCATCTGTCTGCGGATGGTGAGCTGTGCTGAACCGTAATGACGTGCCCTGTAAACGGAAGAGTTCCCTCCAGAATGTTCCCACAAAGGTCGGATCTCGATCCAAAATGATCGCCCATGGTATCCCATGCAACCGGACAATCTCCCGGGCAAATGTGGCTGCAACTGATGGGCCGGTGTACGGATGGCTCAGGGCGATGAAGTGCCCGTGCTTGGGATAATTTATCGACGACCACCAAAATAACGGATTTGCCCTGAGACTTGGGCAACCCATCGATGAAATCCATGGAAACGGTATCCCAGACCTGATGAGGGATCTCCATCGGCGTAAGCAATCCGGCTGGGGAGGTCATCTCATACTTCTGGCGCTGACATATGTCACACTGTTGAACAAACAACTGAATATCACGCTGCATACCCTTCCAGAAGACGTTTGCCCATGCGCGCTGAAGGGTGCGGGCGAGACCGGCATGGCCACCTGTCGGCGAGGAATGGAACTCATGCATCATAACTGTCCGCCATGCTGACTGAGAAGGAATGACCACACGGTCCCGAAAGTACAACCGGTCATTCCGAAGATGATAACCCGGAACCGTCTCCAGTGCCCGTTGGAGAGCGTCCACAATAGGGCGGAGCTCGGAGTCGCGCTCCACCTCTTCCTGTATCTCATCCATGGAGTCCAGCAGGGGTGTAGAAATCTGAGCGAGTGTGCCCTCCGGCAAGCGGGATAAGGCATCAGCAACTTGATTGTCCCGGCCCTGGCGGTAGACAATCTCATAGTCGTACCCCAGAAGTTTGGTGACCCACTTCTATTGGAGAGGAGAGGAGAGGAGATCCGCTGTTCCAAGAAGTGCTTCAAACTTTGATGGTCCGTCCGAATCTTGAAGTGTCGTCCCAGCAGATAAGGTCGCCACAGAGCCACGTCGTGAATGACGACCAACATCTCCTTTTCATAAGCGGACAACCCCAATGTCCGAGGAGCCAATGCCTTGCTGTAGAAGGCTATCGGCCGCCCTTCCTGCATCAACACAACACCCAGACCCACTCCCGACGCGTCCGTCTCGACAACGAACTCCTTGGTGAAATCCGGGAGTGCCAAGACTGGCGTAGTCGTCACAGCCCGTTTGCGTGCCTGGAAAGCCGCCTCAGCCTCATCCTGCCACAAAAAAGCATCCTTCTGCAGTAACTGGGTCAGCGGCCTGGCAATCTTGCCGTAGTCTCACACAAAACGTTGGTAGTAGCCCTTGAGACCCAAGAAGCCCCGCAAGGCCCGTATAGTCTGGGGCCGCGACCAAGAAACCATGCTCTCAATCTTCCTAGGGTCGGCTTTAACTCCTTCAGCCGAGACTAAATGACCCAAATACTCCACCTCCTCCTGACCGAAAGAACACTTCGACCGCTTAGCATAGAGTTGATGCTTGCGTAGCAGGGAGAAGACCTGTGCGACATGGCGCAAGTGCTCGTCCCAACTAGCACTGTATATGAGGATGTCATCGAAAAAAATCAGCACAAAGTGGCGAAGGAGCGTACGGAAGATCTCGTTCATATTAGCCTGGAAGGTGGACGGCCCGCCAGTCAACCCGTTGGCCATCACCAAAAACTCATAGTGCCCATCATGAGTCCTGAAGGCCGTCTTGTGGACGTCTTCTTCCCGCATGAGGATCTGGTAGTAGCCCGACTGAAGGTCAAGCTTGGTAAACCGCGTCGCCCCGTGTAGCTCGTCCAGTAGTTCTTCAATCAATGGAATCGAGAACTTATCCTTCAGGGTGGCACTGTTCAGTGCACGGTAGTCCACACAGAATCGCCACGACCCGTCCTTCTTGACCAGAATGATCGGGGCCGAGAATGAGCTCGTGCTGGGCCGGATGATTCCCGCCTCGAGCATCTCCCGAACGCTGCGTTCAATCTCAGCCTTCTGCATGTGCGGGTATCGATATGGCCGAATATTTGTAAGCTCTGCCTCTGCCTTGAGAACACTCTGATGATCCCGAAACCGTGACGGCGGAAGTGTGCGTGGCTCCTGGAAAACGTCAGCATATTCCTCCACAAGGGACCGCATCTGTATGGGCACCTCAGATGGCCCGGTCTCATCCGACCTCACCCCCAAAAGTACTGTCATCAAACTTGCTGTCTCCCCGAGTTGCTGCATGCTTCGAAGAGAAACTTCCTTTACTGGCGAAGATGTGAGACCCTTCAAACAGAACTGTTTCCCCTGCTGCATGAATTCCATCGTCATCTGGTCCCAATCAAAAGTGACCCGTCGCAACTGCTGCAACCATTGAACCACCAGTACCATGTCTGTGCCCCGGATGGGTAAAAGATAGACATCCGTGCATCCCACGTACCCCTGCATCCGAAGCGCCACCCCTTTTAGCACACCTTCGCACTGCAACTTGCTGCCGTCCGCCACCATAACCTGGAAGGCAACCCTTGTATCAATCACATGCCCAACCCGCTGGGCCACATCAGGATGGATGAAATTGTGCGTACTCCCACTGTCCACCAGAATAGTCACTTTCTCTTGCCTGATCCTCCCCGCAAGTCGCATAGTGAGTGGAGGAGGGTTACACCCTTCCATAGCATGTAAGGAAACCCCGAACTCGGTCAGATCCAAGTCTTCAGCGGGGATCTGCTCCTCTGGGCTCGGCTCGTCCTCTACATCTTAGACTTGTACCTTCTGATATTTGTGGCCCGCCGTGAACTTCTCGTCACAGTTTAAACAGAATCCTTTCTCCTTCCTTGGCTGTAACTCCCCCCACGACAGCCGCGTCACCCTAGGTCGTCCGGCTACCGGTGGATCTCTCCTAGCAGTCGTCGGTGTAGTGGTGGGCCTCACTGTATTACGGGACCGCTGCCTGTTGAACCGCTCTTCTTGAATGTGGGCCAGACTAATGGCGTGATTCAAGCTACGGGGCATGTACGCCTGAACCTCATCTTTTAAGTGTTCCTTCAACCCAGAGACAAAACAACTGAGGAGTGTCTTCTCCTCCCAGTGCATGAACTTCGTCCTGTATTCCATCCCGGTGCCCTTCTTACATAACTTTTGCAAGGGGGCCTCAAAGTCCTCAAACTCCTGGGCTCGAACCGAGCGGTAAACCCATCGACAAACTCCGTCCACGACACATAATCCCGTCCCTGCAAGAACAACTGCGTCCACTGAAAAACGTCATCCTCCAAGTGGAAGGACGCCAGTTGCACCCATTGGGCCTCCAGAACTTCTGGGTAACTGAAAAAAGTTCGGTCTTCTGCACCCACTCCAAGGCGTCCCCGCCTTTGAACTTTGGAAAATTCATGCGCGTGAGCTTCAGAGGCATGTAAGCCCGCGGAGCGACTTGCCCTTGCCCGTTCCATGCCGGTCGCCTCTGCTCCATAGGGCCAACGTAAGCACCTGGGTAGCCATGGTGTGGTGGCCCCGGATACCCCTGAGGCCCTGATGAGGCTGGCCGCCCCAAGGAGCCCCGGTTCCCATTCCCTCGGGACGTCCGACGCCATTGGGCGGGGGTAAAATCCCCCTCGCCCCTCTGGCTCCCGTGCCCGGCGGCTGTTTCGCCCCACCTTGTTCTCCGCTGAACCGCCACCACGGCGGTGGTGCCCTGGTGCCGTCCGGTGCCGCGTAAGGGACGGATCCCCCTGCTAGAGGAGCCCCACACCCTCCCCAGGCTGCCGCCACTCCGCTATCGCCCGATCCGACAGATCCGGAGCCCGCGCGACCCGCGCCAGCATCCGCGCGGAACGGATCGGCCGATCCGGCCGTTTTCGCGACCGGTGGGGTCGGTTGCCGTGCCCCGCCAGTTTCTTCATGCGCTGATGACTTCCCTTTGAGTAGGGTTTCGAGTTCTTCCATACGGACATCGATCCGCTCTTCCAACCATTACATGGACGCCCTCATCTCTTCTTCGATGGTGGCCACCGAATCCGTCAATCCGATGTAGTTTTCCTCTAGGGTTTCCAAACGATTGCTTTCTTCTTGCGAGCGTGTGTTCACCATGATGGTAGGATGAATTCTCTGATACCAAATGTTATGAAGAAGGTGAGAGAAAGAGATAGATCTAGAGAACTAAGAGGAGAAACTAGGGTTGAGAGGAAGAAAGGAGGAGAATACCTGATAATACTCTTGCATGATTCTTCAAGAGGGGGTCCGGGTATATTTATACCCGGACCAAGGCTGGCTTGCCAAGGGGGCTGAACTGGTTGGGTTCAGTCCCGCCGATCCGCTAATTAGATAGTGGGGGCTGAACCGGTTGGTTCAGCCCCATTATTGCCTTCAGATCCCTTGCGTCGTCGTGTGTATTGACGCCCAAATAAGCGGGCGCCGTCCGGAGGCGTAACAAAAGGCACCGGGAAAAATACAGAGGAACGATTAAAAAATCATTCCCTTTGTTATACCGGGAACAACTGCCCGTGCCCTAGTCTCCAGCTGAAGATCCAACCGCCGCATCGTGTCCAGCGAAGCTTCCTGTGACCCACCGCTGTTTCTGCGACGCTCCCTCCCGCACGAGCCAACGGCCGAAGCCTCTGCCAGCCCCGACCTCGCCGGACGCCGTCGACTCCGCTTCTCAATCCCGGCAACCGCCCACTCCAGTTGCACCAGGGGCGTCGTCGACCTCAACACCTTATTCCGGCACCCCCCCTCTGTCGCTCAACCCGCCGGTTGGAGTCCGGAACATCAAAATCGGGATCTCTTCCTACTCACCCGATTTGACCCGCCAACAACAATTATAGCAACTGCTCCTCAACTTGTGATTGGGCCGACCTCTTGTGGTAACTTGCCGTTTTCTTGCTCGCAAAATATTGGTTTTAGATTTATGCGTATGCTAATTAATTAAGAGCTTGCCTTCGACGTTCTTTTTTCTGCTTGTATTACCGTTATTCCATAAATTGTTGCATGTAGGTTATGCTTGTGCTCATATAAATCCCGCGACAGTTCAATTCGTTAGGCGCCGCAGAATATTTTTCTAACGATTAACGATCTCGTGAAGCTCAAACGGTTGGGAGTGGTTGCGCGCGCAAAACTTCGATTTTGGCCGCTCGGCCCCTTCTTAAAATTAAAATCCACTTGTTTCTCAAAACTCCTGATTTTATTTTATAAAAGATAAAATATTTTGGTTAAAAAATATTTAATTTTCAAAACCCTAATTGAGTCTACATCAATTTCAAAGGGACCTATTGAAGGATAGGGCAGCCCTCATCATAAACATACATATTCTGCACATGCATCATGAAGCCTCATCAAGTTTCCACCTTAAGTTTTTTGGCCAATGGCAAGCCTTTTTCTAACCCATATTCTACCCACATGCAAATACCTTTTTCCTCTTCCTTAGAGGCCATGATGTCAATAGTTGACTTCCCTTGGCCATTGATTTTGAATAATGAGCCCATTGATTTTGAATAATGAGCCCATTAATTTTGAAATGTGAGCCCATTAATTTTGAAATGCGTGCCCATTAATTTTGAAATGTGAGTCCATTCTAGCTTGACCCATGATTATCCTTGTCAAAGTCCTATTTATCTGATAGACATAACTAACATCATTGTATCTTCTTTTTCATCAGCTTATTAATTCGCGATTTTGGTTATTTGATGAGTTATTAGGAAATTAAATATTTTCTTCCTGTTGAGTGAGCTCAAAACTTGTATGTATTGCTTGTGTGTCAAAATACAAGGAGAGAAAAGGAGAGAAGAAATCATATACAATGGTGTGAGACTAATAGGAGAAGAAGGAAATAAAATAGAACATGGGCCCAATAATGGGCTATTTACATGGGCTTTTCTAACACTTCCCCGCAAGCTGGAGCGTACAAATCGTATGCGCCGAGCTTGGACAAGACTGATAGAAGAGTGTACTGGGAAGAGCCTTAGTGAGCACATCCGCAACTTGTTCTGTCCCGGGAACATGCTTCAGGTCGATCTTCTTCTTTTGAACCTTTTCTCTGATGAAGTGACAAACAACTTCAATATGTTTAGTTCTTTCATGGAATACCGGGTTCTTGGCAATATGTATAGCCGCTTGACTATCACAAAGGAGAAGGGCTGGGGAAGGAAGTCTTATACCCAGATCGGTAAGAAGACTTTCCAACCACGTTAGTTCAGAAACTACAGACGCCATTGCCCGGTATTCAGCCTCGGCAGATGATCGAGCCACAACAGTCTGTTTCTTGCTCCGCCACGTAATCAAATGTCCTCCAAAATATGTGCAAAGCCCACTGGTTGACCGTCGATTATCAAGAGAACCAGCGTAATCAGCATCTGAGTAAGCTATCAATGTGGGAGCTGAAGATGAGATCTTGTAGACCAATCCTTAACCAGGGGCCGTTTTGAGGTATCTGAGAATGCGTTCAACGGCGTGAAGGTGAGATCTTCGCGGGGAATGCATATACCGGCTGACAATACCCACTGCGAAAGAGATATCTGGTCTAGTTACCGTGAGGTAGATCAATTTTCCAACTAGACGGCGATAGTATTCAAGATTCTCGAGTAATAGATCTGAGTCGGAAGCCTGAGCACATAACTTGTGATTCACATCCATTGGGGTATTGATCGGCTTACAACCAGAGTAACCCGCATTATGAAGAAGGTCGAGACAATACTTTCGCTGAGAAAAAACGAGACCATCTGGCCGTCTAGCAACCTCAAGGCCCAAAAAATACCGGAGGGGTCCCAGATCCTATGTTTGAAAAACTGTACCGAGATGTTGTTTGACCTCCTGTATTCTCTTTGCGTCATCTCCCGTAATGATGATGTCGTCAACATAAACTAACAGAAGAACTGTCCCTGTTGTTCGGTGACGAGTGAACATCGAGAAGTCTGCCGTGTTGCGAGAAAAACTAACCTCCTGAAGAGCCTTACTGAACCTGTCGAACCATGCTCATGGTGATTGTTTGAGGCCATACAGAGCTTTCTTAATGCGACAAACCTGAGACTCCCCCGTGGTCTCAAACCTGGGAGGTTGCTGCATATAGATAGTTTCCTGCAAGTCGCCATTCAAAAAGGCATTTTTAATGTCCAGTTGCAGTAAGGGCCACCGGCGATGGAAAGCCACCGAGATAAGGACCCGAACGGTGTTGAGTTTGGCCACCGGAGAGAAAGTTTCCTCATAGTCCATCCCCTGTTGTTGGGTGAAGGCCCGGACGACCAGCCGAGCTTTCAAACGGTCAACCGTCCCATCAGCGACATGTTTGACGACGAATACCCACTTACACCCAACCGGTTTCTGACCCGGGGGAAGTGGTGCGAGAGTCCAGGTCTGGTTGGCCCAGAGAGCAGCCATTTCTTCTTTTATGGCAGCCTTCCAGCCAGGATGTTGAAGCGCCTCCTGCACAGTGTTAGGAACCAAAATAGAGGAAATAGAAGTGGCAAAGGCGTGCAGTTGGGGAGAGAGACGATGCAGGGAGACATAATTTGCCAGAGGATGGGCGGTGGAGGGAGATACCTGATCAGCAGGGCACGGGGTAGCCGAGGATGAGGCCGACTGCAGAGGGGTAGCGGAATGAGGAGGAAGGCGGCGAGTGTAAACCTCGATCACTGGTAGCTTGGAGGGTGCAGGAGCAGAAACGGGAGCAGGAGCAGGAGCAGGAGCAGGAGCAGGGTTAGAAGGACGTAGGGAAACAGGCGCAGTAGTAGGGATGACGGGTCGAGGTATAAGCATTGGTGGAGATGTCGTCGGGAAGGAAGGAGCGAGAGATGGGGAAAAGAAAGGTTGATCTTCCCAAAAAGTAACATCTGCGGAGACGATGACCTTACGAGTGACCGGAGAGTAACATAGGTAGCCCTTCTGAGTGCGAGAATAGCCGACAAAAATAGTTTTAGCTGCACGGGGATCCAACTTATCTGAGGAGGGACCCAGGAGGTGAACGAAGCAAGTGCAGCCAAAGACCCTTGGTGTGATAGGGAAGGCTGGAGTAGAGGGGAAGAGGAGGCTGAATGGAGTGGCAGAGTTGAGAACCGAGGAGGGGAGACGGTTGATGAGGAAACACGCAGTGGAGACCGCAAAGTTCCAGTAATTTTTTGGAGCATGCATTTGAAGCATGAGGGAGCGGGCAACGTCAAGGAGGTGGCGGTTCTTTCGTTCAGCAACGCCATTTTGTTGGGGGGTGTAGGCACAAGAGGTTTGATGGATAATACCAAATTCTGCACATATATTGGCAAAGTCATGGTCGGTGTATTCACGAGTGTTATCGGTGCGCACTGTTTTGATTGTTGCGTTCGAGTTTCTTGTATAAAATCACGAAATATGCGAGGGAGCTCGGAGCGATCACGAAGTAGGTAAAGCCATGTTGTGCGAGAATAATCATCAATGAAAGTTATAAAATATCGATAGCCAGAGATACTTGTAACTTTGAAAGGACCCCAAACATCGGAGTGCAGTAAATCAAACGGAGCAGAGCTCCTAGTACAATGAGCAGGAAAAGAAGTACGCTGCTGTTTGCCGTAAATACAAGAATCACATTTGAAAGCAGGAAAAGATACATCAGGCAGCGCCTTTTGGAAAACGGATAGAGGGGCATGCCCAAGACGGCGATGCCAATCAACAGCGGAGACGGAGGAGAGGATAGGAGGAGAGGCATCAAGAAGGTAGAGCCTGTTCTGCAGTCGACCCCTACCAATGGTAGTCCGCGTCCGCCGATCCTGTATCAAAAAAGTAGATGGAGTAAATGTGACAGAGCAATCCATATCATGAGTGAGGTGACCAACAGAATGCAAATTAAATGGAGAGCCAGGAACATAAAGAGCCGAGCGAAGAGAGAGGGAGGGGGCAAGAGAGATGTCGGCGCAACCGGAGACCGGAACAGTCACCCCATTAGCGACAGTGATAGATTGCGGATGAGGAACATCCGAGTACTTGAGTGACCGCATCGAGGTGATGTGATGAGTAGCACCTGAGTCCAATATCCAACGTGGACTGGAGGAAAGACAAGTAATACCTGCGGTAGAGATGGAGGCAACAGAAGCAGAGGGAGGGATAAGAAGCCCCTGGAGTTGCTGTAGTTGGAGGCGAACAGCCTCAAGGTCGATACCAGTGGAGGAGGAGCCATCAGTGGTAGCAGCCGCAGTTGGGCGAGGAGGATAGTCATGTTTCTTGTAGCAGACGGCATCAGTGTGGCCATCCCGGCCGCAATAGGAACACTTGGGGCGGCCCCGACCCCCACGCCCCTTGCCGCGAGAGCCGGAACGTCCACCGCGAGCAGAGGTCGGTGGGGGAAGCAAGGGGGGAAGGGTCTGCTGAAGAAGGGCCGGAGAAGAGGGTGCCGGAGAATCCAGGGGTGGTGATACTCGAAGGAGCATAGAGCAGACATCAGAGAGGGTGGGAGTAGAGGCCGAGGCCAACACCTGAGCCCGGATGCTCTGAAGGTGAGGCGGGACACGAGCCATCATCATGGCAATGCAGACAGCCTCCTTTTGCGCGCGCTGAGCAGCAAGGTCGGTGGTAGAAGACTGATGCTGGATCCAGGCCTCTGCAAGAGTCTTGGCACGAGCAACAAATGAGGTCATGCCAGCAGCCCCGCCAGCATCAAGAGTCTGAAGGTCAGTAATAATGTCATAGAGGTGCTGAAGACTATCCTTTCCAGAGTATAAGGAGTGAAGCTCCTCCCACATAGCTTTGGCGGTCTCATGATACATGACCATTTGGTATGGCTCACCCTCCAGCGAATTAAGGAGCTATGTTTGGATGCGACCGTCATTACGTAGTTAGTCATCAGTAGTAGGGGAAGGAGGGTCGTTAGTAAGGTGAAGCACAATGCCCTTGGCCTGAAGAACACGCCGAACCGAGTGGACCCATGGAACAAAATTCTTCTTCCCCGACAATGAGATAGTTGTGATCCGCAGCTCATCTCGGAGGTCTGGAAGAGAAGTCGGGCGGTCAGCAGGAGGATTAGCTGCCTGTACGGTAGAGTCGATGGAGGAGCCCATGGAGCCTGGGGAGGCCACAACAAATAGAAGAGCGCGCGGGAAGAGGAGGAGGCCGCCGGAGAAGAGACACACGACAAGCCCGCGCGGTTAGATAAGAGGCCGCAGCGGGTAGTCACGGCGACAAGCCAAGGGGAGAGAGCGACAGGAGGCCGCGACCAGGTGCGGAGAGAGAGCAAGGACAATCTTCACGGTCACTGTGTGAACACCAGCGGCCAAACAAGAGCGAGAAGAGAAGACGACTCTAAAGAGAGATCTCAGCGGTTAGAAATAGAGACCGCGCGACTAGAAGAGGGAAGCTGCGAGAGGAAGCAGAGGGCAGAAGGCCGCGAGTAGGGAACTTGAGCGGCAAGAAAAGGGACCGCGAGAAGGAACTCGAGCGGCAAGAGAGAGAGACCGCAAGCGGCAAGATAAGCCGCAAGAGGAGGCCGCGAGTAGGAGTACTCGAGCGGCTAGGAGAAGATGGACGAGCGAGAAAAGAAACCGCGCGACACGGCACGCCGAGAGAAGAGGCCGCGAGTAGGAATACTCGAGCGGCAAGAAGAGGAGGGACCGGGAGAGAAGGAGCCCGCGCGGTAAGATGAAGACAGAGCTGGCCGCGGGAAGTGGGGCCCACGGGTGGAGAGGAGAGGCTATAAAGGGCACTGAGAGGTGGATCCACGGGAGGGAGGGAGAGAAAGGAGAGCAGACATCGGTTAGAAAAGGAGAAGCCGCGGAGAGAAAGGGCGGGAAGAAGAGTCCGCTACCCGGTGCGAGTAGAAGAGCAGACCGCAGAGGAAATGCGGACAGAAGAGGAAGACGGGCCGGGCGGTTAGAGTAGGTGAAACCGCAAGGACCGTACCGCTAGCTCTGATACCATGTTGAGTGAGCTCAAAACTTGTATGTATTGCTTGTGTGTCAAAATACAAGGAGAGAATACAAATATATAGGAGAGAAAAGGAGAGAAGAAATCCTATACAATGGTGTGGGACTAATAGGAATAGAAGGAAATAAAATAGAACATGAACCCAATAATGGGATATTTACATGAGCTTTTCTTACACTTCCAACATTTTGTTATTCAGTGGGTTCTTCATTCATGTTTATTCACCATGTTGGTTCCATAAATTCACAAAAACCTTTTATCCTATTTTTATTCATAGAGTTATTTGTTGGTCTTAGTTATTTGTAGCTCTTTTTTAGCTCTTAAAGTTAACTTTTTTGTCTTGCTGAACCAATTGTTTTATTAGATTTCAGCTGTTATCTCAGGAATTATGAGGGGCGAACTTGACATGCTAGCCTCATTGATTAGATAGTTTTCTATGTTGGTAAATTAACTAACTTTGTTGTTTAGATAAAATTTTATGTTGGCAACTTTAAGGTTCGTTGTCAAATGTCAATTTACATTATTACGATAACACTCGTATTTTTCTTTTCTACGCTCTGTTTTTGGGAATTAAGCATTGGCTAAAGATCTGTTAGTGCACATCTTTTGAAGTTGACCCCACATAATAATAATTGTTGCTGTGAAATTTTTAAAAATAGTTTTTTACAGGTGGTTGGTTGATGAAATACGTGAAAGTGCACCCAAGGCAAGTATAGTCACTGAGCTAATATATCCTTATGCATTCAATTCTTCTATTAGTATATGTGTATGCATTCTAAAGATATATTGTGCAGGATTTCAACTGCTGACTTAGCTTAACCTATTCCGCTTTGAAACATCTGAGACAAGTAAACACTATGTAGCAGAATAATTTTATCGAAAGTGCTATTAGATTCATTTTATTATTTTTGTATTATGTCTGGGTGATGGTGAAAGCAAAATTGTTCTACCTAGGTTTATTTTTGTTATATTTTTAAGATTAATTTTATTCTAGTAAATTTTTATGTGAAAGTGAGGGTGAGTAGGTCCTTGATTAATTACTGCCATTTTCATCAGTCCATGCACTAATTTAATCAACTGATGTATATTCAAAATCAGGAACCCTGGCATAGAGTGATCTAAAAAGTTTTAGAATAAATAATGAGTATGTTTTTGATGGGGATCCATCAGATCGTGCACCTGGAGGGGTTCGCCGCAAGGCGGGACCCACGTTCATTTGTTCGTGCCGGAGGACTTGATCGGATCGCCGATCGGACTCCGCGTTTGCGTCTGGGACATCGCCGCGAGTCAAAACGCAATATTAGTTTATATTTTTCAGTTTATTATTGATATATTTTAAGGGCCGAACCCACCGGCCAATCATAGCCGTTGATGGGGGATGCCCTAGCATTTCTTTTCTTATAAATAAGACTTATTGGGGCTGAATAGAGATGTTGCTGAATTTGGAGAACTCTAATCCAGGATTCCAGCGATCCCTCCCCGGTGCCGACGCCGTGGAACCCTAGGTGACGACTCCTAAGCCTCCAAACTCCTCCCCAAGGTAATCCCTACCCCCACATTCGTTTTCCACCCCTCACACCTCTCACCCAGCCGCCGACTGCCCTCAAAACCCCCCACACAAAACGCCGACCTGCTGCTCCCAGGCCCTACAGCCGCCAGCTCCCTTAAACCCCCACCGCCGGCCTTCCCCCACTCTCCAACCCTCCACCACCTGCTTTCCCCCTTCAAGCCGACCACTCCCCTTCAGCCTCCCATCCAGCCGACCACCCTCCTCCCCTACACACCACCCGGAAACCTTCTTAAGCCCTAGCCGGCCACTCCGTAAATCCCCTCTCAGTGGATCCACTACCAAATAGCCTCTATTCTCCAGATCACGCTAGATCTGAGAATTTCAGCCCTCGTTCCGACGTTTGCCTCCACCCTTATTACCATTTTTGTCCGGATCCGCTCTTACACATCGGATCTACCCTCCCCCGGCCGAGATCTACTTATACGTGGTCGGATCCACCGTTATATTGTTCGTTTTCACTGTTTACCGCCGAGTACAGCCACCGCCACCGTCGCCTCGCCACCGGTTCCATCTTCGATCGCCGATCTACACATCCGGACCTAAAATTCTTCAGTGCCTCGGTTCAGCCCTCTACTTTGTGATCTTTTGTAGTATTGTATTATTTGACTCGACATTTTTCATTTAGTGGTTTGCTATATTTTGCTGCGATTCTTATTTGTGGAAATTTGTTTTGGTATACTAATCATTTGCAGGAGGAGACATTCGCCGCGCGCTTCTCTTTGGCCCTCCGAGCGGAGGAAGCCATTATAATTTGCTAAAATTAAATATTTATTTTCTATTTAAATATCTGCGTTGAGCTGAAAATTTACATTGCTTTAATTTATTCGTCAAAATATCGATCATTACATTGCATGTAGGTTTGAATTAGCGTGTCACCATTGCACTACCACCTAGAGTCGTAGGTTTTGTGCACCAGTAGCCTACCCCTACATTTTGGTATCAGAGGCAAGGTTAGGCCATTTGCATGCTCCGTAGTGGTAGGATCTTTAGAGGAAACATGGTAGAGCCGCAAGTCACCGACGACCGAACAACGAGCTCGAATTCGGGCGCCGCTTTTGCTGAGTTTCGGCGCCTTATCCTAAACCGTTTTGACGCTTTAGGTGCCCAGTTTAACGATGTGCATCATGATCTTACCGAGGTGAATCTTCGTTTAGACCACTTAGAAAATGTCAGGGGCACTCCAACATAGTGTGACGAGTCACTTGAGGACGACCTAAATGCTCCTCCACGTCATGACCAGCATACGAGAGATGGTCAACCTCCAGCAGACCGTCACCGTCGTGATATTCCTCATCGAGCCCCAATTCCGCCGGTAAGGCTAAATCCTGACTTTGTGATGGAGCATAGGCAAGCTCCGACGCGGGATAGGCTTCCCCATCAGCATGATGAGTACCGTATGCCACGTCATCCTCAGCCTGACCCCAGAGATCGTGTGCCCCCACACGGTCGCCGTGATCATCACCACGTTGAATATTAGCCCCCGGGTCGGAGAGAGCGTGACCCCCCACTCGCTCGATACGACTACGCTTATGACGAGTACGCCGAGGATTATCTCGACCCACGGAGGGGAGGACACCATCACGACATCACTCGTCGTATTCGACGCGACGCCCCTTCGTTCGAGGGTCGCCTAGATCCGAAAGCCTTCAGCGATTGGTTCTTGGACATGGACCACTATTTCAAGTGGTATGAGATGAATGACAAGCGTTGCATCCGCTTCGCAAAAATGAAGCAGGTCGGGCAGACTAAGATATTTTGGATTAGCGTAGAGAGAGCCTTGGAGCGAGATGGTTATTACCCCATCACCAGGTGGGATGAGATGAAGCAAAGGTTGAGCGAGAAGTACCTCCCCTCTTCCTACCGAGACCAATTATTTGAGCAATTACAAAACTTACGGCAGGGGTCACTGACTGTCGCTGAGTATATTGCTCGCTTCGACGAGCTAATCGTTAGGAGTGACGTCTAGGAGGAGCCTGTTGCCACTGCCTCCCGTTTCAAGGCGGGCCTTCGTTCTGAGATTCAGAGAGAGTTGATTCCACATCGTTTAGAGACAGTCGATCAGATATTTCAGCTCGCTCTCGAGAACGAGTGGTACCTCCGATCTTTTAGCACGAGGCAGTTCACTTCTCGGACTGAGTCCTCGACTTTTAGGAAACCCTTTTCGCCCCAGACCACCCCGACTGCACCCTCACGTATCCCCGCGGATGCGAAGGGCAAAGCCATAGCCACTGATGACCAGCGATCTGGGGGCATTGTGTGATATCAATGTTCTGGCAGGGGACACGTGGCGGCGCAGCGCCCCACGCGGAACCTGTTAGTTGAGGGTGAGGAGCAGGATTTGGAGGAAGATGAGGAGGGTACAGAAGAAGCTAGGGTCACTGTCGAGGAAGGCTGAGAGAGTGACACCGAGAGATCTTTAGAGGTGGGAGTGATTAGACGCCTCGTGTAGATGAGGATTGGCGACACACCACCATCTTTTACACATACTTTTCTAGTGCAGGCGGACCCTGCAAGTTGGCTATCGACTGTGGGAGTTGCGTGAACATCGTGGCCTAGAAGGGGCTTGACCGTATGCAGGTGATGACAGAGCCTCACCCCCACTCATATCGTGTCGTCTGGGTAGATAAGATGGTGATTCAGGTCACCCAGCACTGCCTTGTCCCGATCACCATTGCCTCATTTCAGGACAAGGTCTGGTGCGATGTCATTCCCATGGACGTTGCTCATGTGCTTCGTGGCCGCCCTTGGCTGTTTGATCGTGACGTCACGTGTTTCGGCCGCTCGAACACGTGTGTCTTTTACGACAAGGGGCGGAATATTACATTGACGTCCACCCCGCCCCAAGATAGATCCAAGCCTGTGGTCGAGCCATCTATTAGTACGAGCGCCTCGAGGCCCTTGCATATTTCGAGGTAAGGCGAGTTTTTGTGAGATAGTGCTGATTCGAATATCATCTACGTTGTGGCTGCCCCAGGCATCTGAGGATATCCCAGTTGACCACCCACTAACGGTGCGTCCCCTTTTAGGTGAGTTTGCGGACATTATACCTGACGAGCTCCCCGATGTGCTGCCTCCTCCACGGGACATTCAACATGCTATTGATTTAGTCTCGGGGACTTCCCTCCCGAATCTGCCCCATTACCGTATGCACCCAGATGAGCACGCTGAGCTCAAACGGCAGGTTGATGAGCTTCTCCGGAAGCAGTTCATTCGCGAGAGTATGAGTCTGCGTGAGGTCCCCGCCCTTCTTACCCCTAAAAAGGACGGTAGTTTGCGTATGCGCATCGATAGCCGCACCATTAATAAAATCACGGTCAAATATCGTTTCTCGATTCCACGACTCGATGACCTTCTGGATACTATGTCCGGTGCCCAGATCTTTTTCAAGATCGACCTCCGTAGTGGGTACCATCAGATACGAGTTCGTGAGGGAGACGAGTGGAAGACAACATTCAAGACCAAGGACGGTCTGTACGAGTGGCTAGTCATGCCATTTGGGCTATCTAACGCCCCGAGCACGTTTATGCGAGTTATGATGCATGTGTTGCGGCCCTACATGGGCAAGTTTCTGGTAGTATACTTCGATGACATACTGGTCTATAACCAAACTCAGGCTGCTCACCTCGATCATCTGAGACTTCTCTTTGACACCCTTCGCCAAGAGAAACTGTATGTGAACCTGAAGAAGTGCTCGTTCCTTTCCGAGTCTGTTCACTTTCTGGGATTTATTATATCGTCTACTGGAGTATTCGTAGATCCCGAGAAGGTCAAATCCATTCGGGATTGGCCTGTGCCCGCAAATATTCACGAGGCTCGTAGCTTTCACGGACTTGCCACCTTCTATAGGAGGTTTGTCCAGGGGTTCTGTACGATCATGACCCCTTTCACGAGCTGTCTTAAGAAGGGAGAGTTTCAGTAGATCCCTGCAGCCACTAGAGCCTTCAAAGAAATTAAGGAGAGATTGACAACGGCTCTTGTCCTACGATTGCCGGATTTTAGCCGCGCCTTTGAGGTCGCATGCGATGCGTCAGGTGTTGGTATATGTGGCGTATTGAGTCAGGAGGGACATTCAGTTTCTTACTTTGGTGAGAAGCTGAATGAAACTAAGTAGAAATACTCGAATTATGATCGAGAATTTTATGCCATAGTCCAGTCTCTACGTTACTAGAGAGACTATCTCCTTCCCCGGGAGTTTGTGTTATATTCCGACCACCAGGCACTACGCTACCTCGACTCGCAACGCAAGCTGGGACACTGGCATGCGAAGTAAGTCGAATATCTGCAGGATTTTCATTATGTTCTCAAGCACCGAGCTGGTGTTGAGAACAAGTCGGCTGATGCGTTGAGTCGTCGCGCATCCGTGTTGCAGACGATGACTGCGAGCATAGAGGGACTGGAGAGATTGATGCTGGATTATCCAACATGCCCTTATTTTTGCGATATTTACACCGCCCTGTCCCGAGACCCACCCGACCCTGTTGAGGGATATCAGATCTATGAGGGATATCTGTACCGGTGCTCCCGCCTGTGCATTCCCCAGACATCTTACCGTGATTATCTGATTTGGGAGCTGCACGCGGGCGGAGCCGCAGGCCACTTCGAGCGAGATAAATCCATAGCCATTGTCGAGGACCGCCTCTATTGGCCCGACCTTAAGAAGGACGTAGCTCGCGTTGCTCGCCACTGCCGTATCTGCCAGATGGCAAAAGGCACTAAGCAGAACACGGGTCTGTACACCCCTTTACTTGTGCCACACCGCCCTTGGGAGGACATTGGCATGGATTTTGTTCTCGGACTTCCCCGCACCTTATAGAAACACGACTCCATCTTCGTGGTGGTCGATCGGTTTTCGAAGATGGCGCACTTCATTGCCTGCCGTAAAACGGCAGATGCGACTCACGTTGCATCTATATTCATGAGGGACATCTTTTGACTGCATGGCCTGCCCAAGTCGACCGTGTCAGACCGCGATGTTGCATAAGACGGACACTATCCTTAGGTTCTCCTCGACATATCACCCACAAACGGACGAACAGACCAAGGTAGTGAATCAGAGTTTAGGGAATCCTTTGCGGTGTCTAGTAGGAGAGCATGTAGGTAGTTGAGACTTAAATCTCCCTGTTGCAGAGTTTGCCTACAATAACTCAGTCAATAGGTGCACCGGGTTGAGTTCATTTCATGTAGTATCAGGATATGACCCTAGAAAACCTATAGACCTTATCCCGTGTCCTTTAGAGTCGCACCCTAGTGAGTCTGCTGGGTCATTTGCTCAACGTTTGTGTTAGAGAAGCCCATTTGACAAAGGCCCACTATGTATTTTTATTGTTATTTCTCTCTTCTCTTTAGTCCCACATCATGTATAGGGCCTTCCTCTCTCTTTCTCCCTCCTATAAATATGTACTCATTCTTTGTATTTGAAACAAGTGAACATATACACAAGGTTCCTTTTTCTCTTCTACATGGTATCAGAGGGACCGATCCTCCTTGAGCGGCTTCTCTTTTCTTAACCGCCTATCTTGGGCGGTCTCCTTCCTCTACTGCGGCCTGCCTCCTCTGTCCGCTACCCTCCCTTGCCGCTCGGCTTCCTGCGGCCTCCCTTTCTATTCCCGCTTCCTCTTCCCTTCGTGGTTCCACCCTCCTCCAAGGGCTTCTTATAGCCTCCTTCCGCTCTGACCCGTGGGGCCCACTTCTCCCAGCTGCTCTCGCTCAGCCCACTGCGGGCTTCTCTTTCCTGTCCGCTACAGGCTCTACTTGTCCGCCGCGGTCTCTCTCACCTCTTACTCGCCGCTGACTGTTTCTGCTCGCCGCAGACTGTTTCTGCTCGCCGCGATCAGCTTCTCCGATCCGCTGCCTTCTTGTCGCTAAAGTCCCGCTACTTGCGACCTCTTCTCGCGGCCTCCCTTCCCGCTGCCTTCTCTATCCACTCGAGTTCTTATTCAACTCGCGGTTTCCTCTCCCTGTCCGCTCGCATTCCTCTTGCGGCCTCCATTGCTCTGACCGCTGTTGTGCTCACCCAGACCGTGCAGACTGTTGCCTTCCCGCATTTAGGTCGCGGTCTTCTCCCTCCTTCCCTGCCGAACAGTCTCCGGCTCTTCTCGTTGCTGTCTCCTTTTTCCTGTCCGCTGCGGTCTTCTCGCGAGGGTTGTTCCTTCTGTTCGACGCGGACTCTGTTTTCTTGGTCGTGGCATCTCTTGCCGCTGGTGCTTGATCACCGTGACCGCTGCAGCATTTTTCTGTCGATGCTGCAGTCTGTCTGCGCGGCCTGTTTCTATCCGCTGCTGTCTCCTCGAGCGGGTTGTCTCTGCCCGCTGCGTTCTCCTTCTTCCGGCCTCCGCACTTTGGTCGCGGCCCCCCTCCTTGCCGCTGGTGTCTTCACACCGTGACCGTGCGGTCTCCCCTCTAGTCGCGCGACTTCCCTACCCGTGCGACCTCCTCTGTTGAAGGTCTTTTCTCCTAGCCGCGGTTCGTCTTCATGACGTCTTCTGCTGAATCTACCGGACCGGCGGTTTCTCCAGCAGACCGTCCGGCCTCCCTTTCGGATATTCGTGATGAACTCCGGATTACTACTATCTCTCTGACCGGTAAGAAAAATTTTGTGGAATTGGCGCACTCTGTTTGCCTGGTCCTGCAGTCGAAGGGGTTTCTTCATCACTTGACCCAGGTCGTTACCGATACTCCTACTGACGACTGGTTACGCAACGATGGTCGGGTTCAGATGTGGATCCTCAAATCTCTTGATGACGAGCCTTATCGCCTTGCCATGTACCACGAGACGGCCAAAGGTATGTGGGACGAGCTCCATACCCTCTACTCCGGCAAAGATAGTCTCCATCATTTGTATGATATCATCACTGCTCTTCAGGCTCTTGATAGTGGTGGGGCGGCGGCCGATCTGACCTCCTTTGTTGCCCAGGCTCGGTCTCTGGTCGAAGCTTGGATCCAACATCAGCCTCCTACTGTGGACCTTGCTGTCCAACGTGCCCAGAAAGAAGCCGTTGGTATCGCCATGATGATAGCTCGGGTCCCGCATCACCTTCACAGTGTGCGGGCTCAGATTCTCTCCTCTACAGTTACCCCGTCCTTCTCGGATGTGTGCTCGATGGTTCTCAAGGTCTCCCCGCCTCCGGACTTTTCTGGACCTCCTTCTCCGGCTCTTGTCCAGCAGGCCCCTGCACCTTTACTACCTCTCCCTTCTTCAGCTCGTGGGGGCCGTTCTGATTCTCGGGGACGTGGTCGGGGTGGCCGGCCGCGGCCTGTGTTCCTTCTGCGGCAAAGACGGGCATCTTGAAGCCACGTGCTACTGCTACAGTGCCATTAGGAACTGAAATCAATCTTCCATTCTCATTTGGTTGGTAACTTTTCTGCTATCTTTGCTATTTATTGCAGAAATTCTTATTTATCCAACCAATGATAGGACATGATGAATGTTATGGTCTTCTCTGTTAAAATTCATCATTAAAATTAAACATATTGTTTCCCTTTCATATTCATGTAATGTGTAAAGTATGAATTATTATGGCTCTATTTGTTTGGGCATTTCGCTGCTCCGTTTTGGGCAAACGCCGCCGGAAGGAGGGTAAACAAATGAACCTCCGACGGCGTTTGCTCCGTTTCCACCCGCCCGCCTTGAGAAACGCCCCAAAAAGCTCCGTTTGGAGCTGCCACCTCCCCCCTCTGGTTCAAACACTCTGTTTCCACCCGCCGGATCGACCCGCCACCGCTGAACCAAATGGAGCCTATGTTTTTGTTATCTCAATACTCCGTATACAGTGTGCATGTAATATAAACATCTATACAACCTAAATCACATGAACTAATATGTTTTTGCCTTAAGTTAGACTATATATATCATCTATATGTATAAATAGAGATATATCTTTATCGTGTTAAAAAAATTCATTTATGGTATTCGTCCATGTTTTTATTTCAAGTTCTTAGTTTTCCTTTCCTCACTTCTTTCTATGAGTTGTTTGAAGCCTGAGCGTTTTTGCATCTGAGACCACTATTTCTCTGCAGGGAGTTGGAGATTTGGAAAATGATTAAGGAATGTGTTATTCGCCGAATTTCAAAATTCTAGCTTTGCACACACATTTGAAGTAACATATTCTCTCGAGCATACATTATTCAAAAGCTTAATTGCCAGTTAAAATATAGAGTAAAATGGGACTGACTGTAAGTATCAACTATTCCAACGATTATGATTTGAATGCAATTCTTTAGAGTTAATGGTTCCACTACAGTTTGGTTGTGAGATGTCAATTTTATTCTATTTCATTAGGTCGCAGGTGGTGATGGTACATCATGTTTGCTAATTGGAATAGTTATTGACCTTAAACTATCAAACCCAACTTCTACTGCTACAGTGCCATTAGTAACTGGAACCAATCTTCCATTCTCATTTGGTTGGTAACCTTTTTGCTATCTTTGCTATTTATTGTAAAATTTCTTATTTATCCAACCAATGATAGGACATAATGAATATTATGGTCTTCTCTGTTAAATTACATCATTAAAAATAAACATATTGTTTGCCCTTTCATATTCATGCAATGTGTTGGGGGGTCGGCAAAAAAGGCGGCTATGGGGAAGCGTGGAAGAGAGGAGGAGAGGGAAAGAGAGAGAGAGAGAAAAAGAGAGGAGGGATTTAGGGTTTAGAGAAGAAAGGGAAAACACACATTCATTCCAGGATGAAAAAAATACAGGACTTACGCGTCCTCTTATAGCGATGAGGAACGAATGCAAAAGGAAATTCAGAAATTAGGAAATACAAAAATACTTAAAATGACACAAGCAAATAAAGCAACAAATAAAACGTCTCAAGCAAAAGAAGCAACCAATAAATCACTAATTATATTCTGCGGTAATTGTGGGGCCACCCGATATACGCGCCCGACGCGTGTAAACTTTCCAAGGAGACTCGTCGTCGTGTAGCTTCGTAACAATGCCGCCAAAAATGTGCCTTGTTCTCAAGGAAGTAGTCGGGAAACTAGCGGCGGAAATCATCCCGGGGCAGCCATGTCGCGTCCGAGTCGGGCCGGCCGGTCCAAGCCACAAGGACCTCCTCTAATGTACGGTCCCCTGGGGTGCGACATATCTGATCGAGGACCGAGGCGGGGTAGTACGGTGCCTCTCTTGCGAAGTCGAGGTCGGCCGGAATGTGATCTGTGGGGGTGTGTTCGCCCACTGCGCGCCATAGCTGTGAGACATGGAAAATCGGATGAATGCGGCTCTCGGCTGGAAGGCGAAGGTGGTAGGCGACTGCCCCTATACGGGCGAGGACCTCGAAAGGCCCGAAACGAGGTGCCAGTTTCGGACAAGATCGGCGGGCCACCGAGAGCTGTCGGTAGGGGCGGAGTTTGATGAAAACCTTCTCTCCTACCTCGAAGGAGAGGTCCCGACGTTTCCTGTTGGCGAAGGAAACCATCTTCTGTTGAGCCCGACGTAAGTGGTGCTTTAAATGATCCAAAATGGTGTCCCTGTCACGGAGGGCGGTGGACAAGCTCACCACTTGGCATTCCGCTGGAAGGTGGCAGACAATAGACAGAGGAGGGAGGCCGTAAACGGCCTCGAATGGTGTTGTATCGGCCGCCTGATGGCTGTCATGGGCAAAAAGCCTGGGCCCGGAAAGCCCGCTCGGGCCCGGCCCGACCCGACAAAAGCCTGGTTAGGCCCGGACCGCGAAAAGCCCGGCCCGGGCCAGGGTCGGGCTTGGGGCCCTTACCGGGCCCCCATTTTGGCCAGTTGCCAGGCCCGGCCCGAACCGAGCAAAGCCCGGGCGTCGGGCTAGCCCGAGCTCGGTACCGGGCTTAGCCAAAGTCTGGCGGGATTAAAAACCCGCCAGGTGGCTTCCAGGCGGGATTTTAATCCCGCCTATGATCAGGCGGGATTTTAATCCCGCCTATGATCAGGCGGGATTAAAATCCCGCCTGGCAGCCTTCAGGCCGGGCCCGGCCCGGCCCGGCCTGAAGGGCCTAATCGGGCCCCTCTTTGGGAGGGAGCCCGAGCCCGGCCCGACCCGGCTCAAACTGAGCTCGGGCCCGGTTGGAGAAAAGCCCGTGCCCGATCGGGCCCGGCCCGATCGGGCTTTTTGTGCACGACTACCTGATGGTAGGCGGTATTATATGAGTATTCGGCCCACCCGAGCCACTTGGCCCAACTGCGAGGCTGTTCCCCCATGAAGCAGCGGAGGTATGTCTCCAGACACCGGTTGAGGAACTCCGATTGGCCGTCTGTCTGCGGATGGTATGTCGTGCTCATGCGGAGATGGGTGTCCTATAAGCAGAACATCGTGGTCCAAAAAGTACTCAGGAAGAGCCGATCGCGGTCACTCACGATCGAGCGAGGAAACCCGTGGAGGCGCACGACTCCCTGGATGAAGCTTTCGGCGACTGTGGCAGCCGTGTATGGGTGTCGGAGGGGAATGAAATGAGCATACTTCGAGAGCCGATCCACCACGACCAGAATGCAGTCGTTTCCCTGTGATCGGGGCAGTCGTTTGATGAAATCCATGGCAATGTCGCCCCAAATGCGATCTTGGATCGGGAGGGGCTGAAGTAGACCATCCGAAAACATGGCCTCGTACTTGGCCTTTTGGCAGGCGAGGCATGCGACCACGAAGGCCTCGACCTGGCGGAACATGTGAGGCAAATAGAGTGAGGCGGCTATCCGTCGGTATGTCCGGTAATCCCCGACGTGTCCCCCTGTGGGTGAAGCATGGAACTCGACCAACAACAGAGGAATACTCGGGGAGGAGGGGGCGAGTACGAGGCAACCCTTGAAGAGTAGGCGACCATCAACCAAGGAGTACGGTGGGTGGGCCGTGGCGTCCGCGAGGAGTGCTATCCGTATCCCGTTGAGCGCCGAGTCGGCTTCTACTTCCCGTTGAAGGGTATCCTCATCCTCCCAGACCGGGCGGGAGATGGCTGCGAGTATGGGATTGCGCGAGAGGGCGTCGGCCGCGCGATTCGACTTTCATGATCGGAACTCGATGCTGAAGTCGTAGCCTAGTAGCTCGGCCAACCATACTTGTTGAGCACGCGTAGCAATCTTCTGCTGTAGGAGGTAGCAAAGGCTGTGGTGGTCAGTTCGGACCACGAACCGCCGGCCCAGGAGGTAAGGTCGCCAATGCTGAACAACGAAGACGAGGCCCCTGAGCTCGTTCTTGTACGCGGAGCGGCTGCGGATCGTGTCCGAAAAGGCGCGACTGAAATAGGCCACAGGGCTGCCGAGTTGTATCAATACGACTCCCACGCCGACGCCTGGCACGTCGCACTCCACGATGAAGGGCTGGGAGAAATCCGGCATGTCTAACACCGGTACGCGAACTAAGGCCTGTTGTAGAGCGGTAAAAGCGGCGGAGGCCGCCGCCGTCCACTCGAAAGGGCCTTCGACCGACTTTTTTAGTAGCTTGGTGAGGGGTCGGACCAACGTGCCATATCCCTGGATGAACCGACGGTAGTACCCGGTCAATCCCAAGAATTCCCGGACATCGCGAAGAGAGGATGACGTCGACCACTGAAGGACGGCCTCGATCTTGTCGCTGTTCATGGTGACTCCCGCAACAGAGATGGTGTGTCCCAGATAACACACCTCTGGAACCCCAAAGGAACACTTTGTTGAGTGGAGCTTTAGGTGGTGGCGTCGTAGAGTAATCAATGTCTGGCGGACGTGCTGGAGGTGCTCCTGCCAAAAAGAATTGTAGACTAATATGTCTTTAAAAAAACAAGTACGTGCTGACGAAGTACCGGGCGAAAAATGTCGTTTATCGTTGCCTGAAAAGTTGTCGGTGCTTTGGTCAGGCCGAAAGGCATAACCAAGAATTCATAGTGGCCGTCATGGGTCCGGAAAACCTTCTTGGCGACGTCGGCCGGCCGTACGCGAATCTGGTGGTAGCCGACACGGAGGTCTAGCTTGGTGAAGACGATCGCCCCGTAGAGCTCATCCAAAAGCTCCTGAATCACCAGAATCAGATACTTGTCTGGGACGGTGACTTTGTTGAGTTCCTGATAGTCCACGCAGAAGAGCCAACTGTTGTTTTTTTTTCTGACCAGTAGGACCGGGCTGGAAAAGGGGCTGGCACTGGGGCGGATGAGACCCCCCATCAACATATCGCGTACCAGCCTCTCGATCTCGTCCTTTTGCACGTGCTCGTAGCGGTATGGTCGGACTGAGAGTGCTGACATGCCGGGTTGAAGAGGTATGACATGATTGTGCGACTGAGCTGGTGGCAACCCGGATGGTGCAACAAAGAGATTTGCAAACTCGGATAGGAGGGCCTGAAGGTCCGGAGGTGGTGCCGAGGCTGGTGGCGTGGTGTCCGAGATAGGCCAGAGCCAAGCCGAAAAATCGACGCCCGCAGTCCGCTGAATCATGCGGACGGAGACCGGGGAGCGAAGTAGCGCGACGTCTCCCACAAGGAAACACTCTCGACCGTTCTGGAGGAAACACATCGTCATAGTCCCCCAGTTGACTCGTACGTCGCCCAGCGTGCAAAGCCATGCAACTCGCAGAATGGCGTCGATCCCGCCAAGGCCGAAGACGTAGAAGTCCGTCGTCACCGAGTAAGGGCCCACTGAAAGCGAGACGGCCGAACAACGACCCTGGATCGAGCGGTGACGACCATCACCGAGACTGACAGTGAAATCTGGAGAAGGTTCCATTGGAATACGTAGCTGCTGGGATAGATGAGATGAAAGAAAATTATGACTCGCCCCGCTGTCTACCATGATGACAATGTGGCAGTCGCCCAACTTGCCCGCCAACTTTATGGTTTGGGGCCCTGAAATGCCTCCCACAGAAAAGCATTGAAGCTCCAAATGGTGAAGACCTGCGTCAGTGGCGGCCTTTGTGGTGTCCTCCGTTGTGATCTCAAGGTCTTTAACGTCCGCCAAAGTTATCTCAGGCTCGAAGTCGCGGATGATGGCATGAAACTCCTTGACCATGCAAATGTCGGTAGGAGAATAGGGCTGGCGACAGTGGAAATACAACCCTTTGCGGCAAAGATCGTCGAACTCGTGGTTGGAGAACCGCTGAGGCGGGGCAGGATGGCCTGGCTTTGCGGCCGGAGGGGGCCGAGGGTTTGGGGCTCTGGGGTAGTAGTCCTCCATGGTCGTCCGCTTGGCAGAGGCCCTCCTGGAATCGGCGTGGGGAGAGGTGACAAATCCGCTTCCACAAGGAGGGCCATGTCGAGGGCCTGGAAAACCGTTTGGGGGTGGTGGGTGCGGAGCCGGGACCGGATGTTGGGTCGAAGGCCCTGCATGAAGAAGCCACAATAGTGATCTGGTGGTAGGTCAGGAACATGGGTGACGAGGGCCACAAACTCATCGATGTAGTCATCCAGCGCACCAGATTGTCGTACTCCACACAGTCTTTCGATGGTGGAGCAGAATAACGACTGTCGTAGCGAAGAATCATTTTCTGCTTGATTTCCGACCAGGAGATGGCCGGGTTGGTCTGGCGGAGCCATCAGGCCCAGTGGAGGGCGGAGCCGTCGAGTCCCACGACGGCGGTAGAGACCTTGTCCTGCTCGAGTGTGAGGTGGAGATCAAAGTACTGTTCTGCCTTGGCGATCCACCCAATCGGGTCTACCACGGCGAAGGTGGGGAGGTCCAATGCAAGGGCCGGGCGGCCGAGGGAAAAAAGGTGCGGCATCCTGATGTGCGGAAGTGGTGCCGCCCCAAGGATTGACGTGTCGGCGGCCGGGCACACGGATCCGCTGGTGGAGGAGGCCGCCGGAGGTTGCAACGCATCAAGTTTTGCGTGGATGGCGAGCAAGGAGGCCTGCAAGGAGGCCACGATGGACTCCTGAGTATCGACACAACGTAGGAGGGCCTCGTTGGTGTCCTCTGATGGGGCCTCGACGGTGGAGCGGGTGTTCGGCACCATGACCACGGAAGGACGAGCGACAGCGGTGGCGCGACGCGGGTTGGACGGGCGTGGACGGGCGACAGCGGATTGGACGGCGCTGTAGATGCACGACGCGGAATAGGCGGCACGTTGGCGGAGCAGCGAACCAAATTGGACATAGGCACAGTCGGCGGAACAAGCCCGTCACGAGCTGGATCGCGGCAAGTCGGCGCGGAATACGTGCGGAACGGCGCACGCGGGCGCTGCAAGTCGCGGAACGGCAAGTCGCGGACGTGCCGAACGACAAGTCGCGGACATGCGGAACGACAGAACGACAAGTCGTGGTCGTGCGGGCTTGGATCGCGGAATCAACCGGCGGCCAGCGGCGGGCGAAGCGGTAGTTTGGACCAATTGGGGGGGTCGGAAAAAAGGCGGCTATTGGGACGAGAGGAAGAGAGGAGAGGGAGAGAGAGAGAGAAATGAGGGATTTAGGGTTTAGAGAAGAAAGGGAAAACACACATTCATTCCATGATGAAAAAATATAGGGCTTACACGTTTTCTTATAGTGACGAGGTGCTAATACAAAAGAAAAATCAGAAATTAGGAAATACAAAAATACTTAAAATGACACAAGCAAATAAAGCAACAAATAAAACGTCTCAAGCAAAAGAAGCAACCAATAAATCACTAATTATCTTCTGCGGGAATTGTGGGGCCACTCGATATACGCACTCGGTGCGTGTAAACTTTCCAAAGAGGCTCGTCGTCGTGTAGCTCCGTAACGCATTGCGTGAAGTATGAATTGTTATGTTATTCTTATCTCAATACTCCTTATATTGTGTGCATGTACTATGTTGCTAAAGGCGCGCCTAAGGCTCAAGACTCACTAAGCTCAAAGGTTTGTGTTTTCATGCACCTTATTTGCGCCTTTGGAACATAAAAGTCGTGTCTGAGTGATTTTTTTTTCAAAAATAAAGAAAAAAATGCAAGAACTCATTATTTTATTATTGATTTAGTGTTTGTGAATGATAATTGTTTGTTGGGACTTAGATATAATGCAAATGACCACATTGATTCTATTTTTTGAAAGATATACATGATAGTAATGATGGTTACTTAGTAGACTAGATGAAGAATTTGATCGAGAAGTTGAAATGATGTTTGATGCTAATTATTTAAAATGGATGCGGTTGCGCCTTACCTTCGTCATGCGCGCGCTTGCGTCTAGGCTCAAAGACCCCTTTGCGCCTAGACTCCGAGACCTCTTTGCGCCTAGACTCCGAGACCTCTTTGCGACTTGATGCGCCTTGCTCCTTTAATAACCAAGTGCATGTATATAAACATCTATACAACCTAAAATACAACTATATGTATAAATAGAGATATATCTATATCTATATCAGTGTTAAAAAATCATTTCTTGTATGCGCCGATGTTTTTATTTCAAGTTTTAGTTTTCCTTTCCTCACTTCTTTCTACGGGCTGTTTGAAGCCCGAGCTTTTTTGCCTTTTTCATTTGTTTAAATAGCTTTGTTATAAGATGTATTTTAAAGCTATGGACTTAATTTCAATATGTTTGGATTCTTTCCTGGACCCATGTTTGTTTCGTTGCTTCTAAGAAGCATCATATGCAACAAAGAAGATGTATTTTTTTTCAACCTCTGGTTGTTGGGAAGGTGACCGTTGTTGGAGAATGTTGTTGTTCTCATCTCCAAGGTGTTAAGTTGCTTAACATATAGTTAGCTTTGATAAAACGTCTTACTTATTGTGTCAAGAGTTCTCTGCATAGCTATATTTATTTTTCCATTAGTTGTACCATTGATGTCTATCTTTTGCTAACATTTATTTCTCATTTTTCCTTGAGGTGATTCGCGCACGACCAATTTGTTATTCTGTTTATTTTTTGCCATGCTATTCTATTATGTTTATAAACCAGCCTATGGTGGTCCCAAACCCAGATGAAAAATGGTGAGGGTTGTTTTAGGTAGACGACCAATGCAAAATTTAGTCATCCTTATGAATATGGATCATTTGAGAAATTGTTGTTGTTGTATTCTATTATGTTTATAATATTTCATGTTAATTTTCTCCATTACAACATGTACAGTGGGCCCCACTTTTCAGAACCTGTATTGCACTTAGTACAAAAATATTCAGATTTTCTTTTTTCCTGCAAACTATTTCAAGCTTCTATTCATTTATTTCTCTAAGCATATCACCCACGTCATCAGCCATCCCACCTTCGGCCGCTCCTCTGATGATTCCCGACATTTTGAAGGTTCGCCCAAAGTTGTCATCCTGAATTTTGTTTTCAATTGTCTGATGTGATCTCAGATATTGAGATGAATGAAGAATTGAATGGAAATCTCGAATGAACAACACAATCAGCAATTAACAAAATATTGATGGGAATTAAATCGGGAACTGTCTCAAGGAAGAACAATGGGAACTGTCTCAAGGAAGAACCTGTATTGAAAGTTCACAAGAGGGAGAGCAATTCAAGCTCGCCATCACTACAATGAAAAGCAGTAAAAACATTCAACATAACAACAAATCCACAAAAAGACAACGACTGCCTTTATATAGGCTCCCCATGCTACTAGAAAAGACTAAAATCCCCTCCCATTCAAATTCCCGTCTCAACAAATTTTCCCACACATCTCAATTACCACATTTTATTCGCCTGACCACTCCGGGTCGCCTCAATGCTTTTACCTTCAGCTTTTCCTTGTCCTCAAGTAAACCTTCAGCTTTACCTTCAGCTGAAATGGATGCAAATCCTCCCAGGTAGGCTTGGTTTCGTTCAGCCATTGAACCAAAACTTGAGTAATCACTTTTCCATGCTGGGCACTATGCGACGGTCAAGAATTGCAGTCGGCTCTGTAACACCCTGTCCGTTCCAAGGAATATAACAACGGGTCCAGCCGGGACCCCACGCCATATTAAATGAACAAGCTAGTGAGTTACTAAAAGAATATCAATTCAACACAACAATTACACAACTAAGAGCTACACACTAACGGGAGCATTATATATTAACTTAAACCAGAATGTCCACATCACTATATGAATGAAATACAACCAATTTGTCCCGGCCTTAAGGCCTTACACATACAAATGTTTAAGCTTCTACAATGGTTTACATACATTGGTGCGCAGACCGATAATACATGAAAAGCTATAACAAAACTTATGGCCTTCGAGGGCTACCACAACATTGAGCTTCAACCTGCTATTTCCTGCTCGACTCGCCAACACATGTACCTGCACAAACCACAAAGACGTGGTAAACAAAAGTAATGGGTCAGCTTTAGATGACCACAATCCACGAACACGCGGTATAACGACCCCACTCCATTCCCAGGGCGGTGGTATTCCTTCCCTGCAAGCAAGCAGTAGCAACATATATCCAAGCAAGAGAGTGTAGTGACACACAAGCCAAGCACAATCAATATACACACAACACCACAAACGTTGGCATGCACGACCACCCGTTTCGTGCTCTCAAGACACGCTTTTGGTGTACTCCCCGAGTCCCACCTCCATCCTAAGTATAACACACTTAGATGGTAATTGAGTTTTTGGCGACAATGTCACCTTGTCTTACAGTCTTCCCTAAGATCAGACGGTGCACCAAGGAGCTAACTCTTCACCGACCAACATGGGATGGGTTTGGATCGGCCTTGCCTGGCTCAATCATCACGAACAACCAACACGATGCGGGTACAACTTCACCTCGACCCGTTAATTTGATAACCAATGTTATCTCGCACAAACTAGGCACTCACGGCCTTAAGTGTTTAAACGCTAACATGCTACGCACCTAATGCACTCAAGAGGACATAGGTTTCACGATCACCATCATCGTAGGAGGGCTAGAAGCTCTTCGCTACGAATTTGTGGAGAAGTTTGCCTTCTACCACCACAACATGACGGGGTCTCGGTCAAGTCCTTTGCAAGGTCTCTCAAGCCAACCTCTCACTGCACAATCAAGCATTTCTCGGAATCATTTTCCGGCACGCATATCAAGCATCACCAATCTGAACCAACCTATCGCAGATGAGCTTCACACAACATGCCTATATTCGCAAACCAATCAGACGTCTATATGCAATATAGGTCGGGGACAGCCTCAATCGATCCAGAGAAAGTCTAGTCGTTTGCTAATTAGCAAAGGAGGCACTTTCGTATGCAAACATAGAATCACAAAGAGGACGGGCATGTCCTAAAGAGAAGAGCAAGATCGTTATCCTTGAAGTTCGTTTTGGCGCCATGAAGAAGAATCTAGTCGGATGTGTCACGACCCGTTTCGACAACAGTCAGAGTGCACTTCGGGCGGGCCGTGATGTCACAGGCATGGGCGGAAAAAAAACCATGTCTGCTAAGACGGATGCAGATAATGCTGAAAATAGTTTTAAAGATAATTATTTTTAAGTAAAAACAGTTTGATTTTTATTGCGGAAGCTGTTAGAGTTCAAAACAGTGAGAAATTTAAGTGCACATACAATTTGTAAAATTCATATTTTACAGGTACTGCTACACCCTAAACCCTAAACCCTAAACGTTAAAAACCCTAAACGCTAAAATCCTAAAACCCCAAAACCCCCAAACCCTAAACCCTAAACCCTAAACCCTAAAACCCTAAACCCTAAAACCCTAAAACCCTAAACCCTAAACTTTGAAACCGCCTGTGTCGATCCTTCCTGCCGCCCTGGCTAGACCCGGCCCCTGCTACGAGCCCCGCGCCCCGATCCCGCTCCCTGGCCGATCCCGCATGTCCCCCGTTTCCGCCGATTCGGTGCGGATCAGCCCATGGAACGGAAGATCCGCCTGGATCCTCTTCCGACACGGCCTTACCCTTCAGATTTTGTGCCAACAACGCCATGATTTCCTCCATTCGGGTGTCGATCCATTCTTCTAGCCTTTGCGTGGATGTTTTCACGTTTTCCTCGATGGCGGCCACCGAATCCGTCAACCCCATCAGATTTTCTTTTAGGGTTTCCAAGCGACCGATTTCATCTTACGTTCGAGTAGTCACCATGGTAGAGGAAAGAGCCTCTGATATCAAATGTTAGGAAGAGGAAGGGGGGAGAGAGATCTAAAGGGGAAGAATTAGAGAACTAGGGTTGAGTAGAGGAGAATAGAAAATACCTTGGAATAATCTTCCTTGTCCACCAAGAGAGCCACCTCGGGGTATTTATACCCGGGGTTGAGAGGGGCCGACCGGCCCTCCCCATATGGGGGCTGAACCGGTCTGGTTCGGCCCCCATACCGTCGGTCTTCAAATAGAGGGAGAGGGGGCTGAACCGGTTGGTTCAGCCCCGTTGTCGCCCTCGGTTTTCTTCTGCTTTCGCGTGTATTGACGCCCAAATAGCCGGGCTCCGTCCGGGGGCGTAACATTGTCCATGATACCAGAGAAAATGTTTGATTGCAATTATTACATAAAAGAAATATTTGACAGTAAATGAAGTGTAAACATAGAAGCGGGAACTTTAAGCAGATCAAGCTCGAGGACCTGGCGGCGCTGCACGAACGCTAAGACAATTCCAAAATAAAAAGGTAAAACCTCATAATATTGAAATAAACAGAGTGAGCAAAGTAAAGTACAGAACAGTAATAGAAATAGAAATGTATGAGTGTACCAGTTTTCATGAAACGATGCTACCAAAACAGACAAGTAAAATAGTCAAACAGAAATAACTGAATTAAGTTTACTCCAGAACATAACACAATATAATAAGTAATATCATAAACTCAGTCAATGAAGTGTGTAGGTGTTTTGAGTGGTGCGTATGGTTCACTCTCAGTCCGGAAAAGAAGCTGAATGGCGATTGAGTATCGACAGAAGCGAGTCAAACTGGAGTTGGAGAATCACAAGACAACGTTGAAGTAATTCAGCAGAGCAATTAACAAGAAGACTCTCATTAGTCACTGGCACTTAGAAGCTATCTAGAAGTAGATACAGGATGACCAGATAAGATTGACAGACACGCGAAACATGAAAGACTAATTACAAATATTGGGGACTTGAAATTAGAGATTTTAACACATTTCCTACTGTCATGTACATAAATTATATAATAATTACATCATTTTCCTTGGACAACTCTAGGCAATAATCATGCAAGTGCAATACCGAGATCATGTGCAATGTCAAGCAAATAGAAAATCCATATGTGTACAATCATTATTATTGTTCTTAACTTAACACTTGTGGAATGATTTATGATATGAATGGATACACATGTCATGTTAAGCGTCCATATCATTTAACATATCATGCATATTAGGACTCTAATGCCAGCGTACTTGAAAATATTAAACCGCTCATACAATTTAATATTCGCAAGCGGTGTACATCCTAGTGGAAATTCATATGCACAAAACTGTTAAGTTTGTCCATACTCCCTTAACATTTGTGTGCATATTACTCATGCTTATGAGTAAGCATGTGCGTGTTTCGATCGCGAACAACAATAATGACAAGTGAGTGTAAAAATGATGCATGTATATTTATTTTTATAATAAAGTTCAAAATATTCGATAATTACAAAATATTTTTATCTTTTTGAACTAACCTGGTTTTGATACCAACTGTCATGACCCATCTCGACAACAGTCAGAGTGCGCTTCGGACGGGTCGTGATGCCACAAGCATGGGCGGAAAGAAAAGCTTGCATGCTAAGGCAGATGCAGAGAATGCTGAAAATAGTTTTAAAGATAATTACTTTTAAGTAAAAACAGTTTGATTTTTATTGCGGAAGCTGTTAGAGTTTAAAACAGTGAGAATTTTAAGTGCACATACATTTTGTAAAATTCATGTTTTACAGGTAATGCTACCGATTTCATGCAGTTATGATTCACAAGAGGATGCACATGCATTAATATCAAATTCTAGTACATAAAGTATTTAAATAGCCTAGCAGTTGTCTGTTAGTAAGTGGAAGGGGGCGAGAGAGATCTAAAGGGGAAGAACTAGAGAACTAAGGTTGAGTAGAGGAGAAGAGAAAATACCTTGGAATAATCTTCCTTGTCCACCAAGAGAGCCACCCCGGGGTATTTATACTCGGGGTTGAGAGGGGCCGGCCGGCCCCTCCCCAAATGGGGGCTGAACCGTTCTGGTTCGGCCCCCATACCGCCGATCTTCAAATACAGGGAGAGGGGGCTGAACCGGTTGGTTCATCCCCGTTGTCGCCTTCGGTTTCCTTCCGCCTTCGCGTGTATTGACACCCAAATAGTCGGGCTCCGTCCGGTGGCGTAACATTCCTTTCCCCATCAAGAACCAGCTTGTCCCCAAGGTGGTAATCGGGGTAAAGCTCCCGGAACTCCAGCAAGTCCACCCATGTGTTGTGCGCCGCGGTCATATTCTTCCACTTGACTAGTAGCTCAGGATGGTACTCAGCGCTGCGGTGCTTCCACTTGATCATCAGAACCTCCTCAGGTATCAGACACAACTCACCCGTGCTTGTGGCCTCGGGCAGGAGAGGACTGGGTCAAACCAAGTCGCCGATCTTCTGCTTCAACAAAGAGACATGAAAGGTCGGATGTTTCCTCGATCCTTCGGGCAACGCCAACGTGTAAGCAACAGGGCCCACTCGTCAGATAATCCGAAAGGGGCCATAGTAACGAGGTGCCAACTTCTGGTTTGACCGCTGGGCCACGGACAACTGCTTGTAGGGGCGGAGCTTGAGAAAGACCTCATCTCCCACCGGGAACTCCCGCTCCTTCCGATGCTTGTTAGCCTGCACCTTCATGCGGTCCTGTGCTATCCGGAGATTCTTGCGCAAAGCGGCTAGTGTGTGATCACGATCACGAAGTGCACGGTCAACGGTGGCAACGCCGTACTGCCGGCCTCATAACTGCTTAAGGAAGGAGGAGGACGACCGTACATGACCTCGAACGGAGTCATCTTGCTGGCAGAGTGGTAGGACGTGTTGTAGCAGTACTCGGCCCAATGCAACCAGCTCGTCCAAGTGCGCGGCTCGTCCATAACATAGCAACACATTTATGTTTCCACGCCTCGATTGAGTACCTCTGTCTTCCCGTCTGTCTGGGGGTGGTGAGTTGTGCTGAAACGTAAAGAGGTCCCTTGTAAGCGAAAGAGCTCTTTCCAAAAGTTGCCGACGAACGTCGGGTCACGGTCCGAGATGATCGCCCGTGGTATGCCATGAAGCCGGACAATCTCGCGGGAAAAAAGAGCGGCGACAAATTCGCCGGTGTAAGGATGGCTCAGTGCTATGAAATGCCCTTACTTGGACTACTTATCGACCACCACCATGATGACTGACTTTCCCTGAGACCTGGGCAGCCCATCAATGAAGTCCATGGAAACAGTATCCCAAATCTGGTGAGGAATCTCCAAAGGTGTGAGCAAACCGTCTGGGGATGCGGTTTCATACTTCTGGCGCTGACAAGTCTCACACTGCTGAACAAACAACTGGATGTCACAGCGCATCCCCTTCCAGAAAACATTGGCCCGTGCCCGCTGGAGAGTGCGAAGAACACCGACATGACCACCCGTCGGAGAGGAGTGGAACTCATGCATCATAACTGCCCTCCAGGAAGAATTCGAAGGAATGACCACGCGGCCCTGATAGAACAACCTGTCATTCTGAAGATGGTAGCCCGGAGTTGTCTCACGTGCCTGTCAAAGAGCCTCCACAATAGGTTGCAACTCGGAATCGCGTTGTACCTCGTCCTGTATCTCGTCAATGGAGTCAAGCAGTGGTGTAGTAATCTGAGCGAGGGCGCCCTCAGGTAAGCGGGACAAAGCATCAGCAACCCGATTGTCCTTCCCGTGCCGGTAGACGATCTCATAATCATAGCCTAGAAGTTTGGTCACCCACTTTTTTTGGAGAGGAGAAGAGACCCGCAGTTTCAAGAAATTTTTTAGACTCTGATGGTTCATCCGGATCTTGAAATGTCTTCCCAACAAATATGGCCGCCACAGGGCCACTGCATGAACGATTACCAACATTTCCTTCTCGTAAATGGACAACCCCAGCGTCCGAGGAGTCAATGCCTTGTTGTAAAAGGCTATGAGTCACCCTTCCTGCATCAATACAGCACGAGGCCCACTCCAGAAGCATCAGTCTCCACAACAAACTCATTGGTGAAGTCGGGAAGCGCCAAGATCGGCGTAGTCGTCATGGCCTTCTTGAGTGCTTGGAAGGCCTCCTCCGCTTCATCCTGCTAGAGGAAGACGTCCTTCTGCAGCAACTGGGTAAGAGGCCGGACGATCTTGCCGTAGTCCTTCACAAAGCGACGGTAGTATCCGGTAAGGCCTAAGAAGCCCCGTAGTGCCCGTACAGTCTGGGGTCCTGGCCAGGACAACATACTCTCAATCTTCCGGGGGTCGGCCTTGACGCCCTGAGCCGAGACTAAATGTCTCAAGTATTCCACCTCCTCCTAACCGAAGGAGCACTTGGACCGTTTGGCGTAGAGCTGGTTCTGGCGGAGGATGAAGAAGACTTCTTCAACATGAGCTAAGTGCTCCTCCCAACTGGGACTGTATATGAGAATGTCATCGAAGAAGATCAGCACAAAACGACAAAGGAGAGGACAAAAAATCTCGTTCATGTTGGGCTGAAAGGTGGACGACCCACCGGTCAGCCCGTTGGCCATCACCAGGAACTCATAGTGGTCGTCGTGTGTCCTGAAAGCTGTTTTGTGCATGCCGCCCTATCGCATTAGGATCTGATAGTAACCGGACCGCAAGTCCAGCTTGGTGAACCGCTGTGCGTCGTGCAGTTCGTCCTACAATTCTTCAATCAAGGGAATATGAAATTTGTCCTTTACAGTGACACTGTTCAGCGCGTGGTAGTCCACACAGAACCACCACGACCCATCCTTTTTCTTGACCAAGATGATCGGGGCAGAAAATGAGCTCGTACTGGGGCGGATGATCCCCGCCTCTAGCATCTCCCAAACACTGCGCTCGATCTCCGCCTTCTGCATGTGCGGGTATCGATAGGGCCGGATGTTGGTAGGCTCCACCCCCTTCCTTTAGGACGATCTGATGATCCCGGAAGTGCGGTGGTGGGAGAGTGCGGGGCTCCTGGAAAATGTCAGCATACTGTTCTAGGAGAGACTGCATCTGGACCGGTACCTCAGATGGCCCAGTGTCGGCCGACTTCACCCCCAAAAGCACTGTCATCATGTTGCCTTCTTCCCCAATACGCTGTAGGCTCTGGACAGAGATCTCCTTCACTGGAGATGATTTTCGGCCCTTCATACAAAACTGCTTCCCATGCTGTAAGAACTTCATAGTCATGTGGTCCCAATCAAAGGTGACTCGCCATAGCTGCCGCAACCAATGTACCCCAAGCACCATATCTGAATCTCGGATGGGAAGAAGATAAACATCTGTATGACCCGTGTAGCCTTGTATGTTGAGCTCCACCTGCTTCATCACCCCCTCACACTGCAACTTGCTCCCATCGGCTACTATTACCTGAAAGGAAGCACCTTGATCGATCACGTGTCCTACTCGGCGCGCCACCTCGGGATGGATGAAGTTGTGGGTACTCCCACTATCTATCAAAATCGTCACATGTTCCCGTCGGACCTTGCCCGCCATGTGCATAATGAGGGGGCGTTGCAGCCCTCCATAGCCTGTATCGATACTCCAAACTCAGTCACCGCCGACTCCTCTGTCAAGTCCGACTCGGGGACCACGTCCACCTCCTCCTCGACATCCTCATATAACATGAACACCTGGACCTTTTGACATTTGTGCTCCGGAGTGAACTTCTCATCATAGTTGTAGCACAACCCTTTTTACTTCTGCGCCTGAAGTTCCGTCCAAGTCAGCCGAGTGACAACCGACTTGCTTGGACCTTGGGAGTCCCTTCTCACCACCGACGTAGTGGTAATAGTATGTGCTGTGCTGCGGGAGCGTTGCCTGTTGTAGCGTTTCTCCTGTATCCGAGCTAAACTGATCGCATGATTCAGGCTGCGGGACATGTAGGACTGGATCTCATCCCGCAAATAATCCTTGAGGCCTGACACAAAACAACTGAGTAATGTCTTCTCTTCCCACTGTACTCGGTTAACCAACTTCTCGAACTCTGTTCGGTATTCCATCACTATACCCTTCTGGCGCAGCTTCTGTAGGAGTGCCTCAAAGTCTTTGTACTCTAATGGCCCAAAACGAGCGGTGAATCCATCCACAAAGTCGGTCCAGGGCACGTAGTCCTTGCCCCTCAGGAACCACTGCACCCACTGGAAAGCATCATCCTCCAGGTGGAATGATGCTAACTGCACCCACTGCCCCTCGGGAATCTCCTGATAGCTAAAAAACAGTTCTGCCTTCTGCAACCACTCCAGGGCGTCACCCCCATTGAACTTGGGAAAATTCATCCGCGTCAACTTTGGCGGCATGTACGGCCGCAGACCGGCCTGTCCACGCCACCCCGCCTCCTGTCCATACTCAGCCGGCCTTCTTGGTTCCCCGGGTTCAAAAGGCATGCCCGTGAACCCGTGACGAAATGGCCCCGCCGCTGGAGCACCACCCCACTGCATGCCTCCCCCGAATCCCACGGGCTGCCCCCTTCTGGCCAGGTTAGGCAGCTGGCCCTACCCCCTCCATATGGGGGAATCGGCCACCCGCCGCCTCTAGCGCCAAACCCGCCGCCTGGGCCCAAGCCGCTTTCTACCGCTGCGCCGAACCCGCCCGAGCCTCCCCGGCCTGCGCTGAAACCGCCTGTGCCGAACCCGCCTGCGCCGAACCCGCCTTCGCCGATCCCGCCTGCGCCGATCCCTCCCGTGCCGATTCCGCCGCCCTGGCTAGACCCGGCCCCTGCTGCGAGCCCCGCGCCCCGATCCCGCTCCCTGGCCGATCCCGTCTACCCCCCGTTTCCGCCGATTCGGTGCGGATCGGCCCGTGGAACGGAAGATCTGCCCGGATCCTCTTCCGACATTTTTTATGAGCCGTCACTTTCATGCGATGTTGGGCTTGCAATAAGTTGTATTTTAGGATGGAAATAATTTGTTCCCATGCCACCGAAGACCAATCCACCGCCTCTGTCATTGTTGTGTCTGGTAAGTAAAGCGAATGCAGTGTAGGCTCCTGCCCATAGACAACTTCAAAAGGTTCCGTTTTAATTGCACTTTAGAATGTGGTGTTGTACACTTGTACCACCATTCCCCAAGGGACAACCGCTATGTCCAGCTCTGAGGTCTCTCAAAAGACATACATTGAAGGTAGCTTTTTAGGCAATGATTCACCACTTCCGTCTGCCCGTCGGTTTGAGGGTGGTAGGCCGTCAAGAGCTTCAACTCCACCTACCAGACTCGGAACAACGCATTCCAAAACAAGCTCATAAAAGTCGCATCACGATCACTAATGATAGAGACGAGCAATCCATGCAATCGGAATATCGAGTCCAAGAATGTCTGTGCAATTGATTCGGTAGTATACAAATGAGAAATTGCCACAAAATGCGCTTGCTTGCTTAGCCGGTTTACCACCACCAACACAGTTGTTTTGCTACTGCTTTTAGGCAACCCGTCTATAAAATCTAAGAAGATCTCTTGACAAATTTGTTCCGGAATAGGTAAGGGCTGGAATAACCCCATAGGCTGCTGATTGTTTGATTAACATCATTGGCACACCGAGCACCGTTGGATATAAGCATAGATATACAACTTCATCTTCTTCTAATATAACATTCACTTCATTCTTTGATATGATGCGGTGATCCCCGAATGGCCCCTACCGCCCCATCGTGATAACGTTGCAATAACTTGGACTTCACCAAGTCCTCATTCCTGATGACCAGTCTACCGTTGCGCTTAAGAATATCATGAACCCACTGATATTTTGTTCGAGATTGGGCGTCTATCTCCTTAGCTGCAATGTTCCGTTGGATGTTGGGATCACTGGTCTAGCAATTTCTAATAAGCTGTAGAATATCTAAAGACACTGTGACCAGTATACAAAGTTCAATCTGCTCCTTCTCAAACTTCCTGGATAGGGCATCAACGCACATATTTTCCTTACCCGCCATATATTGTATCTCATAGTTATACCCACAATTTAAAATGTCTTCCAATATGTCAGCTAACATGTTTTGGAGAGCAAAATGACATTTTTTTCGAAAAAAAAGTAGATAGTCCTTTTGTAAAATATAGGCCGACATATTTGATTTTTTTCGACATATTGGCTGACATGACATTGCAACACATTGCCCGATTTTTATATTATATTGTGTTTGCAATGCATATTTTACTTATATGTATTGTATTATATATACTGAAATCAATATGACTTTTGTTTTTGTTTTTTTTAATGTGTTATTCTTATAATCAATTTTTATTTATTATTTCTCATTATATCATTCTTATTATAAAAAGTATTACAACCTATCTGACGCATGACAGATTTATAGGCGGCGGAAAATCGGTGACCTAACCCCTACATGTTATGCAAATCCGACGGTCAAATCACAATTAGATTATAACTAATAACATTCCACGCAAATAATTCACAACAAGACAAAATAATTTATTAGGGCAAAACGAGCTTAGACTTTCCTCCGCATGGAGGGCTAAAGTAAGAGCGCGCGGCGAATAAAATCTGCAAATCACAATAATTATCCAAAACAAACAACCACAATACAATAGGCCCAAACACAGTACAAAATCCAAACCAATAATAGTAATGCTGAAAATAATTATCCGATACAACAAAATCTCACAAAATAGTGGGCTGACCAAGGCACTGAAGAATCTTGAGCTGGAAATGCGTGCACGACGATCCGAGGTGGAAACAGAGGTGAGGAGAACGACGTAGGTGGCTGTCCTCGACGGTGGAAGGTGGAATCAGATCGGAAATGGGTAGATCCGAACCACGTATGAGTAGATCCGGACGGGGAAGAGTAGATTCAACAATATGAGATCAGATCCGAGCATAAAATTCCAGATCTGGACTGATCCGGGAGGAGGAGAGATTTGGGTGGTGGTTCCACATGAAAGGGGGTGGCAACAAGGGAAGATTAGGGTTGCATAGGGGGCGGTTGCAGGAGGAATTGCAAGGGGGAGGCTGGCGGTGATCTTGGGGAATTAGGGGTGGTCAGCGACTGTGGGAGGGGGGGGGGGGGGGGCGGTTGTGGGAGGCGGATGACAGAGGGGTTCAGCTGGGTGGCGATTGAGTGGAGGGAGAGGCTGTAGGGCCGGTGGCTGCAAAGAAAGTGAAAACAACAGGCCGCCGGTTTGGGGGAAAGAATATTGGGGCTGCAACGGGTGGAGGAGTTTGAGGTGTGGAAAAAGGGGGCTAGGGTTAGGGCAAACCTTGGGGAGGATGAAAACCACCTAGGAGTCGTCACCTAGGGTTCCACGGAGTCGGTACCGTGAGGTGATCGCGGGATTCCGGGAAGAATTTTACTAACATTTGCAATGCCTCTAATCAGGCCATACATGATCTATTTATAATAAAGAGGAGGCTAGGACATCCCACCATGGACGACTATGATTGGCCGGAGGTGTGACCACCCAAATACATCAAAATAAATGCAAATATAATGAACTAATATATGAAATCGATTCACAACGCGAATCCGGACGCATCCGCGGAGTCCGATCATCGATTCGGGCACACCATATATGGAAAGTCGCACATTGATCTCGAACGGGCTCAAAACTCGTTTTCCATTGCAGGTTTCGTCTTTGCTCCACATCAATCTCCCTGGCTTAAAAGAATTCATCTCCCGATGATTAGGGATTGAAATTCTCTCGATGTATGTCAGGTAAGACTCGAAGAGGTCCACCAGAGGTCGTCCGAGTGTCGTCGCTGGGAAAATATCCTCGTCAATCATCTCCCCCCGACTGAAAAGCTGTCATCTCCGATGTGGAGACGGCCGTACTGAAGTCGAAGTTCAAGGGTGAGTCGATCAAGCTCTGCTGTAAGTACCCATGTTTCATCAACGTCTGTAGTTGTAATGTACTGGTGGAATTTGGTCTCCGTATTGCTCTCAACACTCAACTCACGAATGGTGGATCCCGGTGTTATCGATGGTGCCGTAAGTGGAACCAAAGAAGACAAGTCCCCGTGTGGGTGGGTGTCAAAAGCATGGTGGCAGATGTCGGATGTCGAGTTCATGTTGGTTTGAGTTTGAAATGTCGGATGTCGGATTGCGAGAGATATATCAGGGATATTTTACAATGTCGGATTTTAATATTTAAATAAATATATTCATATATATACACAATTTTTATAAATATGTATAATATGCATACATAATGTATGTTTATAAATTACAAAATAAACATATATACACATAGTGTATGTTAATAAATTATATAAGAAAGAGTCGTCGACTGCAATAAACGAGATAAATATCCCCAAATGTAAGCGAGATAAGAAAGCAATCGACATGGTGGTTCCCAGTGGCGAAGTCTATAAAAGTGGGGAGAGACGAGTCCAGAAGAGGAGGGAACAACACAAGGTGATCCGTGCGGACAGAAGAAGTCTATTTGTAGAGGGATGCAGATAGGAAGCCACACAAAGAGTTGCGGGTAGAAGATTCCTATCCACTGAGGAGGTGCGGTTAGCAAACTGCACAAAGAGCTGCGGCTAGAAAACTAGAGACCGCCCGGAGAGATCGCAACCTAGCTCTGATATCGTGTAGAGAAAAGAGCACAAGGATTTGAGAAAAATGTAAACCTTTGCATATACTTCTTGTGCATATAAATACAAGTATGAATACATATATATAGGGAGAGAAGAGAGGGAAGAGTTCCAATTTCAAGATGTGGGACTATTACAAGTAGATGAAGAAGACCTAAGATTGTCCCTTAAATGGGCCTTTACATGTTCTTTTCTAACACAAGCCATTGGTTCAATCAATGAGCTGGCTTTTCAACTTTATATGCAAGATTGGTTAAACACCTCAACCCTTAGCCCAATAGGAAAAATAATTTATTCTTACCAACTTTGTGAAATTTAGTTCTCATTTTCTAAGTTGTTTTATAATTTCTCATGTAAATTTTGCATGCTTGAAAATGTATGCATTAAAATAAGTTAGAAATAGCAGTAAGTTATTACTTATGATGGTTTTCTTTATATTTGTTATTTTCTGACGTTTTATCATAGGTTCACATTAGAAAACCCGAAAACATTAGACATCCTGCATAAGATTTGGCATCAAGGCTTAATGTTAGTATGTTACAGTATGACGTCTTTTGGAAAGATTTGATATTAACACAATGTTACAGTATAGTGTCGTTTGACATGGCAATCTTAAATACAACACTTTAAAATTGTCCTTGATTATCACAAGATTCATAGTTATCTTATATTCATTATTGGGCATTCTTTTGCCCATTTTTTCATAGGTTCACATTAAAAACTCTAGAACTCTAAGACATCTTTCTTCATAGCTTAATGTAGCAGTATAATATATTTAGACTTGAAATATAATGTTTGGATCTATTAAGTGCACAATAAAAATTGCAAACATTTTTGAAATTTAGCCTCCGTTATCATGATGTTCAAAGTTATTCTTACATTTGTTTCTGGGCATCACTAGCATACTTTTATATTTATATTATATGAATAAAAAGAGTATCTGTAGGATTAACACAGGAATTTTCTATCAATATTGAGTTATTGACTTACATCAAGGTTCAACTTTAAACCCTTATCTCTTTACCCTATTAGATGAGCTCACCAGACATATCCAACAAGCAATACCTTGATGTTTATTGTTTGTGGATGATATCGTTTTGATTGATGAGAAACTTGAAACCTGGCGCGGGTGTAAACATGAAACTTGAATCTTGGCGAGACACTTTAGAAAAGAAAGGTTTTAGGTTGAGCAGAGCAAAGTCGGTGTATATGGAGCTTAAATTTAGTAGTGCAACTGTCCAAGAAGGACAAATGGTTTCATTATTAAGTTTGGTGATCAAAATATTTCTCGCAGTGAGTGTTTTGAATATCTTGGATCGATAGTTCATAAAGATGGAGGTATCGACAAAGATGTGCTACATAGAATTCAAGCAGGTTGGTTGAAGTGAAGAGTTGCGTCAGTGATCTTATGTAATCGTAAAGTACCATTAAAACATAAAGACAAATTTTAACGTACCATAATTAGACCAGTGATGTTCTATGGTTCTGAGTGTTGGACTTTGAATTGTGTACATGAGTAAAAAATGGGAGTTGCGGAGATGAAAATTTTTAGGTGGATATGTGGACACACAAAACTGGATAAAATTAGGAATGAATGTATCCGGGATAAGTCAGGAGTGACATCAATTGCAAAGAAGATGTGAGAAGCTCGACTAAGATGGTTTGGACACATACAAAGGAGACCATTAGAGGCACCTGTTAGGTGTTGTGAGAGTTTAGTCACTAGACATGTTAAACTGGACACATACAATAAAGACTTGGAATGAAACTTTAAGGAAAAACATAATGTACTTAGGCATTAGTGAGATTATGACTAATGATAGGGTACAATGGCAACATAGGATCCATATTACAGACCCCGCTATAGTGGGATAAAGACTTGAGTATTGTTGTTGTTATGAATAAAAAGGGCAGCTCGGGATCCAGGTAAGGGTCCGACCACAAAGGTGATATATAGGCAAACTTTACCCTGCATTTACAGGAGGTTGTTGTTATGGGCTTGCCAGAGTGGAGGCTGAAGGCGGGGATGACGACGGCGGAGATACTACGAAGCCTTGATCGTGGCTGCATAAGTAGAGCATGCTCGAGAGAGAGAGAGAGAACTTCCAAGATCTCTTTTAGGGTTTAAGAAATTAGATTTTCATTCATTGATACATGATACAAAGACTCTAAAGGTCAATATATAGAACCTCCAATGGCACAACTGCGAATACATTGATAGATACCAAAATATTAAAATATAACGACGACCACGACTAGACTCATACGACTTGATTCGATACAATAAATTGACTCAAATATTAATAACAAAATAAGATAACTGTTACAGATAGGATCCATGCCATCACTCCTGTCCTGCAAAACGAGCTTGTATTCAAGCTCAAACGAGGCTTGCACAATTTGATCGTCTGGTTCTTTTATTTCCCACCAAAATAACTTTTGGATTCACGCGTTGTAGCAGAGGCAACATCAAGCGGCATGACGTCAACGTGCTCCTCAATGGCAAAAAAGACAGCAAAGAACACGTGTAACGAGTGTGTCCGGCCGAAGGTGACAATAGCTCGGGTATTGAAGGATTGGTGACGATCAAATTTGGCGATGTCGACTTATGGATGAATGGTTTAAGAAATGGATCCCGAGGTATTGACAAAGCAAGTGGTCCGTAGAGGTGGCGATGTGGTCGAAAGCGTTGGCAGAGCACGGGCCAGTAAAAGAGGCGGCGACATAGTCAATGGTGGCGACAAAGGAAGCGATGACTTTGCCCGGTACATACTCTGAAATGATATGGCCCGAGCGAAAAATTCGCACCCAGACGAAAAATAGAAATTGCGTTGATGTTTTTTCGAGAGAGTCGGAGACGCGCTGGTAGGGGTGGGGAATCATGAATGAAGACCTCGTGAGGTATGAATTGAGGGAGTCATGTTTCTTCTATAATCAATTCCCATGAGAATTGAAATGAATTCCAATTTCAAGGTAATTTTGTGGCCGCCGAATAGTGACAATTGGAATTGGCAATTGAATGCCAATTCCAAAGCCCAAATTCCATCGAAACAAACGGAGTCTTAGAATCTTACAATGCACAGAGTTTCATCGAGAGTGTTTTGACGGTGGATTTTTATACGCATTAGTGGTCTTATAGGTGTCCGACTTATTTGAGAGATATGAGTCTATTCTTATACCTGATGAGCTTCCGACTGAATTACCTCCCATGAGGTCAATTCAGCACGCGATATATCTTGTTTTTGGAGCCTCCCTCCCTCATCTTCCACATTACCGATTGAGTCCTACCGCTCACAAAGAGCTGCAGAAACAGATCGGAGAATTATTAGATAGAGACTTTTTTCGACATAGCCTTAACCCATGTGCGGTGTCTGTCTTCCTTGCCCCGAAAAAAGATGGTACTTGGCGAATGTGCGTTGACAGTCGCGCAGTCAACAAGATCATAGTAAAATATCATTTCTCGATACCCCGATTAGATGATATGTTCTATATGTTGACTGGAGCTATGATCTTTTTAAAGATCGATATTCGTAGTGGATACCACCAAATCGTGATCCGCGAAGGAGACGAATGGAAGACTGCCTTCAAATCGAATGACAAACTTTATGAGTGGCTTATGATGCACTTTGGGTTATCCAATGCCCCTAGTACTTTCGCTTGAATGATGACCCAAATTTTCAGGCCTTATTTAGGGAAGTTTGTAGTAGTATACTTCGACGACATCTCGATTTATAGTCGGACTAATAGTGACCACTTGACCCACCTATGTACTATCTCGAGCTCCCGCGAGCCGAGCGACTATACACCAACTTAAAGAAGCGTGTTTTTATGGCTGAGTCTGTGATCTTTCTTGGATATATAGTGAGCTATGCTGGTATCACTATGGACCCGAGAAAGTTTTAGTGATACACGAGTGGCCTACACCCCAGAACATCCACGATGTCCGTAATTTTCATTGGCTAGTCATTCATTAAAAACTTTAGTGTATGGCGCCAGTCGCCGAGTGTACCAAGAAAGGGAATTTCTAGTCGACATCTTCGATCGTCGGAGCATGTCCACTACACTTGTCTTGAGACTCCCTGATTTTGGTCTAGTGTTCGAGCTATCCTGTGATGCCTCTGGGATTGGGATAGCAGGCGTGCTTAGTCAAGAAGGTCACCCCATTGGATTTTTCAGTGAAAAGCTTTCAAGCTCGAAACTGAATTATTCCAATTTCGAGCGTGTATTCTATGCGATTGTGTAAACGTTGCATCATTGGAGGCATTATTTGTTGCCCCAGGAGTTTGTTGGCACTTCAATCATCAGACGTTACATTACATCAATCTACAACAAAAGTTTAACGCTCGGCAAGCTAAGTGGGTATTATTTTTACAGGAGTATTCCTTCGTTCTCAAACACTGCAAGGGAACAGAGAATAGGATTGCCGACGCCCTTAGTCGAGTTACCCTTGACCCTTGTGATATCTCAGATGAGCACCCGAGTGATAGGATTTGAGCGTATCATAGGTGACTATCCCAGTTGTTCCGATTTCAGTGGCATTTATGATGCGATACGTTCAGATCCCTTTCACGATGAGACCAATTATGTGATTAAAAACGGATATTTGTTTTATGCTACCCGTCTATGCATTCTCCCCACTTCATTGCAAAATTATATCGTATGAGAATTACATGACAGAGGTTTAAGTGGACATTTTGGACGAAACAAAACGATAGCCTTAGTAGAGGAGCGATTCGGTTGGCCCAGAATGAAGCTGGTTATTGCACGAATTGTCAGTAGACGTCGTACCTGTTAGGTGGCAAAGGGAAATAAACAGCTCGCTGGATTATATACACCTTTACTGGTGCCTAGTATGCCTTGGCAAGATGTTAGCATGAATTTTGTGCTTGGGTTGCTGCGGTCTTTTAGGTAACACGATTGCATTCTTGTGGTGGTCGATCGGTTTTCTGAAATGGTGTATTTCATGCCCTGCAACAAGACCGATGATACCTCTCATATTGCCCATATTTATTATAAAGAGGTTGTCGCGTATTAAGTGATACCTAATACTATCGTTACCGACCGGTATGTCAAGTTCACCGTTTATTTTTGGAAGTTACTCTGAAGACTATTATGTACTAAACTTTTATTTTCGACCACCTATCATCCGTAAACCGATGGTCAGGCTGAGGTCGTAAATAAGAGTTTATGGAATTTGTTGCTTTGTTTGGTAGGAGATCATCAGGGGAATTGAGATCTAGTTATTTCGCACGCTCAGTTAGCTTATAATAATTCAAAGAATAGATCTACGAGTTTATTTCCAAATGAGGTTGTTCACGGTCACACTGCACGAGTGCCGCTAGATTTAACACCACTGCCACCCACTTTTAGGACTAATCAGTTTGCACATGACTATGCATTGAATTTGCATGATTTGCATAAGGAAATTGAGCGGAAATTGCATAGTACTTGTGGTTTATATGCAACTAAAGCAAATAAACATAAAAGAGCTACAAGTTTCAAAGTGGGTGACCTGATGATGGTTCGACTAAATTCGGAACGGTTACTTTCGGGTACCGTAAAGAAGTTAGCTGGTCGTAGGACTGGACCCTTTAGAGTGGTAAAGCGGATTGGGTAAAATGCATATGAACTTGAGATGTTTTTCGTTTGCGGAGCAAATCCGATTTTTAACGTAGCTGATCTGACTTTATTTCACGAATATCCACATGAGTCTTTAGGTTTTCTCTTAGATTCTCCTCCATTTGATTCTTCTAGGTTGGTGAGTGATAGTGAGGAGTCATATTCAGGATACACCGACACTCATTCAGTTACTGAGACGCCCCCTGCAGTTCTTCCTTTTCCCACTGACAGTTTTCAGGCCGAGTATGTGACACCAGGTGAAACTACTATACCAATTCCCAGAGCCGCTGAAAGACTTCCATGACATATCTTAGTTCCCGAGCAGATCCTAGACGACGAAGATAGTGACCACTACTGATGGTGGTTTTCAGAGGTACTTAGTTCGTTGGCATGGCAGACCCGGGACCGTGATCAGCTAGGTCTTGGCCGAGGAGTTATAACGCATGAATGTTGATCTTCTACAACACTACCATTCGGAGCACTCACCAGTGTTGAGTGATTTCAAGAGGGGGAGAGTTGGTGGAGACCAACCCAGATCAGGTTGACGAAAGTACTCGGCGCCGCACCCGATCGAAACCCTACCGGCCCTGAATCATTAACATATTTTATTGCATTTTATTTTATTTTGCAAATTCTATGTTGGACAATTTATTTTGTTGCATGCCTGCGTGCGTGGCTTTATTTTCATTTATTGTTGTGATTTTTTAGCTTTTTTTCTTTTTTCCTTCCCGTTAAAAAAGAGGAAAAAAGCAAATGTGGACCGGTTCAGTTCTTCTTCCCAGCCGGTCCAGCACACACTCCCCCTCACTGACACCTTCGACTACACGTTGTGGGTTTCACGCTAAACCCTCGCAGATCTCAGCCCCACGCCGCTGCCAACAACTACCAGAGCTCATGCCGCCACCACGAGGAGCTGAGTAACCGCCGGCTACGACTCCCCGACAGTTTCGGCGATGGATTAAGCAACGTAAAACACACGCTACCACGAGCCTGCCCCGACGATTTCAGCAAACATCCAAGCTTTTGGCGGCCACGTCCTTCTCCATCCACGGTAATGTTGATTCCGCCTATCGTGGAGATCAGGGCATCTAAATTCATTTTGTATTTTATTTCTTTAAAACCCTATAAAGGGGGATCAATAATCTGCTTTGAAGTGGTGGAAGTGAATAAAGATTTGATCAAGGTTGTCAGGATCGAGATTCTAGCTGTGATCGTTTCGGGGGTTGGATCGAATCGGATCGAGGATTGTAAGATCCTACTACATTCATAAAGTAAGACTTAAAATATGTAATAACATAGAAAGGCTTGAGTTACAGAACCAAATCAGTCATACATACACAAAAATATAAATATAAAGTTCATATAAAGTTCAACTTTTGTAGCAGAGTATTAAAGCAAAACAAAGAACCGTTACCATATATGAGAAGTTCCAGCTTAATTTAAGAAAGACCTACTTGCACTTGTCCAAGAAATGATATATCAAGAGTTTATTAAAATAGCACTTCCACAAAATCAACACAACATAAATTGATAGCATAAATGATGAATTGTATGTAATTGCATAATGTGTTAAGAAAAATATTACACTAATTTTCAGAAAGTGCCCAACTAATTCAGCTTGAAAACCATCACCCATCTCAACAAGAGCATGGTCTGGTTTGTTGTGCAGCATTGTTCATCTAATAAAACAATATCAAGTAATATACTAACAGTAGAATAGGCAAATCAAATAGGAGTCATTAATAGGCACATCAATTAGGAAATACAAAAATAATATCTAAAACAAAATAACAAATCCAAGAGTACATAGATGAGACTGGTGAGTAGGTCTATCATAAAATCATCAATATAAATCATTAATAGGCACATCGACCATATCTTCATCACCAATAATCGCACCTTCCTCATCACCACCACTGGCATCCTCATCGTCATCCCATTCACCCTCACTAATATACTCAGTAACATAAAGATCACTGCACCTTAGGGCGAGATCTTCGACTCCACCTACAATAAAGGATTCTTCATTTTGAGAATACTAAAAAGTGAAAACTAGAATTTTGAGAATATTCTTCATTTATTATAAAACTTACCTTTTTCTTTAACTTCTTTAGCGGATTCTTCATCATTCCTTTCAGCACTCTCGTCATTATAAATTTCATGTCTATTTTGAAGTATCCTCAACCAGTTGTCCTTACGTGGAAGAATTGGATTTTCCCTCTCCATATTCATTCATCATCCGAAGGGAGATCCTCAAAATTGTAGAACTTTTCCTTCAATTGTATATCCCTTCTATCTTGTCGTTCCATTAACCTTGTATTCTACATCACAAAAACTAGATCATTCATTTTTTTAATGCAAACAATTTCTTTTTTTGGAGTGCACCTATTAAATATCATGACAATAAAAAACAGTAAGAATACTAATACAAGAATTAATCTTACATGTAAGTTATGTGTGAGGATATTTTAGTGCAATTGAGCTCATCATCTCAAATGCGCTCCAATTGCGTTCATACCCGGAAGAGCTACATGTCAAACTTAGAAAGCGAATTGCAAATTTTTTCAATTCCGGGTAATTATCGCCATAGGAATCCCACCAATCAGCTATAAAATACAATATTGTAATTGATTAAAATGATATTAATATGCATAATGATTAATAATCCAAAATTATTTAACCTGAAGATCTTTTACTTCTAGTTGCCTTTGCAGAGCCTAAGTCAAATACGTCTCTTGCATGTTTGAAATCATCCATCTGAATATCTATCTTTGTCCTCTCATCTTCGTTTGGAATCATTCGTTGGAGACAACTTTAAAAGCTAATTTTGACTTCTGCATCAGCTTTAAAAGTTGGGCTAAAGTGATAATGATGATTCAAATAATAAGCTGCGACATGCAATGGTCTATGAAGTTGGCTTGCCCATCTCTCATCAATGATGTCACATATTGGCAGCACATGATGTCCAATATAAGTTTTTCCTCTTCTCCATCAATATGTGGCCGCCCGCCTTGTAGTTTGATGCATTATCAGTTACCACTTGCACATCGTTTTCCTCCCCAACCTTTTCTACAACCTCATCTAACATTTGAAAAACTTTTTCGGATGTTTTAGCAATATCAGAAGTATTTATGGACGACAAAAACACAATACCTTTTGGGCTATTCACCAAAAAGTTGCATATAAATCTTCTTTTCCTATCTGACTATCCATCATACATAATGGTGCAACCAACTTTTATCTATTCCGCCTTGTACTCTAGTAATTGTAGAGTTTTGTCCACCTCTTGTTTCAGGTATTTAACTCTGATGTCGTTATAAGAAGGAGGTTTCATTCCGGGGTCATGTTGGCCGATCGCTTTGACCATGCTTATGAATTTCGGGTTCTTCACACAATTGAAGGGAATTGCACTTGTATAGAAGAAACAAACAATCTGTTGGCATGCTCTTTCATGCACATCTTTTTTGAATATATGACTGATTGTTGATTGACTTGTCTTTCTCACAAAAGCATCAATTGGCTCTTTCCTCTTTGATTTGTTTACTAGACCCAACTCACCCAAGCCATCATCAGAGGCAACTGTGGATTCCTCAATATCTTTTTTCTTCTTCATAGCGTCCTCTCCATGAGCTTGAAGAATTCTCAAAAATTGATTTCTCACATTTTCGGGTACTTTTGTGCAAGCTTCCACGTTAAATTTTGTCCTTGCTAAATGATGTTTCAACCTATATATTACATCAGATCTAATGACTAGACAATATTTGCACTGTACTTTTTTGGTTGTATTGTCAATTTCGATCCTATGCTCCCAACCTGGATCACTTCTAGAACTAGTTGCATTTTTTCGGTACTTTTTACTAATGAGATTTGAACCAGGAAGGTGGCAGAACCCGAAGCAGACATCTAGATAATAAAGAAAAACTATATGTTTAACAGTCCCTTTGTAAAATAAGCCCTCTTTTTTTCTATATGTTTAACAAAGAAAAACAGAGCATAAGCATCTATAAGAAGAGCAAATCCCTATTAACTATTTAGCCATTTTGACAACTATTTAGCCATTTTGATAACATGAAAACATCTACCAAAAAGAGTAAAGTGTAAATGCAGATTTGGAAAGTGAAACACTTTGAGGTCCTAGATAGTGCTTCGGAGTTCAGATTCCGTACGAAGGTGGCTGCCGCTGACAGACGAAGGTGGCTGCCGTGAAGAAGAAGAATATGGTTTCCGTCGGACCTGGGAGCGGAATAGCCGTCGAGACTCGTGAACGGAATGGGTGAATGCCTCGACGAAATGGGTATTACCGAGCACGGATCAAAGGTGACAAGGAGCGCCTCACAGGATCACCGTCGACTTTGATTGCGGAAAGACGACTCTTTTCGAGGGTAATTTGTCTCTCCCCCCCCCGTTGTGTGTGTCTAAAATTTCTATTTAGGATAATAGACTCATTTCTGTATTTTCGATTGAATTTTGTCAGCGAATGCTACATCAAAAACACCAATTGAAAATGTGATGCACGAAATGAAGCACAAAATAAACTATTTATGTTTGGTCTCTTCAAAAGGTACAACCAAGTGTATAAAGCATCCTCACGCAGCGAGGGTCCGGGGAAGGATCCCACTGCAAAGGTGAAATGTAGGCAAACCTTACCCTGTATTTTTTGCATGAGGTTGCTTCCAGGACTCAAACCTGTGACCTCAAGGTCACACGACAACACCTTAGCCGATGTTTGGTCTCTTCAAAAAAAATGAAAAAAAAATATTTTTAATACTCTCGACGATATATCGGTTGCGAAATATCGGCGTATATAACAGGTTAAACAAATATATTGGGTGATATTTTCCAAAAGGACATTTTTGCTTAAAATATCGATGTCGTGACGTTTTATTCACAAAACCTTTATGTCGGTCGACATATCGGACGACATCTATAACACTGGTCAAAAGGGGTAAGCTGTGGTGGCCATCAGTCGTGGGTCGACTATGAGGGTGGTAAGGTAATAGGAGCAGAGGTGTGGGCGGCTGGGGGTCCCCACTGCTTGGGTCCACATACTCGCGAGGCTTCGTTGTATAGCGTCAGATCTTCAACATTAAATACCGGGTTTACACGTTCGGTCTGACCATCTATTTGAGGATGGTAGGTCGAACTGAAGCGTAGCTTCGTGCCGTTTTCCTTAAAAAAAGTTAACCAAAAAGAACTTAAAATGGAGTCCTGGCCCATGACAATTGACTCGGGCAAGCCGTGTATTTTGCCACAAAAGTCCCAAAATATGCGAGCCACTAGTGGGGCAGTGTAATGTGAGGGTAAGGGTGCAAAATGCGCCCCCTTAGATAGACGATCCACCATAACCAAAATTGTAGCGAACGTTTTTTACAGTGAAAGGTGTGTGATGAAGTCTATGGTAATATCAACCCAAATTTGTTTAGGAATGGCTAGCGGTTGGAGAAGTCCATAAGGAGCAACATTGCGATCCTTAGCCTTCTGGCATAAATCACAATGCTGAGCATACTTAAGGGACATCTTTGTGAATACCTGACCAAAAGAAATTTTGGGACAAACGTTTAAGTGTGGCTTGTTATTCCGGAGTGACCACTTATTCGAGTATCATGAGCCTCGCCTATGACAATGGAACGTAATGATTCAGGTACATATAGCTTCTTTTTAAAAAAAAAACGGTCACCTATTAATGACCACTGAGGGACCTTTGCTAGTGTTGTTTTTATCAAAGTAAGAATTTCCTGAGCTTTGTGGTCCGTGTGATACAAAGTTTGAAGGTTTTCAATATTGTAGAACATGAAAAAGAAATATTCCGAAAACTGTTTATCTCCACATTTGATAAGGCGGCAACTATACCATTAGTTTTTCCAGGTTTATGCATAATGATATAATTAAACCCTAACATTTTAGATAAAATTTTTTGCTGTTCCGGCATTTTTATCACCTGGGAGTTCAGATTATGAAGAGTTTTGTAATCGGTAAATATTTTAAATGTTAAGACAACTAGATAATGTCGCCATTTACTTACAACTGATGTTATTGCTAGCTTTGTCATATATAGGTAGATTGTGCTTGTTCTCGAGCCGTTAGTTTTTTTACTAAAGAACGCAATAAGATGACCTTGTTGTTGAAGAACATCCCCTATTCCTTTACTGAAAGCATCACATTCGATAGAAAAAGGGAGAGAAAAATCAGGTAGTGCAAGTATTGGAGTAGACATTAAAAATGACTTTAAGTGTTGGAAAGCTTTATCAGATTGTCCAGTCCATAAAAATTTATCTTTAATAAGTAAATCGGTTAGAGGAGCTGTAATATGTGCATAATGGTGAAAAACCTGCGGTAATACCCCGCCAATCCTAGAAAAGATCTAAATTGCTTTATATTTGTAGGAACAAGCCACTGTTGAATAGCTTCAATTTTAGAGGCATTGGGTTGAGATCCACCTGGGGTTATCAAATGGCCTAAGAAATCGATAGATGTTTTAGCAAAAGAACATTTAGAGGCTTTGACAAATAATTGATGAGTAGATAAAACGGAGAAAACCAATTGAAGGTGCTTAAGATGTTCTTCTTCCGGTACACTATAAACTAAAATGTCGTCAAAAAATATGACAACAAAACGTCTAATGAAAGGCTGAAATATTGAATTCATTAGATCCTGAAAGGTTGCAGGAGCATTAGTGAGGCCAAAAAGCATCACTAAAAACTCATACAGTCCTTGATGGGTACGAAAATCAGTTTGTGAATATCGGAAGCATTCATTTGGACTTCATGATAGCCCGAATGTAGTTCTAGTTTTGAGAAAGTTTTTGCCCCATGTAACTCATCGATGAGTTCATCTATAGTAGGCATTGGGAAGCTATCCTTATTGGTTAGTGCATTGAGTGTGCGGTAGTCGGCGCAAAAGCGCCACGTACCGTTTCTTAATTAACAAGACTGGTGAGCAAAAAGAAGAATTACTAGGGCGGATTAATCCATTATTTAACATTTCAGTGATTAAATTCTCAATTTCATTTTTTTGTAGATAAGGATATCTATAGGGTTTAACTTTTGCAATTTTTGTTTCGTCAATGAGAGGTACTTTATGGTCAACAGTTCTATGGGGAGGAAGTCCATGAGGAGCTTGAAAAATGTTGGAATAGGTGGACAGTAATTCTTGAATGCCAGCTGAATAAGTTTCACATGGCTCTATGTTTGAAAAACTCTTGCTATCCAAATTAAGAGGTGTCTGATCAGACTAAAAACACAACAACAAGGATTTGATTGAATCCTGGGCTCTATGTTTCACGTGGCTCTATGTTTCATGTGGCTCTATGTTTGAAAACTCTTGTTACCCTAAACCCTAAATTAGTACTAAGATCCCCTTGAGATCAATTTCACGAAGTTGAAAGATCTGGCGCCCGCTAAGATGTGGGCGCAACCGCTTAGATGTGGGTGCAACCTGCTAATATGTGGGCGCATCCTACTTTAAGAGCATCAAGCATGGGCGATGTTCAAATGCAAGCAAATCCCGCTAAGAGTTATCAAGCACGGGCGGCCCGTGCACACACACACACACATATATATATGTGTGTGTGTGTGTGTGTGTGTGTGTGTTGTTATAAACGGAAGTACTTTTAGGACCTTTATGACCTCCTAAAGATATTTTCATTAAATCTTGTCCATCTAACAAATACTAACCATTTGATCATGGCCGAGGATTATAACTCAAATTTGAAATCCTATATCGTGCTGCCTTATTTCGACCCGCACAGTCCCTCAAAAGTCATTTCCCGATATCCCTTCCCCCTCCAACCTTCGTTCATTCGATTGTGCATCTAGGGCATCAACGCTTCAGGTTCCCTACTGATCATCCCCTTCCTCTTCTCATACCGATGAAGCCTCTCGTGCTCGCTGTCTCTGGTAACGCTGATGCAGCTTCTCGCGCAGGATAGCAATGACCACTTCTCCGCCGGATCCAGTCCCATCCATCAACATTGCATCAGTGAAACATTTCAATATCTTGATTCCTTTCTCTCCTTCACATCTAAATCCAGAGCCTCTCTCGACTCCATTTTGATTCCTTTCTGCGCGTGAAATTGTTTGATTTCTTTGATTCCTTTCTGGATATATATTGTTTCTAAACCATAAACCCTAAATTTTTTGTTAAGGTTTCACCAATGAAGCTTTTATTTTGTTCTTCTTTGGTTTTTTCTTAATCAATTGATATACACATTTGGTGATTTTACCTATTGTTTGGCGTCTAAGAAGGATATAATACATGAATAAACTCATTGTTTTCCAATTGATTCATTTGATTCTGAACTATTCCGAGGGTGAAATTATTTGATATTTGCGCATGCAGGTTTTTTTGCAGATACTAAAACTTGATATATCGACAACTTGTGTGCTGATTATTAGTTATTGTTTACATGTTCCCACTGCTTAATATCGATTGTTAATTAAAAGATTGGTCCAAATTCAAAATTTAAGGTGAGATTTATGTTCGGGGCTTGGAATGGCATAGGCATTCAATAATTTATCGCCTATTTCACCAGTAATTCGAACCATTCAATTGGCGTAGGGTACTTCTTCCAAGGTTTTGAGAATTCAAGTTCTCTTCATTCCTTCACTTACAACCTATTTACCCAAGCAACTGAACAAGAAGGAGAGATGAGTCTCCATGATCTGGAATTGGGTTTTTAATGATTTTTTCCTGTATTTTTATAGCCAACATTCTAATATGGGGTTTCTGAGTGAGGCTGTTTGTAATTTATCTAATTTTCATAGAAAAGATCATCCATTTCTCAATAAAGATGTATGTCAAAATTCTCATAGATTTCTATTGAGGGTTCTTGTATAATGCAGTTCATTTTCATATCGAACTTTATTTATTGATGATATGTTATTTCTAAATTTTAGAGTTACACAACTTCAATCTTCGAAACACTATTTTCTCTTTCAAAGGTGTAAGTAATCATTTTTGTTGCTCCATTTCAGATGTAAATCAACTTTGTTCTCTCATGATATCTATGTCCCGCATATTTGAATTCATTAATTTTTTTTTGAGAAATGGTTCTTCTTTACAAATTTCTCGCTCGTTTCACCAGTAATCTGAACCATACAAATGGCATAGGCTCCTTTGTGCAAGGTTTCAAGAATTCAAGTTCTCTTCATCCCTTGTTTACAACCTATTTACTCAAGCTGTTGAACTAAAAGGAGAGATGAGTCTCCATGATCTGGAATCGGGCTTTGAATGATTTTTTTCCCGTATTTTCATTAGCAACATTCTAATCCGGGGTTTCTTATTGAGGTTGTCTGTAATTTATCAAATTCTTGCAGGAAAGATCATCCACTTCTTAGTAAAGATATATGTTAAAATGATGTAGGCCGAGATGGCCAAATCCACTTTTGCGCACAAAATCACACTCATCGTAATGCACTTTAATAAAATCATTAATTTTTGTTAGAGAAAGATATCTCGAGCATTTTTTGAGTTGAATCTGTGCAAGATTCATACATCCACCAACAAAACCACAATAATAATGTATGAATAGCAATAATTTAAAATAGTAAGAATGTAGAGGAAATCTTTAATTATAATTAGATTGCATAAATTAAACTAATCAAGGGAGCAAGGGTACAACAAGTATACTGGGAGGAGCGGCCCGTTCCGAAGCACGTCACAAATGGTAGACAGAATCCTATTGGCAGATTGACGAAAGGAGTTAGAGTCGACGTCAACCTGCAAGCAAACTCTTGAAATAGGTCTCCGTAACAGGGGGGGCGAAGTCGACGACACCCAGTCGGTGAATGGAGAACAAAGCACTTTAGACGGTGTCGGGCTAGCTCGTCGTCGGATCCTCAGGAGAAGACGACGTCTGGAGTTGAGACGACAACGTGCAGAGGTGGAGGAACAACATTGATTGCTGGTATAAAAGCAGTTGTCAGCAACACAAAGAGACGTGATAACGTTTCTCTCTCTGTTGTCCGGTTTTTTTATTACTTTTTCATAGAGGCTGCTTTTGTAGAGGGCAAGTTTACTTGAGTAATTATTTTCTTTCCAAAAGCATTCCTTCCAATTCAATCCTCCTCTTCACGGTTGACAGAGATTTTCAAAACTTTCCTTCCAATTCAAGTTTCCTCTTCACGATTGACAGATATTTTCAAATGCATTCCTTCCGATTCAAGCCTCCTTTTCACGGTTGGCAGGTATTTCCAAATAATTTTGTTTCTTAAGTGTTTCTTTCCTGCAGATTTTCCTTTCATAATTTCTCAAATATTTATTCCAACAGTATCTTTTAAATAAATATTTATTGATTCCTTTTTAATGATTGATGCAACCTCCGTCGCTGCTGAAGACGCGTGACACCATCACGCGTCAGTTATCTTTTTTTTTTTAAATTTATTCTCTTATATCATGTATGCTTTCTATTCAGCCATCTCGTTTGAGTTTCAGCTCATCGGTTTGACCACCCGATGAGATCCTGAATAAATGGTCTGATAATTTAAGCTTGTTAGGATGTGAAAAGTAAGCTAAAATTATTTAAAGGTGCATAAATTTAAGGAGGACAAATTAAATTCAAAAGAAACCCAAGTTATTCACCATAAAGAGATATCTATATTCAATATTTGGCGTAAGATCAATCAGGACAATAAAAAAATTCATTGTTTGGCAAGAGACAAATCAGGCCATTAATAATGCACAAGTCTAATTCACAAGGATCTCATCGGGTGGTTGAACCGATGAGCTAAAACTTCAGAATAAAAATGATGCGTTGGAAAAAGTACACGACAAAATACATAACAAATAAAAATATAACTGGCGCACGATGATATCACGCATCCTCAGATGCGGCGATGGTTGCATCACAAATTTTTCCTTATAGATTTCTATTGAGGGCTCTTATTATGCAATTCATTTTCATATCGAACTTCATTTACTGATGATATGTAATTTCTAAGTTTCAGGTTTGCACAACTTCGATCTTCGGAACACTATTTGCTCCTTCAAAGGTGCAAGTAATCATTTTTGTTGCTCTATTTCAGGTGTAAATCAACTTTGTTCTCTCATGATATATGTCCCTCATATTTGAATTCATTTTTTTTTTAGAAATGGTTGTTCTGTACAATTTTTGATAGGGCACAATAACGACAAAGGATCCTTATAGCCCACCCCACTATAGTGGGATAAAGGCTTGAGTGTTGTTACTCTTTACAAATTCTGTGCAATAATTGGTCTTTATAATTTATGTGCAAGAATCTTGAGGACTGATTTTAGTTGTTTTTTCAAACAGTTACGTCCAGATATTAGTTTACATTAGTTTCAATCATTAGTGAGAAATGATGTAGTTATTAAGTTAGATTCTTCACCTGCCAACTCTTTTGCTAATTCCTTCATGGTCACTGTTCAGCATAGGGGCTAAGTCCTGTGGCTGTTCACTCGGCATATTAATTTCAAGTGACAAGCGCTTGAGATGAATATGCGCTAGACATGATTGTGATAACTACTTTTTGGAATCGAAGGATATCTGAAGTTGTTAACATCATGAATGGTTTATAAACTAATTTATTTAACTAAGAAGATAAATATCTGGGTATATGATAAAAAAGGAAATTTGCAGATCTCACGGGCTTTCCTGTTTGTAGGCGTCCAATCAGATATGATGACTTGAAATGGCTTGGCATTCCTCCACCTCCTGAAGGCCGGTTCTTATCACACTTCCAGGTATTCAAATAGTTTTTGTTAACAAATTAAGATGGAGTCCTATCTTTTATTCTTCCAACCTTCTTATCATTCATGTGCTTAAATGGATTAGTGATCTCTGAATTATTTTTTTATATTTACTTCCCAAGGCATCAATGTCCCGTTAGGAACTTGGTTCCTTCTTCCAATCACTCGATTGAAGAGAAATTGGGCAATTGTCCTAATGCTAATTTTCTCATCGCAACAAGTGCACACTTACTCCACATGCATAAATAGGGGGGAGAAAGTGGGGAGAGGGAGACGGTTGCAACCCTCCCGCAATAGAGTAGCCCTCTTGCATTTAAGTGGGTTGCGCCTGCATCTTAGCGGGTGCGCCCACATCTAAGTGGGATGCTCCCACATCTTAGCGGGCATAAGATCTTACGCATGTGCTTGAGTATTCTTTTTTAGGCTTTGCCTGCATGCAAACGGATTAAACCCAAGCCTCTTCACGCATGACGTTATAAATCGAATTATTTGATCTTGTTGAAGAAAATATGTAAAAGCTCAAATTAAGGCCCAAATTATGGCCCATCTTATTGTTTAGGTTAGTCCCATATCTTAGGATATGAATCCTCTCCTCTTTCTCTCCTTATTTATGTGTACAAATACATGTATTCGTACATGAAAAAGAATTGAGAAATTAATAAAATTTCTTTTTTTCTCTTTCTTATGTGTTTTTCTACATGATATTAGAGCGCTCAATCCAAAAAATCTTTTTTTTTTCGTGGTCATTCTGGCAAACAATTTCTGACCGCAACCCCTATGTCCATCTGTGGCTAGCACCTTTTTAAACCGCAGGCTTTCCCCCTCTTTTCTTTCCTGCTTCCCTGTTTCTTCCCTCCATTCCTCTCTGCTTTTATAAGTTTTCCCTGTCTGACGCCGGGCCCCAACTATCTGCCAACGCTCTGCGACTTCTCTTCTTTGTCGTCGTGCGTGTGATATTTATGCTATCTCCTCCCGACATTCTTCTCGCTCTTCTTCCCGTCTCCCGCCGGATCCCCGCGGCTTGCCATCCCTGCTATGGTTGACGTCTCTCAGGTGATCGCACATAGTCGCCGGTTCTCTTCTTCCTCGCCCAGCTCGCGCGACCAACATTCTTGCTCGCTGCTTTCTTCTGTTGTTATTCTTCTCGCGCGACACATGTTCCCGATCGCCTAGGCGCTGCTTTCTGCTGTTGCTCCTCTTCCTGAACACCTAGCTCGCGCTATCTTCTTCTCTGCCAAGAGCGCCCAGCGGCCCATGATCCTATATCCTAGCCGCAGCTGTCGTCTTCTTGATCGCCTAACAACCTCTGTGCATTTGCGCTTGCTTCCCCTGCTCTCCCTAGTAGCTGTTCTTCTTCCTTGCAAAGCTCACGCGACCCGGATTCCTACTCGCCGCTCCGATTTGTGCTCTCATAACCGCGCATATTGCTCGCCTAGTCACATTTGTTACTCTCCAGGTCGCCGATTGCTATCCTCGCCGCAACTGTTGTTGTACTTGCCGTTGGAATTGATCACCTTGTCGCTAGAATTGATTGCCTGGCCGCCGGTTGACGCTGCAGAGGGGGTTGTGAATTGATTTCTTTATTCACTTTGGGCACCTCTTTGTGTGACCCGGCTACGACAGTTGCGCCAATCAACAATGATATCTGCCACACTTCCTTTCGTCGTATGAGACATAGTAGGAAAAAGAATCCTTGCCCTATTCTTCAGCTTATTTCCTTCCCACTATCTCGACATTTCTGCGTTTTGCCTTGATGTTAAATCGCGCTCGCTCGAATTTACAATATCCATGCTTTGCGGATGTCGTCCTGCACTTGTTAAAACTGACAACGTTTTCCTCGGTAGCCACGAGAGAATCTATGACTTGGAGAATCCGTCTCGTAGAACTTTGATCTGGACGAGTCGAAGAATTGATCATGCAAGACTTTTTTCCGATCGGGGTAGAACCAGTATGAATTAAGGAAATTTTCCATGCCTGATCTAATTCTTCTGCGCCTTTAGAAAAATGACGCGAACCGATCCGGGCAGCGCATGACCTGCTCGATGCAGAGTTGGAGACAGACCTCCTACACCTGTTTTAACCCTAAAAAAAATTGGATCCACTTCAACTCCTGAGGGTTAGTCATAAAAATATGACTATGTGAGACAAAAATCTCGTGAAACAGTTATACATGCAACAAAGAGAGTATACCAATATGCTTATAGTATATTTAAACCATAATTTCTGAAATATGCAACTTGAAATTCACTGAAGTCCACCCTTTTAGTTTCATATTATGGGAAATACTTAGGTATGCAACTTGAATTGGCCACAATCCCGAATGACGTAATTGTAGGCTCGCCTCTACTGGTGAATCCATTAGTAGATGCCTCCACATCATCGGATTTGAATCCTTCGTATTTCCCTATGTCGGATTTTACTTAAATTCTTAATTATCAATCTTTAATTTTTAATAATAATTTCCCCTCAGAAATATGTATCGCTTAATTGTTTCCTTGCCCACTTTTATTTATTTAACGATATATCATCGAGTCGAAACTCATATGCACAGACAGTTTCTTTAAAAGACAATAAATTAAACACTGTAAAATAAATGGATATCCATAATTTCAAAAAATAAAATACTCACCATTTCCTTGCCTTTATCCGTATCTTTTTCTGCATGAATGCCACGGTTATCACGGGACGCTATCCTTGAGGTTCTGAGCCTTGAAAACCACTGAAATAATATGCATCTTAATTTGGGTTGCGTCTCGTTTTACTCGTAGCATAAAGCATAAAAGATTTAGAAAGATTCGCTAAACATCGGAAAGCTGAAACGGTAAATCAGAAATCTTAATTAAATTTACAAATGTCAAAATCTGATTTTATACTTTGCCGGACAGCTATAAATATGCCTCGAGATGGGCTAAAACCAGCCCTCAAATGGACTTCCCGTCCTCTTAAAAGTGTTGTCCAGCAATGTACAAAAAATGAGTTAAACATCCATATAAAAACAGCCATACAACAACAAACAAAAGAACGCTAAAACAGTGACTAGGCGCCCCGAAATCAGCACGAAATATAGGCACTAGACAGGTACCAAAACAACCACTAAACAGCTACCAAAACAGCCACTAAACAGCTACCAAAACAGCCCAACAGTGCAGCAAAAAGTCGTCGAAAAACCAGCGAACATGCAGCCCAAAAATAGTAAGAAAACAACCACATTTCAGCCCTAAAACAGCGGAAAAAACAACAACAAGAAAAGCCAGCCAAAAACAATCCTATTATCTGAAATTCAAAAAGTAGAGAGGGAGGAGAACGTCCTTACAGCAGAAGAGGAAGGATGTGCTACGCAACCGATCTTTCAAGGATCGCTGGAGGGTGGCAAGATCCTTCCTAGACCTTTAACGGATCCAGCGGCAGAGGTGCAGCAAGGCAGTGACAAAGAAGCAACTTAGGACAGCAGCGACACTGGGGCAGCAGGGAGCAGCAGCTCGGGGCAGCAGGGAGCAGCAGTTTGGGGCAGCAGGGAGCAGCAGTTTGGGGCAGCACAGAGCAACAGTTTGGGGCAGTAAGGAGCAGCAGTTTGGGGACAACACAACCACACAAAAGGCAAGAGAGGAAGAGAGGAGGGACTGAAAAATTAAAAAAAGTTTATCTCTTTATAACTAGAGATAAGATGTCACAAGACAAACAAGCCAATTAAAAGAGTTATTGCAGGTGTCCCCAAATCAGCCCCAAAGCACATAATAGACAACACTTGGCTAGCCAAGTGTCAAAACCAGCCAACACACAAACCAATCAACATGCTAACTCAAATTCAGCTAGCCCACCACTAAAGGAGGCCCATAAATTTACACAAGCCCACTTGAAATTACTATTGTCACATAATAAATAAAAGCAAGAGTGAAATCATGAAATAAAATGCGCGAAAAAAAAAATCTTGAAAAATTCGTACTGCTTTATCTCATCATTGGGGCAAAAATAAATATTTTATTTTGCGAATTTTGGATTGTCACGCGTTATGGAAGACCTTGTCCTAAGTGCTTTCATTGTGTCCGGAAGGGTCACTTGGAGGCCGCCTGCTATTGCAAGCATGGTTTGCACGCACAACACAATGCTACCATTGTTTGTGACCCTACCTCCACCACACGTAATGACATTGATGTTTTAAACACTCAACTCCAACTTCTCAAAGTCATGATCAGTCGCCCATCTGACTCTATTGCATTGATCTCTAATTAAGGTATCTCCTGTCTCTCCCATAGCTCCAGCTAGATTGGAAATTCAGGTGCCACACACCATATTACTTCGCAAAAACTACCTCAGTACTTACAATCTGCACATCCCAAGTTTATTACCGTGATCAATGGTGATACCATCCCAGTTTCTGGCGTTGTTGACCTGCCCCTCATCCAACCCTTTCTCTATGCTCGGTCCTTTATGTTTCGTGATCGCTTTTTAACCTTCTGTCTGTTTGTCGTCTTACTCAGGAGCTTGATTGTTGTGTAACTTTCTCTCCATCTTTTTTTGTTATGCATGATCGACAAACGCAAAATATGATTGGTAAGGGGTGACTGTTGAATGAGCTCTATGTCTTGGTTTTTATTCTCGATCGATTTTTTCGGTTTACACAAACAACAAACCAAACCGAACTGAAATGATGCCGGTTTTCAGCCACCCCTAAATTGAAACCAAATCGAACCAATAGGTTCAGTCCAAAAATCGGTTCTTATTGATCAGTTCGGCCCGGTTCAGTCGGATTTGATATTTTAAGCACACCACTAAGTAGTTGACTATGCATAGCTGATGTTGTTGCTTGTAGACTCAAAGATTTACTGTAGGATTGTTAAACATACCTGATTCATTTTATTTTGATAATTGCCCTATTAAACATACCTGATTCTTAGTACTACAGTTTTATGGGTGTACATGATTCAACATATGTTGTTTAGACAATTAATTTAAGAAGTTTGGTAATATTGGGTGATAGAACATGTAATTTATCTTGCTTCAAGTCTTTGTATATTATTTCCTTATATTATTTGCTTTGGTGAGTTTTATCAAAAACATCATTATCATAGAATGTGTTTAACAAGATAGGTTATTACCGCTATCAAGAGAAATTAAACTAGTTTTGTGTATAAATTGCATGAATTTTTTTAGCAGAAGTCAGACGTTGATTCATGACCACCGTGTTCGTGATTGCGCCAACACCGCTGGAAAAGAAGCCTAGAGAATGAAATAACCCCAGGCTTTATTTATTTTCTGTTTAATGTTGGTGAGGCATCGATTTAAGGGATTGCATCACAGATAAAAGGTGGTAAAGACTTATCAGAAAAAAAATAGCTTGAGTTTCATAATGAATAGTAAAGAAATTGTTTGGTTTGTTTTATTTAAAACACCTTATTATATTTTGTACATGCAATTCGTACAATTTGATTAAAGAAAAATGCAAACATGTTTTTTCCATTGTTTTAGCATAATAATGCTCGAAATCTAAAACAAGTTATTGAAAGAAAATGTGAATATTATATTTATTTGTCAGTCTTTAAATGCAAGTTTTTTGCTTCAAAAAATTAGCTGAAATTTCAGCAATGCTCAAAAATGTCGAGCCTGTTCTAAAGCGTGCTAAAACTACGGTATTAAAACAATAGGAAATTAGAAAAGTAATTACATGGTTTGTTTTATTTAAAATTATTTTTTATAATTTTTACATGTAATTAAGCAGCCCATGCCGGACCTAATTACGCGGCCCAGACGCGACCTAATTGTGGCCCAAACATGACCTAAACGCTGCTGAGACGCGGCTGAAATGCGGCTGAAATGCTGCCGAAACGCGGTCAAAATGGCGCCGAAACGCGGCCCAAATGCGGCCCAAATGCGGCCCAAATGCGGCCCAAAGGCGGACCAAACGCGGCCCAAATGCGGCCCAAATGCGGCCCGTCCAGTTTCATTGGGCGAACTCGACACGTTGCCTGTCCAGATTTGGCCCAATGGATCTGGACGGACTGCCTGTCCAGATTCGACCAATGAATCTGGACGGGCTGCCTGTCCAGATTCGGCCAGATTCATTGGGCCGAATCTGGACACTCAGTCCGTCCAGATTCATTGGGCCGAACCTGGACAGGCTGTCTGTCCAGATTCATTGGGCCGAATTTGGACAGGCTGCCCATCCAGATTCATTGTGGCCCAGACATGACCCAAACGCGGCCCAATTACGGCCCAAACGCAGCCCATCCAAATTCATTGGGCCGAATCTGGACAGGCAGCCTGTCCAGATTCGCCCAATGGATCTGGACGGGCAGCCTGTCCAGATTCAGCCCATCCAGATTCATTGGGCCGAATCTGGACGGGCTGCGTGTCCAGGTTCGTCCAATGAATCTGGACATGCAGCCCGTCCAGATTCATTGGGCGAATCTGGACAGGCTGCCCGTCCAGATTCGCCCAATGAATCTGGACAGGCTGCCTGTCCAGATTCCTCCAATGAATCTGGACATGCAGCCCGTCCAGATTCATTGGGCCGAATCTGGACAGGCACTCTGTCCAGATTCGGCCCAATGAATCTGGACAGGCTGCCTGTCCAGTGTCCAGATTCGGCCCAATGAATCTGGACGGGCTGCCTGTCCAGATTCGCCCAATGAATCTGGACGGGCTGCCTGTCCAGATTCATTGGACGAATCTGGACAGGCAGCCTGTACAGATTCATTGGGCCGAATCTGGACAGGCAGCCTGTCCAGATTCGCCCAATGAATCTGGACGGGCAGCCTGTCCAGATTCGCCCAATGAATGTGGACGGGCTGCGTGTCCAGATTCATTGGACGAACCTGGACACGCAGCCCGTCCAGATTCATTGGGCGAACCTGGACAGACTGCCTGTCCAGATTCATTGGGCCGAATCTGGACAGACTGCCTGTCCAGATTCGGCCCAATGAATCTGGACGGGCTGCGTGTCCAGGTTCGTCCAATGAATCTGGACGGACTGAGTGTCCAGATTCGGCCCAATGTATCTGGACGGGCCGCATTTGGGTCGCGTTTGGCCGCGTTTGGGCCGCGTTTGGGCCGCGTTTGGGCCGCGTTTGGGCCGCGTTTGGGCCGCGTTTGGGCCGCGTTTGTGCCGCGCTTGGGCCGCGCTTGGGCCGCGTTTGGACCGCAATTAGTTTGCATTTGGTCCAAACCGAGAAAAAAGGACCGTCCAAAATTTATTTTCACAAGACATGAAATACTAATTTGAAATTCAATTTATATTTTCATTTACACAAGTGATTTATTTTTTCCATATTGGAGTTCTTGCGACAGCCCAAATGTCAATCCTGACACGGCACACGATATTCTTTTGCCGGACACTCAAATAAATACAGGCAACGCAGGTAAAACTTTGGGCCCAATGCTGGCAAAAATGGGGCCCAAATTAGGCCCAATGCTTGAAAAAATTAGGTCCCAAACTGGTCCAAATGGAGGCCTAACTGGACGGAAAAAAACGGCCCGATTGGAGGTCCAACTGGATGCCAAAAGGCGGCCCGATTGGAGGCCCAACTGGACGCCGAACTGGACGCCAAAAGGCAACCCGATTGGGGGCCCAACTGGACGCCAAAACGCCGCCCGATTGGATGCCCACCTCAGCCCAAATTGATCAAACAGGCGTTATAGCTTCTTTTGGAAGACATTTTGTATAGTTTTCTCATGTTTCTGCGCCGGTTTCACTGAAATTTACCACAAATTTCACTGAAATTTACCACAAATTTCACTGAAATTTACCACAAATTTCACTGAAATTTGCAACATTTTCAATTTTCACGTTGCTACACCTCTAAAGAGTTTATATTAGTTGATTTTTTGTGATCAGGTGCACATATCAAATCCCTAAATCCATTAAATCAAAAATCACCCCTGCTGTATGCAATAATATACAAATATTTGTCAAATCAACCAACGATTCACCAGGGCTTAAAATAATTTTTTTTAACAAACCATGGACTTGACATGGTTTCAGACCACCTTTCATAACTGATTGCCTGCTCTGCTGGAAGAAAATGATAATTTTAATCCTAAATATTAAAAAAATTTATCAAAAAACACATGTGAGACCCCTTTTAGCAAAACTATCAAGAAGACAGCAATGACTTCAAAAAGTACAATAACAATGATTAGCAGTAACGCTCATCACACAATTAAAAAAATATTTAGTGTTCCTATAGTAAGATATCATTAACTGCAAATCATATTGATCAGACAGCATTGCAAGGTTCAAAGTCCTTGGAGGAGTCCCACCACTTGTTGATCAAAAAATCTGAAACTATTTGATAAAAAATAGAAAAGGAAGTATATATAACCTCAAGAAAGATGAATACATAAGATCTACACAATAATTTGATAAGTACCTGTGCACAGGAGTCATGACAGTCAGACCGAATCTACAGAGTTGGGGAGTGTGAGCCCGGGATGAAGACATTCCAGAGAGACAAAGGACTGGGCAGTCTAGGCTAAATGTGAGCTGTGGCGATGAGTAGTGACGCCACCCTGAGAGTGGTCATCACAAGAAATGGATCGAGAGAGACAGCCAGAACAAATGCCTGGAGTGTAGGTTAATGAAGATTCTCGGGACCAATGGCTTGTATAAAAGATAAGACGATTTTGAAGGAACTACCTAAAAGCGGTCAAGAGAAGCGAACAGCAACAGAGCATGCAGGAGGAGACCACACAGTAAGAGCACAGATCGGCAGCAGGAGCAACAAGAACAAGCAGCGGACTAAAGGAGAAAAACAAGTTGTCCGCGACAGACACTCGATGGACAGGTCGCAGCGGCTAAAAGAAAAGGTCGACAGGCCACAATGGTGGATAAACTGCAAGATACCGCGAAAACAAAACTGCGCGGACAAGCAAAACAGGTCGCAACAAGATGAGGGTTGATGAGCAAGGAGATCATGCGGAAAGAACAACAGCTAGAGAGGACAACCACAATGGCAAGAGCAAAACCACACCAAGCAGGGAGAGCAGAGCGCTGCGAGCAAAGAGCAGACTGTGCGAAAAAGAGTGGAGGCTAGAGAGAATAACTGCGACGGTAAGAGCAAAACCGCACCAAGTAGGAAGAGCAGGCCGCTGCGAGCAAAGAGCAATGGCTAGAGCAAAGAACAGACCGCGCGGAGAGAGCAGCTGCTAGGGAGAGCAACCGCGGCGGCAAGAGCAAACCACACCAAGCAGGGGAAGCAGACCGCTGCGGGCAAAGAGTAGGCCACGTGACTCGATCGTGCGAGTAGGAGGGACATCGAGCCAGGCAGACCGTTGGATGTCATAGACTGCAACAAGACAGGATGGTGGGACCCAACAACCAAAACTATAAATCCAAGACGAGAGAGACAAGAAAACAGAGGGGGTAGCTTGTTGAGAAGCCTGCAGACTCAAGCAAGCAATCCTCCTGAACCGAGTAGAGGAAGACCGCAAGGGGTGGGCGGTTAGATGTGGTCAGCCAATTTTGCTAACCGCGGAATAAGGAGACCGCAAGGGTGCGGGCGGTTAGAAAAAATAGGCCGGATTGTTGCCTCTGATACCATGTGGAGAAAAAACGGAAACCTTGTATATACTTATTCAATGTACAAATTCAAGTATGAATATATATATATATAGGGAGAGAAGAGAGAGAGAAGTCTCAATTTCAAGATGTGGGACTATTATATGAAGAGGAAGAAGACCTATAATGGGCCATAATATGGGCCTTTACATCATCATTTTCCAACATATCTAAACATTGAAATGACGGGGATTTGAAGCTACTATGATTATTATGTCATTAAACTGACAAAAAACAAATATTAAACAATTTCATAGTGACCATCATACTAAATGGAGCTTAGAACTCTCAATGAATAATTAGATGGAAATCAAATGGAGCACAGAACACTCAATGAATAATTAGCTGGAAATTAAAGCAATAAACAATTTCTCTTACTAAAATGAATCATACCATCTTCCAACAATTTGACATGACCTGATTATATTAGGATTTTGGAGAAATCTACTCTCTTTTTTGATGGAAACAGCATATGGAAGTTTGAAGATGTCAGAGTATCAACCATTTAAAAAAAAAACTTAAACTTGATCATGTCGACGACACTCCCTCATGCATGAAGCCAAAATAAAAGATAACTCAAATTATAAGTACCTGTAAAATTATCACTGTTGGGCTGCTCTCTTGACCTAAAAACATTATATAAATTTTAATTATCAGCAGCAACAGAATCAAATGAATTAAAGTAGGACTCTGTACATGTAGTTACTTGGTAGTACACATGTCCTATCATTTCAATATAATGTAAGATATTGGAACCTAGTAAGTTGTAGAGTTGGCAAATTCACAAAAAACAAATCACCACAGATTGGTCCCATGTAGATGTCTAGGCATTCTGGGTATGACAACTCGAATCACGTGATAGTTGTAGGGCGGTATAGACAATGAGTGTCACGATCTTGTTGGCATCTTTTTGTCTGGTCCTCTATATACATCATTTATTTCATCTGGGATATTCACATCAAATTCAGGAGAATCTGCTGTTAATATGAAAGCAGTGACATAGTAAGAATTTAAACGATATCCACATTTGGGTAGTGGGAAATTGGAAATGTAGAGGTTAGAATGAACACTAAGGAAGAAAGATGCATGCAAAAGTTCCCATGTGTGATGTAACTATGTTTTAATTGTAGTGTTTAAGTAAAGAGTGTTGTACAGAATATATCATTTTACAATGTAATTAGTGATATTTCATCGGTCTATGCAGTTAATAGAAAGCCTAATTATGTGAATTTATTAATGTATATAGAAGTATGGGAGAAAATGATAGGAAATTAATTTATTTGAATGAAAAGCAGAAGCAAAGCTGACAGAGGAAAATGATAGTTTTGTGGGAAGGAGGGGAACCTTTATGTAAAATGTAACTGGCAAATAACTTTAGCTAGAAGCTATTTAAAAATAACATTTATGGTGTAAGTGCTGTTGTGCCCGTCTATTGAACCTTTTCTAATAAAAACTTATGCAAGTCAATTACCTGTCATCCACAATAAAGAGATCACCAATAAGTTTTTCAGCATAGTGACTTCTTCTCAATAAACACAGTGTCTGAAATTATTGATCTAAGAAGAGTGAATAAATTGACCTCTTTCAAAGATTTTCGGAATCTGTTTTAACAGATAACTAACATAAATGATAAAACATTAAATAAATTCATCATGCAAATAAATTACGGTTATTTAATGCAAATATTAAAAACCAAATATTTGATCTATAAAACAGGAAATTATCTCTGGCCTACACATGTTCGTATGTCTTTTTTTTACTCTCTAAAAATCACAAAATTTCTTTAAAAACCCATCCTGAGGACCTCATTGTGCAAATGGAGTTTTCCTTTTTGTAAAACAACTTTCTTGAAACTCAGGCTTCATTTGGTAGAGCGGTTGCAGTTGTAAAAGGAGTTGTAGTAAAGACAGGTTTGTAAATGTAGCTGTTGGAAACTGGATGCTCGAAATGAAGATCTGTTTGGAAAGTCTGTGTTTGCAGAGCTATTCAGAACAAATAACCGTTCGGCAAAACAGCGGTGGCGTTTTAAAAATAATTTTTATAATAAATTTTTATATTATTTTTGTATTAATATATGTATTAGTTTTTTTTAATATATATATATATATATTTCTGTTATATATATACGAGTGACAGGCACGGGCCTCTGGCCCGATGGCCACGCGCCAAAGTACCTGGGGGGCATTCGGTGGGGGTGTGTCATTTGTCGTGAGGTGACATTTGTCGTGGGGGGAGACATTTGTCGTGGGAGGAAACATTAGTCGTGGACGGTGACAATGTTCATGAGCGGCAACATTTGTCGTGAGCCGCGACATTTGTTGGGGGAGAGGACATTCTTGGGGGGGAGGGGCGGCGACATTCGTTAGGACATGCAACATTTGTCAGGGACGGCGACATTCGTTGGGAACGACGACATTCGTTGGGGACGAAGACATTTGGTGGATGCGATGCCATTTGGCGGGGGCCGCAAAATTCGGTAAGTTGATTAAGATGAAGAAATAAGGGTTTAAATCCAGCTCCTAACCTAATCCAAATTCTTACTAAAGCTAGTCAGAACAAATCAATGACAGAAAATATAATAAAAACTTGAAAACACAGAAAATCTTTGTTATAGATCTCGTGAAGGCAATGGAAAGAATGTGCTTTAAAAAATCAACAGGAGAATCGGGGATCACAAAATAGAAAAAAGTTGCTTTTAAAAGATGAATGCAAAAAATATGGCAAATACTTTAGGAGGGAAGAAGCACATATTGGTCCGAGTTCATTCACAGATTTCAACTTTCAAGTACCTGTAAGTAATCAATATCGATTTGTTCTCTATAAGCAAACTCATTCTCAAATTACGTGCAAGCCTATAAATTCATTCTCAGATTTTATGAATGTAAGATACTAATGTGTTACAGTAAAGCCTATCTATAACACAGTTTCTGTAATTTTTTGTGTTACTGAGAAATGATTTTGATGAAGTCGAATAAAACTTGCAGGTAGGAGAGGACATTTCTTGGTTATAAATGAGTTAAAATAAAGTTGTGGTAATAGGGCTTCCCAACATAAGTGACAATCACAACATTGTGTAAATCCGTAAATCAAGGGTATACAACAAACTGTCAATCCAGGAATCCATTGGAAGTAATCATTAAACTTCAGATTAAAGTAATCCTAAATTTGAAATCATACAAACAGAGTAGGGGAGAAATACATTGGAAATAACAATGAATTCATTGGAAGTCGCAATCAATTTGGGAACTGATTAAAAAGTGCGGGAGTTGCCATCGCTGAAGTATCAAACCCAGTAACCAAGAGTTCATAGGAACCATTTAGTTTTACAATGAATTTATTAGAGCCACATACAACATTACTGAAGTAACAAAACAAAGTAGGGGATGAATAAATCGGAAGTAGTTTACAAAAGATAAATCTTACCTGAGCATCGAGGTTTGGGCTTTCGACAGAGAGGTTGAGAAAGGCCTTCATCGTTTGAACACTGAGCACCGACAGTAATTTTGCGGGGATGTTTAAAACCCAGAAGGAGGAGCATGGTGCTGATGGGGTTTGAGTGAGAGAACAGGCACAAAGTATTAGAAATGGTGGTTGTAAAATGAGTTCAAAAAGAAAAATCAGAAGGTAGAATAGGGGGGAGGTGCTACCGATTTGAAGGAGGGAAGAAATTTGGCTAGGGCATCGGCATAGAGGAATGATGGCAGCCTATACGCGTGCCAGATGTCGTTGATCTTGAGATGAGTAGGGGAGAATTTCGGCCAGGGCACCAGCATGGAGGAACAGAGGAGCGAGGGGGAAAATGAGGCCGGCAAGCGCGAGTTTGGGGAAGAAGGTTTTTCATAACATTCAATGAGCGTGAAGAGGACCAGCAGTGGATGACCTCGCCGGAGATAGGCCTCCCATGGCAGAGAAAGGTAGTAGCGGTTGGCGTCGAGCTTCGAAACCAAAACACAGTGAAGATCTTACTGGAACTTTTAGAGCTTCTCTCATGGTGTTGTGGAGGAGAGCAGGAGGAAATGTACGATGGAGGACGCCCTGAATGCTTGTAGCGACTGTGCTGATGGCCCCATCGGAAACGTGAAAAAGACAGACGGGGAGCAGATGCCTGGATGCGGGGGTCTGCGGGATGGCACGACCGAGCTTGAAAAACAGCGACAGCGAGAAGATGCTGGGATGCGGGGTCTGCGGGCGTAGAGGAGCTGGTCGGGGAGGAGAGGCTTGCGATTCTAGCGAATAGGTAGGGTTTGGCGTTGATTTGGAATGCGGCGGCAATAATTAAAACCGCTGATATTTGAACGTAGCGCCAGGATTGATTTAGTGGATTTTAAATTCATGGCTTTTAAAAGCCATCTCATATTTCTTTTTAAATAGTATAGATATAAATATATATTAAATTATATATATATATATATATATATATATATATATCTAATATATATATATATATAAAGATTTTTTTATTAATTTAATTAACTGTTTCATATACTGTATACTTAGCACAATTAAATTTACTGTTTGGAGGATGCGAAACTTGGAGGCGGAGGCGGAACTTGGAGGTGGAGGCAGCTAGAGCTTGGAGGAGGCGGAACTTGGAGGCGGCGGCTAGAGAATGGAGGAGGAGCTTGGAGGAGGCGGAGGCGGCTGGAGTTCGGAGGAGGCGGAGCTTGGCGGCGGCTGGAGCTTGGAGAAGGCTGCATGTGTTTGCCGGAATTCCATCTAGGGAGGAGCTGGCGGCTTGGAGGAGGTTGTGTTCACCGTTTTGGAGCTTGGAGGAGGCTGGAGCTGGAGCTTCGAGGAAGCGGAACGGGAGGAATTGGCTTTGCCATTGCCGGAGCAACCCAAAATATATAATTATTGTTTCTATGCTCCAAAACGGTGATGACTGGAGGTTCTGGGTAGCGGAAGCGGTCGGCCGAATTCCTTAAGGATGGAAATGTGGACGTTCCCATCGGGAGGCGGGAAACCAAATGGAAAAGGAGGGCAGCGTTCCATTTCTGAAAAACGCGCAGGAGCAAAAAGCTGCGCCAAATGAGGCCTCACTCTATAAAGTTTCTTTTTATTCATAATGCAGGTAGATTAGGGTTAGTTAATGCAAATATTAAAAATCAAATATTTGATCTATAAAACAGGAATTTATCACAACCATACACATGAAACTGTCTTTTTTAATCTATAAAAAATCACAAAAGTGTTTTAAAAAACCATCCCGAGGACATCATTGTGTAAATGCAACCTTCCTTTTTTGTAAAGCAACTTTCTTGAAACACACTCTCTAATGTTTCTTTGTAGGAAGCCTCTTTCCAGAGATGATATTAGAAATCAACTTTTTGAAGGTTCTATTTCAATAATGTGCAGCAATCCTTTTGAAATGCTTCCTTCCCACTTATTAACCTTCAAAATTTTATTTTATTACCCGCAGATTCGATTGTGGGAAACAAATAGAAAAAAGGTCGAGATGACTTGCTCGCATATCTATGAAGGTTTTCCATGAAAGGCGGCATCCAGGAGGGATTTGAAACCACTTGACTTTGGAAAGGGGTTGGTGCACTGTTGTGGTTGAGAGGGCAGAAGGTACGGGTTGTAGGGAGGAATTTGTGTTGGTGGCAGTGGAAGAGGAGGGGGATGTGGAATATGTTGGGAGTAGGTTCGACCGTAGTCATCACTCCTCTTGTTGTGCTTTGAGCATTGGCGCATGGAGACTTTGATGGACTTCTTCTCTAATAATGTAGGTTTATATGTTTCCCTTTGCTCAAAACATGAACAACTTAGAAGCTAACCAAGACTATTTTGAGCCATTGCAATATTGTGTCTCCACGTGAACGAAGAACAAAAGATATGTAAATTTGAATACGATAGATATGTGATGTAAGCCAAAATCCTCGAGTAAATTTTAAATAAAATAAATTTGGTTTCTCTCTTAAATATGTCGCGCTAGCGTGATGTTCCCAAGTAAACAGTAAGTAATAATTGATCTAAGGAACTCACATGTGCATAAGAGCTAACGTTTGATCGTAATCAACAACACAAAATTAAGTCATCCACAGGCTCACCATAAACAAATCAAACTACGGGCATATAACAAATTGACGACAAATAAGTTTCAAAGCTTGCTCTAAATTTTAAGTTCAAATAAATAAAAAACATATCATCATACTAACATGAAACGAGCAAGGAAACGAGTGTCGAAGTATACCAAAGGCGAGCAACAACATCATATCCAACTTGGACCAAACTACTGTTTGAGGCTCAGGACTCCCATGACTCGGTTGAAACTAACAGAAAGGTGCGGGTCTTGGAATCGAGGACTGGGGGTGGGTTTTGGCGTTGAAGCAAATGGGAAGGGTGGTGGTCGGCAGTACTAGGATCGCCGAATGAAAAAAACGCCAGTGGAACACAAATCGTCCGCCGGATCCGTCACCGGAAGAGGGTTGGGAGTTGTTTGCTGGAATCGACCAACCCTCAAGTAGGGTAGCAGGTCATTATGCTTCAGCTGCGGAATCTCTGCTCGCAGCTTCCAGTCACAAGAATAAGGCAGTGATCTCTGCGATGAAGGCCAACAGAGATTGGATCGACGGCCTCCTAGACGACGACTGGCGACAAAGATGCTAGAGGGTGGCTTGGCTGGGGAGAGGAGGCGGCGGAGGCTATCTATCGCCAGACTGCCGAAAATAGGGAAAAGTCTCCCTATTCTTAGTTTTGTCCTCGATGACCGGGAAGGAGGGTGTTGTTTGCTTTTAATGCTAGGACAAATTGATTAAAGGAAACAATTTTAATAGATTACATGAGTGGCACCGATTGTAAAGGAAAAGAGAATTTTTCTCATCTCATTAAAATAATCTTTTTATCAAAAAGAATTTTAGATAAGGAAATAATTTCTTTTAGGACAATGAGATTTCCATAAAGACTCGAATTTATAAAATATTAATGTTATTGAGTTTGCTTACACTGCTAATATGTCTCCTAATTCGTCGGATCTTTTTATTTAAGGACTTATTGGACAATCACCTTCAATAAGCCGTAATAAATGAGCAAAATAAAATACATATGCGCTTACAAATACTCAGAAAAATGTAAAATAAAATAAGATACATGATGCGACGCAGGTAGCATCAATATGTATTCAATGCATACTCATGGTCAAGAAAGCACACATTCAAAAACAGGTAATGGAAATTTCATCACTAAAGCCAGTTTCAAAAACTTCAATCAACATAAATTATGTATTTACTGGTTTTGCAACATTTACATGGACTCCTGGCAGGTGGAATTAAACAAGTACTGAATCATTCACTAAGCTAATAATGTGACCGTAAAAATAATACATAATCAAGCCATGAACAATTACCATGTATCAATATTACAGTTCACATCATCTAGAAATACAATTCAACAAAAAGGGGGAAATGTGAAGATTTAAGAATATAACAGGAATCACTGAATCATCCGCTAAGCTAACAGTAGAACTGTAACAAATAATACATAATCAAGTTATAAGCAATTACCCTGTATCAATATTACAGTTCATTCTCGGATCAAAGGGAAATCTCCTCCACACATTCAATCGCCGCAAAATATATATATATAATCGATTAAAAATATCAAACAGAAAGAGCTGCCGATGGAGTTCTTCTCCGATGGTTTACATTTTCTGGAGAGTACAGGTAGATGAGAATCGAAATAGAAAATGGAAAGCAAAAACGAAATAGGAAATAGAAAGCAGAAACAGAAAGCAAAGCAGAAAGAGCTGTCGAAGGAGTTCTTTTGTGATAGTTTAGGTTTTCTGGAGAGTACAGGTAGAGGAGAATCGAAATGGACAAAACGAAAACGGAATCAAAAATCAAAAGCGGAAACAAAAATGGGTACGAAATCAAAATCATAAACTAAAAACGAAAAGGAAATCTAAAACTTACCGATGATCCAGTGGGGGAAACGCGAGGAAGAAGAGTCGGGGAAGCCCTCTGGAACGAAAGCGAGATGGAACGATGAGGCAGAGAAGCGAAACCCGCGCAGCCCTAAATCACGGTGAAATCTTCTGTAGAGAAGGGGTAGAGGAGAAGATATAAAAGATGGAAACAAAAACGGGTGCAAGAACGAAATAAAAAATAGAAATGAGAAACTAAAAACGAAAAGAAAATGGAAAACTTACCGACATCCCGTGAGGGAATGAACGAAACGGAGAAGAGCAAAAAATGTGTGAGGAAGATGAATTGCAGCAGTAGGGTTACTGAAATTGGGAGGAAGATGAATGGCGTGAGGGCTCATGTGAGTAGATCTGAGTGGCTCGAATGATTGTTGACAAGAACAGTGAGGGTGGAGGACAACGACGGGCATTATGGGTTTCCCGTAAGGCTTGGCGACTAGAACCCTAGGGGAGAGGAAAGATCACGGGATGGAGAAGTGAAAATAATTGGGGTGTGATTATAGTAATTAATAAAGCTGAAAAGAAGTTACGTTTCTTTTAAAATTGGACTGTCCATAGCCAAAAAAAAACTGCTAATAACAATCATTTTTTTACCTTTAGCAATATTTTTTTTGGCCTTCTTCAACCTCATAGCATTTTGTATAATTACAAAAGTTATGACCTGCAGTCCGCGCTTAAGATCAAATCGGTCATCGCAGCTCTTGAAGAGATAAGTAAAATTGAAAATTGATACGTTGCCTCCGATAAGATACATCAGAAAGTAGGTGATGTATTCCTGCAATGGTGAATGGTGCGTGACCAGAAGGCAGTGGTGGAGCTCATCGAGCTTCTCTCTGATGGAGACCCTAAACCCTAAACTCTAAATCCTAAACCCTAAACCTTAAACCCTAAATCCTAAAACCCTAAACCCTAAAGCCACTGGTGTAACTACATGCAGGCACACCTATGCACGTGCCTGTGTGAGAATATCGGTTTTTAACTTGTTGTTGTATCCTATGTGACTATGCGTGTAGGTTGTCTTTTCACTGTTATCCTACATGTTATATGATCATTAGATTTTTTTATCTCCATTCACTTCTCCCTCTTGCCAACAAAGTTGAGTTCCAGTTTTTTTATCCCGTCTCAGCTTAACCACCATCTAAGCCTTTTCCATCTCCTTTACTCCATCTTCTTCTCGACCAAAATTTATTCCCACATCCATGTGTTGGCATCACTTGCTCATCGGACGATATCAATGTAAATTTCCTCGGGGTTATTGTCCTCACTTTCAACACCTAAATAACACCAGAATGTCTGGATTTTTCAAAAAAGAAATGAAAAACATGGAAGGTAGTGTGTCGTAGTAACGCAATCACTGATTAGCAAACTAATTTGAAAACTAGTTTATTTGGAGCTCCTCTCTATTTAGTTACTGCACATTGTTTTGGGCTATCGCCGCGCGATACTCATTACCGCTAGCGATAATATTCGTTATAAGCAACCTTTTTGACCTGGGAATACAAGCGCATGGTAGTGCTATCGTGGCACGGTAGAGCCTAGACAGATCAAGGATTTAAGTTTGCGGCCATTCAATTCCTTTGGAACTCAATCAGAGAGTCACGATGAGTTCGCCCAAGGCTCCTAATATGGCCTGGAGACCTAATTTCAATCTATTCTTTAATTTGCTTTCCTGGTGGGATAGGGTTAACTTGAGAGAGGACAAAGGAGGGAGAAAAAGAGATGGAGATTGTCGGAACACCGAGGATCAACGAGCCATCACCAGAGATTATTTACGACCATCGTCACATTCATTTTCCACCAAATCTTCTCCGAGTTGCATGGCTCCTAAGCGAACTATCAAGGTAACAATCCTCTCTCATCAGTTTTAGAATTTGTTCATATACTTTCTTGGTTTTTCCTGATATTTGTGAGTGAGATCAAATCGTGGTATGTAATTCGATTTGATGATGTTTTCCTAGATCTATAAAATGGGGATTTGAAGGAATTTATATGGGTTCCTGGTGCTATTAAGATTCATGGATTTGGAGTAGGGAAGTCCAAAAAGGACTGAACTCCCTAATGCTATTAGATATAAAGGTTTATCTAGGGTTTATATATGGGTTATCTAGAGGAATCTAGGGGTTTATCTAATATTTATCTAGGAGTTTATTTAAACATTCATTCAGGCGTTCATCTTGTAATACCTCCCTTGCAAATACCATATAATATGAGTTCAGTCGGGGCCCCATAACATATAGATGCCACAATATTGATATTATAAAATGAATACTATCCATTTCAAAACTCAGAATATAAAACAACGGAAACACCAAATAGAAACTACAATTTGTCCACAATCACATAGGAGTCTAAAAATGACCTTATGACCTTATATCAACTACATGATCAAATCAACTCTCATCATATCATTCAAACCAAGAGTACATCAATCATATGCTACCTCGACATGTAAGCCAAAAATAGAGTAAAGGAAACATAACACACTATCAAAACAGGAGGAGGAACACTTCATGAGGCTTAGGTCTTTTTGGCCGGCAAGCTAGCTCCAGCTTGTGATCCTTACCCTATAAAAATTTGATGTAACGTCGGCCAGCTAAGGTTGACCTCGACTGTGTAACAAATATCCCTCCTCCCGGCCATCCCTAGCGGACCTCGGGGCACTCCATCACCCTATAGGTCAGCATTTTGTATGCATATGTAATAATACATAAAATAACATAGAAAAAACAGGGATGAATGTCACAAATATCTAACACGTTTATATGTTGAGCATTTAAATAAGAAGGGCCTACAATATAACATGCATGCAAACATAGGTTTCACCCAAGACATCATATATTGTGTATGATTCTAACATATCATCACACATCATCACATCACATCAATCACAAGGGTACTCTTATTTTCCCAAAGGCATACATACTCAGGGCCAAGAACTCCCGTTGAGACCTCATTTGCACATGGATCACAACACCATCGAGCTTGCCCATCTACTCCACCGTTCTCGCCAAATCACCAAGTCAAACACAACCGATGCTAAGGACTCTTGCTTAGATCTCAATCACACATAAATCACAACCTCATCAAACTTATCTAAAAGCGTAGACGTCCTCGTCAGTTTTCACAAGAGGTTACTTGTCTTGCTGGGATGCTCTCCACACATGAATCACAACATTACGGGCTAGTTGGCCGACCATAAAGACAATGGCAGACCCTCACATACAAACGGACATCACAATCCACCACTTACATTTCCTGCCCTAGCCAATGTTTGTTCACATACAAAAATATAAGGGCATCACAACGATGACTTTGCCAAAAACGGATTTCTAGTAAAATCCATAAAATGTAAGCCAAACAACATCATTGAATAGAACCACCAGTCGCGATTTTGACTTCACCCACAATGCCTAATCTACTAGCGGAGCAGATATATAATGCAAAAATATGCTAGAGACTGACTCAATTGACCTGGTAGTTCTTCTTTAACCAAGGTGACCCAAACTCCTCTCATTTGAGAGATTTGGTGTCATGAAATTGCAGAAAATTAAGACATGAAGAAAAGATGTCATGCACGCATCCTAAGACCGGGTGGAGAGATGTCGTTACCTTACAAAACCACTTCTTTGACATGGATAAACGTGTTCGCCTTCACGCCCCTCCCCAAATCCGATCTCAAATCGGCAAATGGAGCTCTGAATCTCCAACGAAGGCGGATCTAGGTCTTTTCCTCATCCACTCTCTTTCTCGCTCACACCCACCAAGTCACGAATGATTAGAAGAAATGAGAGGGGAGAACCCCTTTGCCCTTTTTAGGGTTCACAAACAAAAAACCTGAGCTATTGGATCAAGTCCCAAGAAGATCGAACGCCCAAAAATTGTTAGATCACGAAAACAATTCACGACACCCTGTTGTAACGTATGCTGACAAGAACTCAACGCAGCGTCGACATTCACTCGACGTAGGTCCACTCGACGCACCTGCGTCGATAAGAACTCGACGCAACGTCGATGTACAACCAGTATTCGTCGAGGGTGGGTCCTACCACAGCCAGATCAACAGAGGTCAAAGTCAACAAGTCAAGACAGAGGTCGGAGTCAATATGACAGACAACAGAAGGCCTGGGCGAGTATGACGAGCTCCCCTCACATACTCGCCAGGTAGACGACTAGGCGATATACTCGCCCAGCCCGTGCGAGTTCCTCTAGGAAGTCGCCTAGTCGCCGAGGGGAGTGGTATAAATAAGACTCCCCCTCCCCCAGGATTTCCCTATTAATATGACCCCGAGGGTACGAGGAGAGGCACTTGAAATCTCTTCCAGGATCTCGCGATCTCTTCATCTTGGATACTGCCGAGCCTTTGGATTCCTTTTCCTTAAAGACCAGGTCGCGACCTTGGGACTTAGTAGTCAACTAGTCTCCCTCGTACCCTGCTCGACCATTTTGGTTGTGGAGGGGTTGCTTCTTCCAAGCATCCGGGTACGTGGTGGGACTTTCCTGCCACAGCATTCGGGATCCTGCTTGTTACCGTTGTTCTTCATCCTAGCTCCCTTAGCCGTTTAGCCTTGCTACGGAGCCAATAGCCTTAGGCTGTCTTGATCCGATATCTGAAGTCGGGAATTTTCCTGACTTCAACACTTGGTGCGGTGAGCGTGGATCGCAGCCAAGGAGGAAAGTTTCATATTTTGGCGAGATGACCAATGGTGGCGAGCATGGAGAGTTAGTCGGCAACTCGGCGGGAGTTGGTGATGCCGCGCGAGGTGGCGAGTTTGTAACTGTTGCTGCGTTCGAGGAGTTCGCAAGGAGGATCGAAAGGACCGTCCTCGCCAGGTTTTCTCATCGTCCCGATGTCACGGCAACTTCTCCCCGTCGCGTGACACCGCTGGAAGAGGAAGCGCCGCCGAGGCGAGTTGGGAAGGAGCCCGCTTGGTCAAGAGAGGAGCGACCGATGCAATCGCGGCACCATCCGGCGGGCAGCCAAGGGGTCAGGTTCCGAGATTCGATGTCGCCGGCGAGATACCGTGATACTTGCCAGTGGAGCGAGTATGAAGTCTCTAGCGAGGATGAAACTCGTCACCGCCAGGAAGGGAGGAGCCCCTTCTGTGATGAGATCCTTGCCACCCCCGTCCCCGAAGGGTTCAGAGAGCTCGTTCTCACCTACTATTCCGGCAGAGATGACCCGGTCAGGCATCTTTAGTGGTTCAAAGATATCGTCTCCATCCGCAACATGTCCGACGCTTTCAAGTGCTGATTCTTCTCCATTACCTTCAAGGGGAACGCGGGAGACTGGTTCAACCAGTTGCCAGCAGGTTCCATTTACTACTTCGCCGATCTGCGTCGGGGCCTCATGGCGAGGTTCGCGACATCTAAGAAGAGGAAGAAGGAAGCAACGGCCCTCTTCAAGATTACCCAAGGACAGCATGAGAGTTTGGGCCATTACATAGATCGTTTCCAAGAAGAGATCTTGGAGGTGGAGGAGGTGGACAGCTTCACCCTGATGATAGCCCTCAAGTTCGGTCTGAAGCAAGGTCTCTACAACATGCAGATGGGGTCGAAGCCCCAGAGATCCTTCGAAGAGATGGTGGAGAGGGCGAATACTTTCGTCCAAGGAGGGGAGAAAAACAAATATTTTTGGCGCGGCTGGATGGAGATGAACCATTGGGAATGGGGAGAGCAGGACCTTCAGAGGCGAAGGCTAGGAAGTCTCCGGAGAGGCAGGTCGAGAGGAGGAAGGAGGAGCCGAGGAGAAGAGAGGAGAAGAGGAAGATAGAAGAGCCCATGAGGGTGGAGGGGAGGAGGCAGGAGAGGCCTCGAAGGCAAGAGGAGAGGAGGCCCGCAGAGGCCCCGACAAGGAGAGGGGAAGATAGGCGATTCCAGTACCCCGAGAATTGGCCCCAGTGGAGGCCACCAGTGAGACCGCGTTTCCAGCAGGAGAGGAGGAATGACAACCGGCAGGAAAAAGGCCAAGGAGGAGGGAGAAGGGAGGCGACGACTATTGCTCGTCAAGGTAACAAGCGTCGCAGGCAGGAGCAGCGGGCGAGGCGTCAGGAGGCGGAGATTCCCCTTTACTGCGACATCCACCGAGTAGAGGGGCATGGGACGTTGGCTTGCCCGGAGTTCTGGGAAGCGAGGAGAAGGTTCGAAGCAGGGTTGCAGAGAGGGAGCAGCCGAGGCAAGAGGCCCCGGTGGGGCAAGTGGCATTCCAAGCTTCGCTGAGGAGAAGGAATGAGGACTGGGTCGACCTGGGAGGTCGTGGAGAGGTGATCCATAGCCCAAGAGGTGGGCAGGTTGGAGTGATTAACGGAGGATCCAGGCTCGGAGCTTCCCGCAAGGGAAGTCTCCATAAGATTTACAAGAAGAACATCGCCTCGACCTCGCAGAACCCGCCCCCGTTGGATGAGATCACCTTCTCAGAGGAGGACATGCTAGGGAATGAGAACCCCTTCCATGACGCCCTGGTTATTCAAGCTGCCATCGAAGACTTCACCGTCGACCGAATCCTCGCGGATAACGGGAGCTCGGTGAACGTCATTTTCAAGAGAACTTTCGTAGGGCTTCAGGTGGAAGCGTCTTGGGTCCAGGCTGCAGATAGACCCCTCTTTGGCTTCTCGAGAGAGAAGAAAGAGGTGGAGGGGGCAATGAAACTTATGGTTACTCTCGGCGGGACTTCGATCCGATGTCGTTTCGTCATCGTCGATGCGTCGAGCGGATACAACGCCATCTTCGGGACCCCTCATCAACTATTTCACGGCCGTTCCGTCGTCTTATCATCAGTGCTTGAAGTACTGCCGGGGCGATGTCCAAGTAAGGATCCGGGGCGATCCGAAAGCCTCCAGGGAGTGCTACCTTAATGCTGTCAGTACCATCAGCTGGATAGGGGGCGCAGAGAGGTTAGAGGAGCTGCTGGACAGAGAGAAGGGTATGCGCGCTGCGAAGGAAGTGGAAGAGGTGGAGGTGATCTCCCAGGGAGGAGAGCCTAGTCTGCTGAAAGTCGGAGGATCCCTGCCGCTGGAGGGGAAGATCGCGATGGTTGCGTGTCTGCAAGAGAACGTGGATGTCTTTGCTTGGAGCGCTGCCGAGATGCCAGGAATCGACGCCGATATTGCCTGCCATCGCCTCAACCTGGATCCCGCAGTGGCCCCCGTCCGTCAGAAACAGAGAAAGAGCGCCGTCGTGCTGGCCGGTCCGATCAGAGAGGAGGTGGAAAAGCTGTTAGATGCGGGTTTTGTTTCGGAGATCTAGTATCCAGGCTGGGTCTCCAATGTTGTAATGGTGAAGAAGTTCGGAGGGGGCTGGAGGTTATGTATTGATTTTTCCTTGTTGAATAAAGCTTGCCCGAAGGATTGCTACCACTTGCCTCAAATCGACGCGCTGATTGATTCCGCTGTCGGGTTTCCTGTGATGAGTTTCCTTGATGTTTTTTCAGGGTATTACCAGATCCGGATGCATCCCCCCGACTGTCGCGACGTCTCCTTCATCACCAGCGATAACTGCTACAGCTGCAAGATGATGCCCTTCGGGCTCTAGAATGCGAGCGCAACTTACCAGAGAATGATGGATCAAGTCTTCAAAGAGCAGAAGGGGCGGAATTTGGAAGTATATGTGGACGATCTCCTTGTCAAGAGCAAGAGCGTCGCGGAGCACATAGCGAATCTGGTGGAGACCTTCGCCACCCTGAGGAAGTACAAAATGCGACTCAACCCGGCCAAGTGCGTCTTCGGTGCAGGAAGAGGGAAGTTTTTAGGTCACCTCCTCACTCCAAGGGGGGTAGAGCCTAACCCGGACAAAGTCAAGGCCATTCTGGATATGGCGTCCCTGAGAGATCCCAAGGAAGTCCAAAGGTTGACAGGCAGGCTGGCAGGCCTTAGTCGTTTTCTTTCCAAGGCAGGAGAGAAGTGTTCTCCATTCTTTAAAGCTCTTCGGGGGAATCAAAGTTTGAGTGGACTGCGAAGTGTGAGGAGGCCTTCGGAAAGCTCAAGCAACAGCTAACCCAAGCTCCTCTCCTCCAAGGCCCGCAGGGAAATGAAGACCTCTTACTCTATCTGAGAGTAGGAGCAGAGGCGGTTAGCTCGGTGTTGGTCAGAGAAGAAGGCAAGAAGCAGCTCCCCATCTACTATGTAAGTAGAGTGCTGCGTCAGGTAGAAACGAGATATCCTATCCTGGAGAAGTTGGTGTTCACCTTAGTGGTTTCGACTTGGAGGCTCCACCTTATTTTCAGGCTCACTCCATCAAGGTCGTCTCAGATCATCCACTTCGCAGTATCTTGGATGGAGTGGAGCATTCAGGAAGATTGGTAAAGTGGGCGGTGGAGCTTAGCGAGTTCGACATTTCCTATTCACCGAGGGTAGCGATCAAGGCCCAAGCAGTGGCTGACTTCTCAGCCGAAGTGGGAGGGGACGTGGGCTCTTCTAGCCCGGTCTCTTGGGAGATGTTCGTGGATGGGGCTTCAGGCAGGTATTCTGTGGGAGCCGGAGTCGTGCTAGTAAGTCCCCAGGGAACCAGGATCGAGCAAGCAGTCGAAATCCTCTTCCCCATTACAAATAATCAGGCGGAGTACGAAGCCAAAGTGGCTGGCTTGCGTCTCGCCAAGGAGCTAGCAATTCGGGATATCAGGGTCTTCACCGACTCGATGGTGGTCGCGTCTCAAATCAGGGGGGAGTTCGAAGTGCACGATCTCGTCCTGCAGAAATACTTGGTCAAAGTGAAAGGTCTGATCGGGGGATTTAAATCCTTCTTCGTCGAGCATGTACCCCGAGAGGAGAATTCAGAGGCGAACTATCTCGTCAAGTACGGTCCCCAGGCAGGGGGGGGGATCGTGACTGAATTGTTCCGGCCGTCCATCGAGGAGGGGGAGATGATGGAGATCGAGTAGAGGGCCTCTTGGAGGGATCTGTTCATTTCTTTCTTGGCAACTGGTCGGCTTCCTGCCAGCGGGGGAGATCATAGGAAATTTCGTTACAAAGCTGCATATTACTTGCTGCAGGAAGGAGAACTCTATCGTAAGACTATCTCAGGCCCTCTGGCTCAGTGTCTGTCGAAGGAAGAAGTCCCTCGTGTTCTGGAGGAGATTTATTCGGGAGAGTGTGGCAGCCACTCAGAGACTCGTACTCTGGAGCAGAGAATCATAAGACACAGCTACTTCTGGCCCTACCGTCCGGAAGGACGCGGAGACCTTCTCCAAGAAATGTCCACAATGTCAGCTCTTCGCACCTTTTCAGTTACAGCCAGCTCAGCACCTTCGCTCGATCACTGCTCCAAGGCCCTTCGCCATTTGGGGAATGGACTTGATCGGCCCTTTTCCTCAGGCCAGCGGACAGAGGAAGTTCGTCCTTATCATGATCGATTACTTCTCCAAATGGATCGAGGCAAAAGCTCTAGCCAAGACCACTTCTCAAATTGTGAAGAATTTCATCTGGGGAGAGATTGCATGCAGGTTCGGGATTCCTCTCGCATCGTCACCGACAATGGTCCACAGTTCGCCAGCTTGGAGTTAGAGGACTTCTGCAAGTAGCTAGGGACGGATCTTCGATTCGCCTCTGTGCATCATCCTCGCAGCAACGGACAAGTGGAGGCCGCCAACAAGTTGATCATCAACCTCCTAAAGAAGAAAGTCACCAACTTGAAGGATAATTGAGCAGAGCAGCTCCCCTCAGTCTTATGGGCTCTGAGAACAACTCCAAACTCGGCTACGGGGGAAACACCCTTCAAGTTGTCCCACGGGTCTGAGGCGCTCATCCCAGTGGAGTTTGAGGTTCGGAGCCCAAGAGTCATAGCAGCGGGAGATGGCAGCGAAGAATGGCGCCTGGAGAATGAAGACGCTCAAAGGCTCTCGCTGGACTATATCGAGGAGCTTCGTGACTTGGCCTCCATTCGCCAAGAAGAAATCAAGATACGCATGACAAAGCACTTCGACAAGAATGTCCGCCTCAAACATTTCCTCCCAGGAGACCTAATCATGAAGAAGGTAGATGCCGCAGGAAGGGGAGCAACGGTTGGTAAGCTACATCCGAACTGGGAATGACCCTTCATCATCCAGGAAGTCTTAGCCACTGGAGGCTATTATCTTCAAAATCAAGTCGGAGAGCAGCTGGGAGGTACTTGGAGCGGAGATGACCTGAAAAGGTTCTATCCCTAGCAGTAATACTGTGTTTTCCTTGTAATTTTGATTGCATATATATACAAGCAGTGACAACCCAATTGTTTCTTTTTATACTAATTTTTCTCTAGACATCCGAAAACTTCTAGGTTCAGCTCCATGATCGATCCGTGAAACCGACCGTCGACCTGTTCCTCGTAAGTAGCCCAGTGCGGATGATGGGACGATGCCTCAGGAAGCGCTCTTGTAAGACTGAGCCTCTGCATTGACGGTCGAGGTCAGCTCCCCCCTTGTATGTCGGCCTAGGTCCCCCCGATTGCATCTCTCCTCCGACTGGAGGTACTATTAGGAACAGGTCCGGGCGCCAACCTCCCGGATTCGAGGAAGGGCCGGCCTTACCAAGCATCCATTTGGGCAACAACACTTCAATTATTTTTAAAGGCAGGATAACCTACCAAGGGGCAAGGATAGGCCTAAGGGAAGAAGTTTGTCTCGAGTGCGTCCTGAAGGACCCTCGGAAGAACATTACCCTTCGATCATGCACTTGCACTCGTGGCCAGGTGGCATGGCCGAAAGCGATCCCCACTATCGGATCGGGACACGAGCCTTCGACCTGTTTCTTCTGAATAGCTCAGTACGGATGATGGGACGATGCCTCGGGAAGTGCTCTTGTAAGACCGAGCATCTGCATTGACGGTCGAGATCAGCTCCCCCCTTGCATGTCGGCCTAGGTCCCCCCGATTGCATCTCTCCTCCGACTGGAGGAATTATTAGAAACAGGTCTGGACGCCAACCTCCCGATTTGACGAAGAAAGGATCGTCTCTTTATAAATTTCCATCTCCAAAACGTTGGTACAATTAACTCTGTGTCACCACTCAAGTAACAGGGCGAAATCACCTCAACTCCAATTGAAGTCCCCGAGTGGTAGTGTTATCATAAGTCTGAGTCCCTGCACGAGCTCCTCTCCTACACATCGGCCAACGACCTCCTCGAGTGAGACCAAGTTCCTCGCTAGAGTGATGTTGTGGTCCGTGATCTCTGTACGAGCTCCCCTCCTACAGACCGACTACTTCCCTTCCCGTGTCGACTACTTCCCACCACCAGCTGAGCTTGCTTCCTGCTGGGTGTCGACTACTTCCCACCACCAATTGAGCTTGCCTCCTGCTGGGTGTCGACTACTTCCCACCACCAGTTGAGCTTGACTCCTGCTGGGTGTCGACTACTTCCCACCACCAGTTGAGCTTGGCTCCTGCTGGGTGTCGACTACTTCCCACCACCAGTTGAGTTTGACTCTTGCTGGGTGTCGACTACTTCCCACCACCAGTTGAGCTTGGCACCTGCTGGGTGTCGACTACTTCCCACCACCAGTTGAGCCTGGCTCCTGCTGGGTGTCGACTACTTGCCACCACAAGTTGAGTCTGGCTTCTGCTGGGTGTCGACTACTTCCCACCACCAGTTGAGTCTGGCTCCTGCTGGGTGTCGACTACTTCCCACCACCAGTTGAGTCTGACTCCTGCTGGGTGTCGACTGCTTCCCACCACCAGTTGAGCTTGGCTCCTGCTGGGTATCGACTGCTTCCCACCACCAGTTGAGCTTTGCTCCTCCTGGGTGTCGACTACTCCCCACCACCAGTTGAGCTTGACTCCTGCTGGGTGTCGGCTTTGATCTCCAAGCAACCTGGGTTAAGCTCCTGCGAGGTAAACTATTATGCAAGTGCGAGTATGCCTTGGTGAGTATGCGTGCAAGTGGCGTGCGAACAAGGGCAGCGACCTGCGAGTGGGCGATGAACTCTAAGGAGCAACATCAGTACGCGAGTAAGCGTGTCACAAGCACTCATCCTCCCCGAGCCTAGTGAACGACATCAATCGACGAGCATGCGAGTATAACAAAAAGGAAGGCAATGAAAAAACTTATATTAAATATCAAAGTGATTACAAGTTTCAAAAATTGTGTTTTCCATAGGCAAGTATGAAGAATATCAGCGAGCAACTAGGACTCATTGTCGCCAGTATCAGGCCGATATTCGTCATCTCCAATATCGGCATCCTCCTCATCCTCGCCGTCGTCGCCGCTTCCCTCCTCACCGTTGCTTTCGTCGCTGCTGCTGCTACTACCACTGCTGCTGCAGCTAGAGCCCGATGCTGAGGAAAGTACGCGATCAAGCAAGTTAGATTCCTCGGCGAGCAACTCCGGAATGAGGTCCTCGACGGTCATCTTCCTGCCCTCCTCGTCGAGGTGGCCACCGATCCTCAGCCTGGCGAGGATGACGTCCCCCGCCGCCCGCGCTATTCCTCGGCGGATGGCCGACATCTCATCCCCATGCGGTCGATCACATCCTGCGGCGACATCTCCAGGCGAAAACCTGAGGGACCAGGGCGATCTTCAGCAGCGACCGAGCGAGTTTCCATCTCAGCCACTCGGACTTGGTATGTTTTCAGCTCGGCCCGGGTGCTGGCGAGCTCCTGCTCTAGCTCAGAAACTCTCTTCGTTGTCTCTATCTCAGCAACCTGCTGAGTATCAGTGGATCACCAATCAGTAAAATAATCTGAGTCCAAATAAGTCATGTCGCGCGAACGGGCAACTTACCTCATAGTCCTTCCAGCGGACTGACTACATGCTGAGATCTATAGCCTTTTTGGTGACGATCTTCAAAGCCTCGTGCGTCTCCAGCAGCTTCCTGGCCGAGTAGTGTCCTAGCTCAACAATTCGCGCGAGCGAGCACGAAGTTTGTTGGGCGAGCACCTCCGGGCTGAGCTTCAGCAGGGACTCAGCATCAGCTCGCCCGTACAAAGCATGAAGGACGGTGAAGGCCTCCCCCTTGTCTTCCCAATCCGCCGACCAGGAGGGGAGGTTGGTGCTCAGCGTCACCAAGTGCTCATCCTCGGACCAGGACACCAGCGGGCGACCATATACATCCACCTCTCCTCTCCCAAGGTTGTAATTTGGATGGAAGTGGGGCGCCCTGCGTCGAGCGGTGACTCTTGATCGTCGGACTGAGAGGGTGAAATCTTGGCCCTCTTACTCGCAGGACCCGACGACTTGACCTTCGCCTTCCCTTTGGCGAGCTTCTTCTTCTCGCCAACATCAGGCAGAGTGTTGGAGGACTCCGAGAAGGATGAGGCGACTCCTTTCGCTGGAGGAAGCGGCTTCTGTGGAAGATCACGAGCTTCTGCAAAAACCAAAAGATTAGCGCAATGTCCGAACATCGAGCGAGCGACCTAGCAAGTACAAAGGGATCTCGCCATTTTTTACCCTCGCTGGGAAGAACCTCGTCAAGTGCACCGATGTTGATGCGCCAGTGGATGACGTCGAACAGGCGACCACGGAAGGACTCGAACAACTGTTCGCGAGCACCCTCCAAGATCGACGACAAAAAGGCAACGTCGGCAGGTTGGTGCGGCCTCCCCAGAAAACCATCAAAGTCGCCTTCAACGACGACCAGGTACTCGCTCCACCTATGTACCTTGTTCGCCGTCCCCACCAGGGTGCAAACATGGCTGCTGAAGAAGACGACTCCCTCAGCGGTCGCGGCGAAGGCGAATATCTTCCTGAAGACAGAAAGATCAAAGGCGATCCTCTCTTCTCGCAAGAAGCAGAGGAACCCCATGATGATCGCCACCCCGTTCGGGTTGATTTGAGCGGACGATCCCAAAATATTGCAGGATCTGGCGATATTCAGGCCACAACGGCAGCCGCAAACCGACCTCGAAATGGCGGAGCGAGAAGATTACGGCGCCTTCGACGTAGGTATTAAGTCTCTCACTCCGGGTGGGAAGCCTCGCCGAGTATCCCTCGGGAAGGAGTCGTCGTTTAAACACCTCCAGGTCGTTGTCTGAGGTAATGGACTTTTTGAAAGCTGCATCAGTGAAATTCACGGCGTGGGTATGTCGGCGAGCATTAGCGACATCCTCGACCATTGTTTGCGAGTTGGATTGGCGAGGAAAAGAAGACGAGAAGAGCAAGAAGGCAGAGGCAGCACGCGAGCAAGAACAGATACTCGCGAGTTGGAATTTGAAAATCGCAGCAGCGTACTTATGACCTACCTACCCCCTCTATTTATAGGCAGAATCGGGGGGGGGGGGGGGGATATCGTGATTCAGCGAGTATCGTACTAAGTCACGACCTAATGATTAGGCGGATCCCCGACGTCAGCACTATCTCGCACGATACAGTCAGGAACCTCGCAACCTCGTCAGAACCACATAAAACAAGCTCGGCATATCGCATAAGGGAAGCGAGTAAACAACGAACATAAAAGCAATAAGACAGAAAGCAAGCGTGAGATTCAAACTCGCTCATTACAACTAATAGAATATCACATAATCGCCTGAGGCGAGTTCAAATAAAGAAAGTGAAAATCCTAAGCCTTAGGCGCTCCGGTGGATGTGGATGTCGCCCAGCCCACCCCATCTCGTGGGCTCGCCGATAATGATCAATCGCCAACGATATCGCGTCGTCGCCTAGCCGCAGCTGTTCCTCCATCCTCGCCAGTCGGCCAGCGGAGCCCATGCTCGCGCGCATGCCAGCCAGCTCGTCAAGAACTAGCTGGAGGCGATGGTTGTTTACCGCCAGCTGACGGTCGTTGTCCTGAATCATGTGTAAGCGAGCCTCATAATTCTCCAGGGTGGCCCGAAGCTCCTCCATCCTCGCCACCCGCACCTCCAGAGATGAAATCCGACAATGAGGCTCGCAGATGGCAAGCTGGTCGAACTTGCTCTCCAGCTCCAGATAGGCTCAAGCAGCGACGTGACGGTACTCGCTTCCCGACAGCCCGATGACATCGATGAAGGCCGCCCCTGGAGTCGCAGGGCGATCTGTCAAGACAAGAAGAAGGTCGTCATGTCAGAAATCAGCGATTAGCCCATTAGGCTAATACAACAGTGGCGCGGGTTACCGTGGCGAGGAGATAGAGACCGCCGAGGAGAATGGCCGCGACCAGTATGTTCTCGCTGGCCTGAGGATGAGCCGCCCGCACGCTCGGCGGGTTTAACCTGCTCGCAACCCCCATAATCGTGATTCAGCGAGTATCGTACTAAGTCACGACCTAATGATTAGGCGGATCCCCGACGTCAGCACTATCTCGCACGATACAGTCAGGAACCTCGCAACCTCGCCAGAACCACATAAAACAAGCTCGGCATATCGCATAAGGGAAGCGAGTAAACAACGAACATAAAAGCAATAAGACAGAAAGCAAGCGTGAGATTCAAACTCGCTCATTACAACTAATAGAATATCACATAATCGCCTGAGGCGAGTTCAAATAAAGAAAGTGAAAATCCTAAGCCTTGGGCGCTCCGGTGGATGTGGATGTCGTCCAGCCCACCCCATCTCGTGGGCTCGCCGATAATGATCAATCGCCAACGATATCGCGTCGTCGCCTAGCCGCAGCTGTTCCTCCATCCTCGCCAGTCGGCCAGCGGAGCCCATGCTCGCGCGCATGCCAGCCAGCTCGTCAAGAACTAGCTGGAGGCGATGGTTGTTTACCGCCAGCTGACGGTCGTTGTCCTGAATCATGTGTAAGCGAGCCTCATAATTCTCCAGGGTGGCCCGAAGCTCCTCCATCCTCGCCACCCGCACCTCCAGAGATGAAATCCGACAATGAGGCTCGCAGATGGCAAGCTGGTCGAACTTGCTCTCCAGCTCCAGATAGGCTCAAGCAGCGACGTGACGGTACTCGCTTCCCGACAGCCCGATGACATCGATGAAGGCCGCCCCTGGAGTCGCAGGGCGATCTGTCAAGACAAGAAGAAGGTCGTCATGTCAGAAATCAGCGATTAGCCCATTAGGCTAATACAACAGTGGCGCGGGTTACCGTGGCGAGGAGATAGAGACCGCCGAGGAGAATGGCCGCGACCAGTATGTTCTCGCTGGCCTGAGGATGAGCCGCCCGCGCGCTCGGCGGGTTTAACCTGCTCGCAACCCCCATAATCTGGATCCCCTACGCTCGGCGGGAAATAGCTTGGCCGCGACTTATCCTATTTCCGGGCCAAGGTCTTTGACGGAGGAAGAGGAGGCTGTGACGAACTCGCCGGAAGCTGCGAGGTATTCTGCGGAGGAGGCGGCGGAGGCCGCGACATATCCACCATTTGTTGAGCAGTCAGAGGAGGAGGCGGCGACAAAGGATTGCTTGCCGCCGGCAGGGAAGCAACATTCAGATGTGGCGGCGGCAGCAAAGACCTGCTCGCCGCTGGCAACGATTTGTCAACCGCAGGGAGGGAAGGAACTTTGCTCGTCCCAGATGGATGATCCTTGCTCGCGGGTAGGTCGTTGCTCGCCGGAGGATCCTTCCTCGCCGGAGGATCCTTGCTCGCGGGAAGATCCTTGCTCGCCGGAGGATTTTCCTTCGTCGAAGAGGTGTGTGCCTCCGTTACTTTCCCCGAACTGATATGAATCCGAACCTTGTGTGCGGTATGGGTCCGTTTCTCGGCCGCTAGGGCAAGCAGTGGTGCAGATTGTTGGGGGGCGACGACCAGGGTCGCGTCAGGGTCCGTCAAAGGAGGATCTGCGAGTAAGAAAGTAGGTCAGCGAGAAAGAATCAGCAACCGACATCGTTTTACACCGCTTGGCGAGATGGAGACCTGGCGAGGAGATCACTTCAACCAACGGCTGCGCCAGCGGGTTGGCGACTTCGGGAGGTGGAGTCTTAAGCGGGCCGGGAAGATTGGAGTCGGGACCATCCGCGTTAGGGATGTCGTCCAATCCAAGATCACTAAGGAGCTTCTGAGTGCTAGCAGAACGTGCGGGATTGCCGGTCGAGACAGCGACATTCTCAGGAGCTGGAGGCGGGTTATTGACCTTAGAGGTGAGGGCCTTCTTCGGCTTCATCTTTTTCTTCTTCAGGGGAGACAAGTCGGCAGCGACATCCTCCCCTTGCGGCCTCTTGTGCTTAGAAGGTTGTAGCAGGCCGGGCAACGCGACAAGGCTCTTTTGGAGGGCTTCCTCGTCAGTCTTCGACATGATGTGCGAGCTGCAATAACATGGGTTGAAAACCAGGCCCCCCCCCCTATTTATAGGGTTCGGCAGGCAGGCGTCAAGGACGAGCAACTCAGGTACTCGACCAAGCAGCTCGCCGAATAGGTGTTAGATGATTCTTTCTGAGTTCCTACGTCGCTCAAAAAGAGCGGAGATTGTGTACAACCCGTATTCGTCGAGGGTGAGTCCTACCACAGCCAGATCAACAGAGGTCAATGTCAACAAGTCAAGACAGCGGTCGGAGTCAATATGCCAGACAGCAGAAGCCTGGGCGAGTATGGCGAGCTCCCCTCGCATACTTGTCAGGTAGGAAACTAGGCGATATACTCGCCCAGCCCGTGCGAGTACCTCTAGGAAGTCGCCTAGTCGCCGAGGGGTGGGGTATAAATAAGACCCCCCCCCCCCAAGATTTCCCTATAAATAGGACCTCAGGGGTACGAGGAGAGGCACTTGAAATCCCTCTCAGGATCTCGCGAGCTCTTCATCTTGGATACTAGCTGAGCCTTTGGATTCCTTTTCCTTAGAGACCAGGTCGCGACCTTGCGACTTAGTTGTCAGCTAGTCTCCCTCGTACCCTGCTCTGCCATTTTGGTTATGGAGGGGTTGCTTCTTCCAAGCATCCGGGTACATGGTGAGACCTTCCTGCCGCAGCATTCGGGGTTCTATTTGTTACCGTTGTTTTTCATCCTAGCCCCCTTAGCCATTTAGCCTTGCTACGGAGCCAGTAGCCTTAAGCTGTCTTGATCTGATATCTGAGGTCGGGAATTTTCCTGTCTTCAACAGTCAACATCCACTCGACGCACCTGCGTCGATGGGAATTCGATGCAACGTCGATATCCACTCGACGCACCTACGTCGATGGAACTCGACGCAACGTTGATATCCACTCAATGAATCTGCGTCGATAAGAACTCGACGCATCGTTGATTGACACTCTCTACCTTTGGACCAAATATTTTTTGGGTGTTACAACTCCACCCCCCTTAAAAGAATTTCATCCTGAAAATTTTAAAGTGCTACAAAACATAAATACGCACATCAAGAAAACAGTTTTGGGAAGTCTTCTTGTATCGCTTGCTCTTGCTCCGAAGAGAATTCGTTTCGCCCGCAATTGTCTCAATGCACCTTCACGAGCTTGACTTCTTTATTCTGCAAACGTCGGGTTTCCGAGTCCTCCATGGAAACCGGGCAAACCATAGTTCTAAAATCTTCTGTCACTGGCACTGCCGCTGATTGGACCACATCAATAAGCTCCACCAAAGCCTTCCTCAACACCGAAATGTGGAAAACATCGTGTAATCCGCTCAGCTCTTCGAACAACGTCAATCGGTAGGATGCTTCATCTATGCGCTCTATAACCTCGAACGGACCCAAAAATCTTGGACTTAACTTTTTGAGTCGCCAAATTCTGGAAACACCTTTGAATGACTTGATCTTCAAGTAGACCATATCACCCACTACAAACTCCACATTCCTGTGGCGTGCGTTGAAATACTTCGTCTGACGATCTTGAGCAACCTTCATGCGCTCTTGGATCGTCTGTACCAACTCACAAGCATCTGCCACTACTTCCTTGCCCAAAAGTTGGGTGTCTCCCGCCTCTACCCAAGAAATCGGTGTTCGACGTCGTCTGCCATACAACGCTTCATACGGAGCCATTTGGATACTCGCTTGGAAATAATTTTTGTAAGCAAACTTCACCATAAACAAGTGGTCTTCCCACCTATTGCTGAAATAAAGAGCACACATTATCAATATATCTTCCAATATATCTTCTATGGAGATGTTGTCAAATTTTCACCTGGGAATAGAGAGGGGCTTCAAAAACCCGCCCGGCCTCTAACACTCAGCCTTCACCAAGGCATAAGTCTGACACTGACTCACATACAAAGCTACATCTCGTTTCATCATAGAACATCAAAAGGATTTCTTCATATCCAAGTACATCTTCATATTGCCCGGATGAACTCAATACTTTGTAAAGTGTTCCTCGAATATCAACTCCTCACGAAGTTTGTCAAACTGCGATACACACACCCTTCCATTCCTCTTTAGAATCCCATCGACCATCTCCAAGGCACTGCCTTCGCCTTTATGAGCTTCCCCCCACTAATGGCTGGTACTCTGCATCTATATTGGTTGCCTCCCGAATACGATCAGACAAGTCACACAACAACTCCATCTAATTCAACTATGTCATGCTAGACTCACCTCTAGCAATGCAAACAATGTTAAGAGACTCGAGATCTCGCACTAACCGTTCATTAAGCGCCTCAATCCAGTTCCCCTACCCAGAATGTTTTCTACTCAAGACTTCAGCCACAATATTGGCCTTGCCTGGCTTATACTAAATTGTCACATCATAGTTCCTAAGGAACTCGACCCACATACGTTGTCGCATGTTTAAATCTTTTTTTATCCAAGAGATACTTCAGGCTCTTATGGTTCGTGAAGATCTCCACCCTAACACCATACACGTAATGTCGCCAAAGCTTCAAAGAAAAAATCACCGCTGCCAACTTCAAGTAATGGACAAAGTAATTTCTCCCATAAGCCTTCAACTATCTAAACCCATAAACTCTAAGTCATGTTATACTAGCACACAACCCAACCTGCAACCTGATGCATCACTGAAAATCTGAAATTCCTCGGCCCCACTAAGAAGACTTAGGACTAGAGCAGACATTAACCTTTCCTACAAGGTCTGAAATGCTCGAGCGCACTCTGACATCCATACAAACTTCTGATCCCTGCGAGCAAGAAAAGTGAGGGGCAATGCTATCCGTGAGAAGTTCTCTACAACCCTTCTGTAGTACCCAACTAGTCTAAGGAAACTCCTGACCACCGCCATGGTTCTCAGAATAGGCTAATCTCTAATGGCTTCAACTTTCGCTGGATCCACTACCACCCCATCACCACTAATCACATGAACAAAAAATACTACTTTCTCTAACCAGAATTCGTACTTTGAGAACTTTTCAAGTACTGTAAAAATGCTCGATTCATCAAATCCATGAACACTGATGGCGCATTCGTCAAACCGAACAACATCACCGAGAACTCAAAAATGACCATACCTCGTCTCAAATGCTATCTTGGGAATATCCTCTCGAATACGCAACTGGTAATACCCCGACTTTAAGTCGAAGTTAGAGTACACCACCGATCCTACCAACTGGTCGAACAATTCATCAATCCACCGAATCAGGTACTTATTCTTGACAGACAGCTTATTTAGCTCATGATACTATCCACGGCCACATACTGCTATCTTTCTTCTTCACAAAAAGCGTTGGCGCACTCCACGACAAAGAGCTGGATCTAATGTGTCCTTGCTCCAACAACCCTTGTAACTGGACTTCGAGCTCGGCCAACTCCTTCGGTGCCATCCTAAACCGAGGAAGTGACACCGACCTTGCTCCTGGAACTATCTCAATCATGAAGTCAATCTCATACTGAGGTGCTCCTGGAAGCTCCTTGGGAAACACGTCCTCAAACTATTCCACCACGGAAACCTCTTTAATTGCCAACTTTGTGAGGTGAACCTCCAACAGAGCTACGAATGCTACACCTCCCTGGTTCACTGCACGCACCAACTGCATGGCTAAAATTAAGGAGCAGACCGCCCCACTAGGGCCCTCAAACCTGACCTCTTTACCTATACTCCTTAGGGTCACCACCTTCAACATGCAGTCAATACTGGCCCGCTGCTCTGCAAGCCAGTCAATCCACAAGATAAGGTCAAACTCGGCAAGTGGTAGGATTGTCGCCACCAACATGAAGTCAACTTCTCTTATACTCTAACCAATGCACCCTTTCTTCCTGGTAGTCATGAACGACCCATTTGGCATGCGTACACTAAGCTCCACATTCATCTCGAAGAGCTTAACACGAATTCTTCGGATAAAGCTTTCTGCGAGAAAAGAGTGTGACACTTTGGTATCGAAAAACACTTGGCAGGGCAACTGGAAACCGGTACAAAGCCTAACATGCATACAACAAACACAAAAGATTGCAACCAATTTTAAGCTTGCAAACGAACTTAAACTTTTTACACCTGTCACCACATCGGGATGATGAATCGCTTCCTGCTGCCCAAGGCTGTAAGCTCATGGCTGCACTGGAGGGAAACATGAAGCACTTCACTCTACGACTTCCCCTTCTCCGCATAACTAGGACTAGAAAACACTGATTGCTCCTGCCTCGGCTCTGGCTCAGCACCGTCCTAGGTACAATTCCGAGCTACATGACCCGGCTTGCCACACTTGAAGCACGTCAATGGCCCCTTAAAACAGAAGTCTCCCGACGTAGCACCACTCTTCTCTCCTGACCTAAAGGGGCACGACTTCTTCTTTCACTTACTCCCTTTTAACTTCCATTGAGAGTGAAAAGGCTCGCCTTCTCCCTGTTTTGCCGCAAGACCCTTACAGTGTTGAGTCTTCTTCTGTCGCTCTCCAAGATCCTAGTGGCTTCAACCAACTTATTGAAACTTGTATTCTTCAGGGCGATGAGTGATTGCCTCAGGTTCTCTCTCAACCCATGATAAAAGAAGTTATCCTTTTCCTCATCATCTACTATGGTTGTCCTTGCATATCGACCCAACCGAGTAAACTCCTACAAGTACTCATCCACCATCTTGTCTCATCGCACCAAGTGCAAAAATTGCCTCTAAAGTGTCAACCTCATCGAAGAGGGATATAACCAACGTTTTAAAAACCAGACCGGACCGGCCGGTTCAACCGGTCAGACCGCGGACCGGTTCACCGGGCGGTCCGGTCAGGTATTTAGAACCGCCTCCACCGAAAACCGGCCAAGAACCGGTTAATCGGGCGGTTTGACCGGTTAACCGGAAATCGGTCAGGTTTTTAGGCAACCGGGCGGGCCCATTACACAGGTATCTAAATATTTTAATAAAATTCAGAAAAAAAAAGCTGGTGTTGGGGATCGAACCCACGCGCTTTCTAATTCAATAAACATGCTAACCACTAAGACAAATGATACTTGTTATTATTTTCAGGCTATTATATATATATATATTACTATTTATGAATAATAATGGGCAATGCTACTTTATATTTCATAATAAATAATCAAATTTTTATACAAATTTATGTTTTGGCATACAATTTAATATTAAAATGTAACCTAATAAATTTATATATCTTTGCAAAATTATAAATTCAATTTTTACACCGTACATGCCGACGAAATTATACCGTACAAATCGCCTCAACATATAACATAATATATAATATATATCTTTAAAAAATATTTATACAAAATTTTAAAAATAATACAAAAATATTTGTATATATATTGTTGAAATAGATATTTACATTATAAACACACATATCTTACTATATATAACTATTCATTTATTTAAAATTATTTTTTCTTTAATAAAATGATTATATTTAGTTATATTTGAGCTAAATTTGATATCTCCATGATATATAATATGATATGAACTTATGATTTATGATATGTAATATGTTATTGTCTACCATCACGGTTCAATCCCGGTCCGACCGGTCCAACCGGTTAGACCTTGAACCTTTGGTCCCACCGGTTCATTCTCCGGTCCAGTTCTTAAAACCTTGGATATAACACTTCTGAAAGGTGCTCGCAAACTCATCCATGGACGAGGTGCGTCCAGAAAACTGACAACCACAATAGCACACCCACCATATCTTTGCGTCATCCTCCAACATGAAGACCACAAACTGAGACTGCTTCTCCACTAGGGTCTCTGCCGCTTTCAACCTGAATCATCGCCAACCAATCCTCGGCATTAGTCAGTGTGTTGACTCCCCTAAATATTGGAGGATGGAAACTCAAAAAATATTTCAGCTGACGATCTCCCTGCCTAACGATAACCTTCTCAGCCAACGACTCTGCCTACCTGGCCCCTCCGCTCGGTATGATATGTGTCGTATCCGGGGTAAAGGGAGTCATTTTCCGAGCAACAGGTGTCAAAACCTGTGGTGACGCCGCAGCTTGGGCCACTACCATTGCCTTTGCAAACATGCAATAGAAATTGGTCGGGGACACACCCATTCCCATGGGACCCGGAGCAGTAGCACTGCTTGGCGTAGGCTCCTCTTGTGGTCTCGACATCCCCACATTATCGCTTACACCCTAGCATAAGCAAGGTAACAAATGAATCAAGTTCTATTCACGTAATTTGAACACAAGGACACTCATGGTCCCGCAAAACACTCCTATATAGACAACTTCTTTATGCGATCTGATTTCACTAAGTCAATCACTTAACCTCAACTTGGATGCTAACCTAACTCTAATACCAAATTATAACACATCCCCTACAATGACCATATAATATGGGTTCGATCGGGACCCCATAACATATAGACGCCACAACTTTAGTATTATAAAATGATATAGAAATATTACTCATCTCAAAACTCAGAATATAAAACAGCGGAAACACCAAACAAAAACTAGAAGTTGTCCACAAACACATATTAGTCTAAAAATGATCTTATGGTCTTACATCAACTACATTATCAAATCAACTTTCATAATATCATTCAAATCAAGAGTAAAACAATCCTATGCTATCTTGGCATGCAAGCCGAAAATAGAGTAAAGGGAACATAATGCACTACTAAAATAGGAGAAGATAGCTCCTCTCTGCCCTTTCTCTCTCTCTCTCTCTCTCGTGCACTCAGAGGGGCCGTCGGTCTTGAGTGTTATTGCCGGTCTTGGAGAAGATAGTCGTCGACGTTGGGAGATGGTATTGCCGCCGAGCTTTGTGGAGATTGTCATCGGCATTGCAGTGGACGTTCTTTGAAGTGAAGAGCCGCGGTGTCAAAGGCATGCGCGAGTGCAGTTATCCTTGACGGTGTTTTCTCTTTGGTGGTGGTGTTTTTCTCCGGTGGTGGCATTGTTCTCCGGTGGTGGTGCGGTTGAACATTAGAATTCGACGTTGAAGGTTCCGGTGAACCTTGTGCGATATCGGTCAGAATTTATGATATATATATATTTGTGTGGTTGTGTTATTATGTTATTGTTACCTGTAATTTTTATAGTTGTGCCTACGTTATTGTGTTCTTGTTACCCTAAACCGAATTTTACAATAAGTGGTATCAGAGCTAGGTTCCAAGTAGTTGACTGATTGAACGTTCCTGTTTAGGTTAAGGTCAACGGTAGGTGACGACATCGGTCTGTTTTCTATTTTCCCAGATATGATCTGTGAATTAATCAAATTGGCTAGAGGTACTGCAAGTAGCTATGACAACAAAGAATACTATGTTAGCCAAATATTTTGTGGAGAAATTTGACGGTTGCGGGAATTTTCGCCTATAGCATATTTGGGCCAACGATATACTGGTTGAGCAAGGGTTGATCCAAATATTGTGGGTGTGTGATTCTTTGCCTGCTCCGATGAAGGATTCTGAGTGGATGGAGATGGATGAGTGCTCCACCAGCGCTATCAGGATGTGTGTTGACGACAAGGTGATGTTCAACATTGGTGTTGAAGATTCTGCGGTCAAGCTGTGAGAGAAGCTTGAGGGACTGTATATGAGCAAGTTGTTGATCACGAGACTATTACTGAAGTAGAGACTATATGGCCTAAAGATGCAGGAGAGTGGTAACCTGCAGGAACACTTCAACGTGTTCAATGACCTTCTCAGCTAACTACATGTGCTTGGTGTGAAGGTGGAGGAAGAAGACAAGACCTTATTGCTTATTATCTCGCTCCCGACGTCGTACAAGCACATGCAGATCACTCTGCTGTATTGAAAGGATATAGTAGATGTGAAACAGATCACATCTTTGTTACTATCCAGTCAGATGTTGTCGGACTCCACTCCTGTGGGTGAGCATGCTTTGTCAGTAGGAGGACGACAAGGGAAATAGTTCGAGAAGGGATTTGGAGTGCACGGTCTAGATCTACATAGAGGAAGGCAGTGACGTGTTACCACTATAGGAAGAGTGGTCATATCATGAGATAATGTCTGTAGCATGCACAGATTTCTGGGGACGTCCAGGGTGCGGGCAAGGCGGCTGTAACTATGACAAATGATAGTGATATGTCTTTCCTCATCACTGAGAGTCCATGTGATTCTGATGACTGGATATTAAATTTTGGTGCTTCACAGCACATTTACTTGGATGCAGTGATTTTCAGTTCACTGAAGGTGACAAATGGGTTGATCTTTCTGGGTGACGGCTCAGCAAGTGAGGTCACCGTGATAGAGATGGTGTGTTAGATCTTATGGTGCCTTTAGACGGAGGGTGAATAAGGGTTTTTTTAATTTTAAGAAAAACTTAAGAATTTTTCACAAGTTATGAAAATGACAAAAAAAAAATCTTAACAAACATTTATATAAAATAAACACTTAGAAATTCAGATATGATAAAATGAAGATTTTATTTCACAATGAAAAACTATGATCCATAAGAGGATTGTACATATTATATCTGCACACCATAAAAAACTATGATCAAATACATTTAGGATTAATTATTCTCAAATCAAGGAATGCGGAACGCATGCTCTAACAATCTTCCCATTTTAATAATAACAAATCCTTTAAAAATCAACAATGACTATAATTGTGTTTATAGAATATGATAAGTGAGATAAAACGTGCAAAGGCTCCCGCTATATGGATGCCCCCTTCATAAATGCATTTTTAAGTTTTTAATGTACTCCTAAATGCTCTAAACAATATATTTCTTCAATTAATTCTTCCCCTTTTGATATTATCAATTAATTTTTTAACGTACTCCTAAATGCTCTAAACAATAGATTTCTTCAATTAATTCTTCCACTTTTGATATTATCAAAATAAGGTAAAGGATGAGTTTGTGGCAATATGTGACATTAAGCATTATGTAGAGAGTAAAATATTACTTTAAGTTTATAGTTACTACAAAAATGTAAATTTTGCAAGATAAAATTTACATAGTTAAGCACAACGAAAATAGAGATAGCTCTAAAAAAAACATCTTTTTTGAAAGTAAAGATTAATAAAGATTCTGAGTTTTAGTTTGAGAAGTTGAAATTTGGAATTTAAGTATAGGAGATGCTACTTCATAAATATGCAAGTATGAGTTGAAATAACAAGAAAAGATAACAAAAACAATGTAACATAATTTAAAATTCAAGTATACATAAAACACTGTAAATGTCATGTTATGTTATCTAATGCATTTACTCAAGTTAACATAGAATATTATCGATTCGCATTGGTCCAATTCTCATGAATAGAAATATTATAAAAGACAGTGATTTGTATATTTAGTGTTTGATAAAAGATACAAGTGTATAAATTAAATCACATGAAAATATGTAATGTACAAACATAACATTGAATACACACAAATAACTTTACTTTCACAAAATTCAATGATTTGTTTGAACGTAGATTTTTGAAAGTGAAGTGGCAATACATTTATTTGCACAAAACATTTTACAATTCTTTACAAAGTGTTCAATCTCACAATACTCATTAAAATTTATCAAGTGATTGACTAGTGGTTGATGGAGTTTTCCTTGTCACTTTATTCTCAATTTTTATATTTTTGATTGATTTTTTTTATTTTATTAACCAATGACTCTGAATTCACTTGTTTTGCAAACATAGAAAATATTTTTTTGTTAAATCATGTCTCTTAAAAACAAGTGCAAGAAATATATGAATTGCAAACTACAATTCAATGTTGTGTTGGTAATTTATTTATGTAATTCAAGAGAGTAAGTTATCACATGTCGCATTCATGCAAGAATGAAATAGGTGCACAGTGCTCACCGGATACGCCAGCTTGACCTAGAAAAGGAACTATTCCTACCGCTTGTAATTGAGAGTCGGGGGTGGGAAAGAACTATCGTGGGAGAGCATTGAGGACGAAGATGATTGTGGGAGAGAGCCGAGATACCATTGTCAACGCTGGGAGAGAAGGAAGTCTACCCTAGAATGGAGTGGTTGCGGGAGGAGCGGGAATGGGAGGGCACGCGAGCGACGTGAGGAATACTTGCAATTTTAAAACTAGGCGGGGGAGTGTTTTGATCGGAGGACGAGATTAAGGGCTCAGATTTAAGCAACGTCTTATTTAGATCTAGGCATATATGTTAACATCATATTTCATTTTAATAATATATATATCTCTATTAAATAAGAATCTTTCGTTTCTCCGTCCAGGTCGTCGGTCACGCACGCTCTAACGGCGTCTCCTCCGCTGCTTCGCGTTCTTATTCGTTTCTCCGTCCAGGTCGTCGGTCACGCACGCTCTAACGGCATCTCCTCCGCTGCCTCGCAGAAATGGCCAAAGGCGTTCACCGCTTTTCCGACATCTGCCCCTCCGCCGCTTTCGCCGCGTGGTACAGCCTCTGCCATCGACATGAAATCCGGGAAAAACCCCCGCCGCTCATCGCTCGCCGCTCTTCCGCCGCTTTCTTCAGCTATATATGATTATCCCCAAAAGTCGCTCTTCTGTCTGGATCGTCTCCCACCTTCACCTCTGTTCTGCGCAGTTCATCTTCTGCTGGAATCTGTTTGGTCGCCCACTCTGCTAGGGCTCCGAACAGCATCACCTGACCGTCAATTCCACAGTAAGCCCTTACCTAAATCTGCTTTACATTTCTCTTCTCCTTCCATCTGGAGTTGCGATTTTGCCGAAGGGTATGTTTTTTTCCACGTTTTCTGCTTTCAGCAACTTTGCTTAGAATTTCACCACTAACTATTGATTTTTTAACGATTTACTTCGTTCTGTTTTCTTTCGATACATTTGGGGCATATCTGACATATACTTTGACTGTGTTTTTAGGCTAAATGTTTCAGTAAATAGATAAGTCTGTGGCTGTGTTCTCATTGTCTACTATTCTGTTTTTTTTACCAAGTTTCGGGCCAAGCAATGCAATTTTATTCTGCTGCGGAAAAATTTACGGTATGGAAACACACTTTTTAGGCATGAATTATATATATATAGATATGTTTTTTTGCATGGTGACCACTCTCACAGTTTATGTGCTTGGATGGAATTGAGTGTTCTGAATTAAGTTTGAATATCAAACAACTTTACCTCCCTAATTTCATGTACAACACTTCAGTATCGTGTACATGAGTACACATTCCTAAAACATGACTACAGCATGGCTTCCTGCAAACATGGAAACGAATTTTATTAGATATTTCGAAACATTTGTGCGATGAAATTTATGAATACAGATTTCCCTACCTACAGATCATCAATGTGTTCTGATTATTACTGAATTTGATATGCCAGTTGTACTTTTTATGCATTCTGCTGATTATAGCACACGTTAATTATATGGCTACTGTTTTTTTTTTTTGAGTTTGCCTCTTGCTTAGATTTTGTTAAATATGTTATCGGTTCCGGTGTTCTTTGCTCTGGAGGAATTGACTGGAGTCCGTAATACGCCTAAACTACAAAATGACTCATCTATTTGAGGGATTTGGGAGGACTCAATTTTGATACTGTGTCGCGCTGTCCTCTTCTGTTCAATGTGCTACGAGGAATGTTTTCCATGCTGGAACCTGCAAGTGAAAATTAGGCCCACTCATTCAACGCTCGGTCAAGGCTTCAGCTGGACAGGGGAAAGTTTTGGAGTTGAGAACTAAACTGAATACCAAAAGCATTGTGTCGTGACAACTTAAACTCGAAATTGTGTGATGTACAGGTGACTTATAATGGATTTGGGATGGACTTATAATGGATATTGTAAAAACAATGCATTGTTTATGTAAATTATAATTTCAAATCATTTTAATTGATTTTCAGTAAGTTAATTCACTCAAAATTTAAGTCAACATGTTCTTCTAAGTCGTCGGAATACAGCTTCAACTTCAGTCGATATGGGATCGTCTTTTACTGATTTGTCGTGTTCTCCACATTACCAGAGTGGAAAGTATATAAGAGTTTAATTGAATCCTCTTTATCGAGCAATATTAACGCTTCTTCGCTGGAAATCACTACAAGAAAATTGAGTTTTCGTGACCAAATTTTAGTGACAAAATATTTTTTGTCACTAAAGGCGTAGTTTTAGTGACAAAAATAATTTCGGTTAGTAAATCTATGTCTTTAGTGATGAAATTAATGTCAGTCACTAAAGAAATGACTTTAGTGTCAAAATTAAAGTTCGGTCACTAAAGACATGACTACAGTGACGAAATTAAAGTTAGGTCACTAAAGACATGGCTACAAGGATAAAATTAAAGTTCGGTCATTAAACGTACATTTTTAGTGTCTGAGATTTTGTGATGAAATATATTTTGTCACTAAATAGTGTTTTAGTGACGCAATATAAATTTATCACTATAACTCATTTTCAATGATAAAAATATTTTTGCTACAAAATTATTTATATAGAAAAAAAAACTTGAGACATAATTTATATCTATCCTAATTTATTATAAAGTTAGCATGTCTATAATTACAACTATATTAGTATTAGACATTTTTGCTTCCATTTTCGCAAGCAGAAAGCTCTGATTTTTTCGCAATTTAGGTTATGGCCGAACAACTCCAGCAACGAGTCGACGAAGGATGCATCAACGTGTTGATATTCGTGGGTGTTGATATTCGTCGATCCTATTTGGCTATTTGTATCCCTTGGCTATTTGCAAATCCTGGAATTATAATTGTACTCTAAGATGCTATTTGTACCCCCCCCCCCCCACAATTTTTTTTAGAACAAAACAAAAATCCAAAGTTGTAGTCCTTGAGTCTTATCAAGCATCTGATCGCTTCTTCCTCTAATCTTTTGACATCTGATTTTGGTCATCTATGGCGAGTCTACTAGGAGAGATCTTACACAAAAATATTGTTTATTATATAAATGGAATTTGACTGAGGCGAGAAGGTGAGGAGGTGAACAAAGAAGCTACTTGGAGGCGGGGATAAAGTTGAGGGTTTGAAGCACGTTGTCGCCATCACGCTTACAGGACGACTATATAATCTTAAATAAAAATTATCTTACAACATTAATGTGTTAACAAATTAAGGCTCTATTTGTTTGGGTGTTTCGCTGCTCCGTTTTGGGCAAATGCCGCCGGAAGGAGGGTAAACAAATGAACCTCCGGCGGTGTTTGCCCGTTTCCACCTGCCCGCATTGAGAAACTCCCCAAAAAGCTCCGTTTGGAGCAGCCACCTCTCCCCTCCGGTTCGAACACTCCGTTTCCACCCGCCGGATCGACCCGCCACCGCCGAACCAAATGGAGCCTAAGACACATTTATGAATTTTGAGCTCTGACCATGATTTTAATTTGTGCGCTATTTTGTCCAAACCAGTTTTGGATACGTGCAAATGAATTATGCGTGCATACCAAAATATTATAAGTGCAAATCAAATTATTATGTGCAAACAAAAAAAATTTGTATTCCTCGCACAAGTCTTTTTGGGCTTTCTATGACATCACTAACGGAAGGAAAGTAATGATCAAATTTGAATAATTTTATTAACCATATGTGATAAAAATAAAATCTGGTGTTGTTATGTGTAAATCAATTTTGGTTGATCATTACATGATTTATGCCTAAAAGGATCTCATAAACAATTTACAGCGATGCACTGCAAAATGATTCACGGGTATTGTAGGGCAGGGATCAACGAGAACATGGATTTCAATGATGCACTTCAAGATGATGAACCCAAGCATAACCCAGAGGCCGACAAGAACCTTTAAGCATAACCTGGAGGCTGAATGAGAAACATGAGCATGGGGGAAACTTTGCTTTTGCTGGAATGGAGGTTGGCATACCCTGAGGAGGCTGATGGGAGAATGAGGCTTTTAGGTGTTTGTCGTCAGTGGTGGGAAGAGTGAGCGCAAGCTTCTTCTTGGACAAGGAAGCCTTCTTCTTCTTCCTTGACGGGAGGGAACGACTATGGTTTCTGAAGCGAGATGGGAGAGCAGGAGGTTATTTGCACTCATCAATTTAGAAGTATTAATAAAAAAAATATTAATATTTTATTATTAAAGTGATTTGCACTTGCACCTCCCACAAATTGGTTTGAACGTATCATTCCTCTTTTAATTTATATATCTATCTTACAATTACCATTATTTTAATTTACACAGTCCCTTGATCAAATTTAATCCACAATGAGAATCGAAAGTTCTGCACCTCTACCCTAACCATCTCCGTAACTTCCACGAACACCATCTCCGTAACTTCCACGAACACCGAATATCGTAACTTCCTCTGCCCTAACCCGCACCCGCAATAGGCTTATGGAACAAAACAACCGCCTCATCCTAAACAAAAAAGAAGCACGCAGAAAACCCTCCTAACCCATTTCATTTACGCACAAAAAACCCTTGCAACTCAAGCACAACCCCTTCGCCTTCTCTGCATCGACGGCCTGGATCTTGCTACCACTAGACTCTAGCCACCACTCGAAGCCCCCGCCGTTGCTGCTCTTCCTCCACTGCACCCGCCGCTATCGCTCCTTTTACGGGAACTCCCAACCACCTTCCAACATCCAATCTCGGACAACTACTCTGAAACTTTCCTATGGCTGCAACATTTCTCCCACACTACTGCAGGTATTCTGCTCTTTATTCTTTATTTTCTGCTTCATTCTTATTTTGGGTTTCCAACATGGTTCCACGTTTCCGCTGGCCTAGCAAAAGAATAGTCAAATAGCAATGAAAACTATTCAAATGATTGTCCTCTTACCAAAATCCATATCGTCCTGAAAACACAACTTCTAATTAACATTAAGCTTAGTCATTTCTATGAGTACGCATTTGATTCCCAAAGAAATTTTAGTTAATTACCTATGTTTTTGAACTTTCTAAATAGAACAAAATGCATCAGACAGTTCAATGGACCTAATAATGGTGACTCCATCAGTGATAACATTAGGTACTTCCTGTTCATCAAGAACCACATTAAAACTTGCATATTAGGATTTATCTATTTCATGGTCTGGAATGAGGGTACATACTCATAAAAATAATGTCAAAGTCATTTCACTGGCAAACTATATTTGATCCATGTGCATGTGCGGCAGTGGAAGAATGGTAGGATAACGAGCAACGACTATAATTATTGTCACCACCGCACACTATGCACAAGAGACGTGCACATATTGCTAGTGTATTTAATCAAAACCATTATTTTTCATTCAAAATGTAACATTAATTACCAAGAATTTATATTATATATTTTTCATTTTTAATAAAAATGTTAAATATGATGAATACAAATATGTAATTATGCTGAAATAGAAGCAATGCTGGGAAGAAAAAATACAGTCTAATCAATACCTTTAATATATAGTATATATTTGCAACAAAAGTTGATGTTTACTTGTACAAGTAGACAAAAGATGCATAAGAGTCATTTAGAACAAATTACCTCCTTGCAACAAAATATATCACTATTTAAAGAAACATCCATTGAAGTGTAGTATCATGATGAATCTGCAAGGCATGCACCATGAAACACAAATTTGTAAATGGTTTATTTGGGACATTATTAGTATTAATCATATATCACTCATAGAAAAGTTATTAAATTTTAAAGTGGCGTACTGAAGAAACATAGGTGGTATCCGCACCACAAATACTTTTGAATAAGTAACTGAGTGTTTGTCTGGATTTTTTAACATAATCATCATTAGTCATCTGTAAACAATTTGTGGTCAATTTTACAATCCCTATCCACTTGTTGTTGAATTTTATGAATGGCGTTGAACCTCTTGCTTATAAATCATTATGAACAACCTCTTTACATCTTGTTTTAGATCTAAGCTTCTCAATTCTAATCATCAACAACAATTTTATCTGCTCATTAATTGGTACATTTTATACTTCCATTTTGTATGTCCATACAAGTTAAGTATTCCACAATAGGTGTCACTCAAATATGTGGATCATATTCATCTCAAACCAATTTAACATATAACCTAGAATTTGAAACCAAAATTTGGAAACTCTTGTTAAATCTAATTTCAAAAGATGTTAACCATAGTCAAAATGTTGAAGCTTTTCCTAAAGCTGAAGATGTTAAATTTTTAGGACTTGAACCCTAACGAAAAGTTTGTATCAAAAGCTTTGACTTGACTCTATATAGCCAATATCACTGTCCACGCCCCTTTGCTTCGCACTAATAGGAACTCCATAGCCCGCCGAGTTTAGTAGAAGCCACCACTTCAACTCGCATCATAAATTGTTGATTACCCACTCAAGAATCCCCCTCCTGTTATTGCTCTTCGGCGATTACTGAAAGTTCTTCCTCTTGTAGAAGAAACCCAGACTCCTTTTTCTTCGGTTGGACCTGTCCTCTAATCCATCTGACCTAACATTTAGTTCAGCCTATCATACCCCAAATGCAATTAACCGGGCATCCGATTTAACATCCAGCTCTAGAACATCATAAGTCATAGGCCTAGTGCCCCTTTTCTTCACCAAGTGCCCATTTTCTTTGTGTCCCGTTTTTCTCTCTAACTCTAAGCATCATAGGAAATCAATGTGGGCCTTGTGGGAAAGAGGAGAGGCCAAGGAGTGTGTCCTCCAATCTAATTATATTGTTGTGAAGAGTTAGAAGTCTTCAGATCCAAGAACACATTAATTTAAAATCAAACGCATGACAAAGATGTAAATGTCACAATTAGATCCAATCCAACCTTAATTTATAAACGCAGAAATTAACTTATAAAACAATTGAAAATTTTCCATATAAGGAATTAAAATAAGAGAACATGTAAGCAAGCTATATGTTGACAGTAAAGAGGAGGCTTCAACAAATACGAAACCCCTAAATCATAATGGAAAATGATATTAAATGGTAGAATTGATTTGAAAGGTGTAGTAGAGTTGAAAATAGTACGTATTATCTGGAAGTAGAAGTCACATAGTGTGCTCATATTGTCCCATCACAGACGTAGAAGAAGTTGGATGTTACCGACTGAAGATCGATGCGTAACCATAGCTGAAGATAGGGAGTGCCATCGGGGAAGAGTAGGGAGGGATTTGATGCCCTAGCAGAGACAACGAACATAATTGTTTTTAGGGAAGAGATGCAGATTTTCTAAACTATAAGTAAAGTTTTTGAGCAAATTAGAAGGTTATTAAATACGGGTAACGTTGGTAGAATATTGTAAATTGTGGCAAATTTAGTCGGAAAGTGCTTATCTTTTTTTTTCTTCATAGATTCCAGGCGGTCTTACTGCTGCAAAAGCATTCAAAGCTGTAAGAATTTATGCTGGTTTATGAGCAAAAGAAATGGCTGATTTGGCTTTAGTAACATGTGATGTTGGTGCCATTGTACCAGGGGATGGCTTCCCTTTTTTGTGCTAAAATTATCTCTGCTCACATGATATAAGTGATTTTTAATATAATTAAATGCACTTTGTATGTCTATATGGCATATTCTAGATGCTATTTATTCATCATTACCAATACTCAATATTTCTTTCTGGGGTTCAACATCTTTATTCTAGTTCTAAAATTTATAGTTTCTAAGATTGTTTAGCAACATGGATTGCTTATTTCTTCCAAGATAAAAATAGTAAAATTATGTTAAAGTGATTCTTTTACTCTAATATTGTCAAAGTGTATTCACTACAAACATTGTTGCTGCAACGCCAATCATTTACTGCAAAAAAGTACTAAAAAGTACAAATGTGATATGATAACTCCATATTTCTGTTTATATATGGATTATTCAGTGTGAAGCGTAAGTTTATATTTAAAACTAAGATAATTATTTTACTTAAATTCCGCAGACACAATATCGATTAATGTTGGTTAAGAAATTACGGATATTGTATGTCTTGTATGTTTACTTTGAGTTATATTCGATATTAATATGTGATTTTTTGTAGAGATCACATCAATCGTTATGGTGGTTGTCATTTCTTTCTAACAGGTGTAAAATATTATACATGGTGATGTAGGTCATCAAGATGCAGTAGAATGTGGATATTCTTTTGCCTAGTTTTTTAGAAATTAATTATCTTAATTAAATTTGTCACATCACAATTACGTCCATCAATTTTTTTGGGGTTGCAGCTTCTTCAATTGAGACAAGAAGATTCTTTGTTTCCATTTTAATAATTTATAATGTCTTGGATTAATCATCTTCATTTTGTTTTGCAAAATTGAAATGGTATCCTTCTAGTAGTTTTCCCCACAAATTCTCTAGGCTACTTATTCAATGCGTCATTCATCAAGAAGTTTGATTATAGTGGCTCCACGGTACTCATATTTCTTTTATTTTTCTTGTGTCCAACTTCTATTTATATCAAGACATACTGCCTTGCTTTTGGTTACAGTCTTAGGCCCTGTTTGGCGCGGCGTTTGGACCCGCCGTTTGCGGCAAACGCCGCCGCACGGCGGGTAACCAAATGCCGCACGACGGCGTTTGCCGCGTCTGGACTCGCCGCGCCAAGGAAAACGGCGAAAACGGAGGCTTTTGGATCCGCCGCCTCCCGCCTCCGTTTCCTCCCGCCGGGTCGTCTCCTCCCGCCCCGTCTCCTCCAGCGGAAACAAACAAAGCCTTAATTTTTACTCTTATGATGACTAGGTACAGTTGGTAGCATCTGTTTGTTGGATATCATTCAGGCTCAAATCTTAAAAATAATAAGAACAATTCTTGAAGAGTGAATTTGAGGAAGAATTCATCAAAGCTCCTCTTGTTTATCAGGTAACGTGGTTGTTTTTAGCAATAGTGATCCTCTTTGGATTAGTTATGCACTAGTTTGTATTTCATGCAAATCTATGTGATATAATGTTTAATAAATAGATCCAATTTCTTTTCTTAACCATATTTTGTGTTTTATATGCTTTCTTGCTTTTATCTCTATTTCAGACTCTCATTGTCTTTGTGATGAGCAATGTTATTTGCTTTGTTGAGTTTGCTAATGAGAATGATGATAATCATTTAATGAGTAAGTGTTAATCATTTATGTGTAATAGTGATTGCCTTATATAATACTTTGTCCCGATGAATTACTTTAATTATGTCATTCTCTTTCTTACCCGTCAGATTGTGTGCTTGTCTTTTCAGGTTCTAACAGTTATATTATTGGACCTACTTTACCAAGATAGAGATTAGATCACAGGTGCACAACTTAAGTTGCTTAATCACTACTAACATATCATTCCCAACACTCCAATTATGTAGCTTCACATTTCTAATCTGTAATATTTCCAAATGCAGGTTGGACTTAGTGATTGTAGAAGTTTAAATGGCCAGAGTATGGCTCAAATGAGAAGAATCTTAGGAAGGCCAGAGTTTGGTTCTTCAATAAGGACATGGTGGAGTGTACAAATAAGACTATCAATATGCTAAGCGTCGCCTTCGCTATCACCGATATTTGCGAGGTGGAGATCAGCGAGTACCTAACTCATTTCTCCGACAATATCATCTCATAAATGAAGTTCGATGAGGGTCAAGCAGATCTTCCTTCAGCCTTGAGATGTCGGGGCTAAAGAATTAATATGTATTCTGTTTAATTATAGTTTAAAACTGTTATTCTGTATTGAGGAATTTGGGCAATCTCTCACCTCTTTTTTTCTCTATTAATAAAATAATGTTTAACAAAATTCTGTTATGATTGTGTATTTAATATATTATTGTGTTTGAATGTCTTAATATTGAATTATAATTAGTAAATGGAATTAAATGGTATTTTTTAGAAATTGAATAGAATTTATTGACATCCATTGTTATATTGTATTATCTCTTTAGTTACCACATATTTCATCATTAAAATTATACATGTAATGACCGACTTAGTTTGGTCACTAAAACATTATTTAGTGACTGAATCAGTTTTTTCACAAAAAAATATTTTGAGATCGAAATAGATTGGTCACTAAAACTTTATTTTGTGACCAGCTCATTATAGTAACAAAAATTTCATGCTATAACCAAATCTATTTGTTCACCAAAAAAACATTTTGTGACCGAGTCAATATGGTCACAGAAGTTCATTTAGTGACCGACTCAAGTTAATCACTAAAAATAAACTTACTGACCAAATCTATTTGGTCACAAAAAGAATCTTTTGGTGACTATAGTTAAGTGGGTCACTAAATATGTAAAATTAGTGACGTAACTTTTTTTGGTCACTAAATACATTTAGTGGCGGGGTATTTGTGACCACTTTGTGATGGACTATATTTGGTCACTAAATATCTTTAGTGACCAAAATTTAATTTTAAGTGACAAAAATATTTGTCACTAAAAGGCAATTTTCTACTAGTGAATGTCTGCGGCAAACTCTTCGTCTTCCATGACACGCAATGAGGACCTGCTGTTCACAGCCACTGAACTCGAGTACAACGGCGCTGTGCCACCAGAGATGCGTGAGAACTACTACTTCTGCCTGGCAATTAGCAACCTGAATGTTTCTACGACTACTGAAGTTTTAAAGTCATTGTTTGGATCCTTCCCGGGATTCGTTCACGCCAGTGTACGACTCCTAAATCTTCATCATGCATTACACGCTTTAATAATTTCCACTTGATAATTTAGTGCTACTATGTGTTTACTCATGAAGGCTGACGTGGACTCAAATCGAAATCCAGTTGGCACGGGCGAAGTCATTTTCACTGATGAGAGGACAATGAGCGAGGCTGCAATAAAGATGGACAACCACATGATTGACGGGCAGAAGATTTCTATTCGTGAGATGACGTTCTTTGACGTTAAACCAGAGTTCTTTCGGGAGTAGGAAGTAACTGATATCTTTTGTCTGGAATTTCCTTCGGATGTGATATACTATTCAGTTAATCATCATATATAAGAGTGTATAGTTGTAAATATCGAAGTATGTTTGTAGTTACTCCTGCATAATAGCCACATCTACAAAGGGATATAGATCCTGATCTTTTTGCCATGTTAAAATTGCCGACAAAAAGACTCAACGAAAATATTATGTTTATATTCTGACTGCAGGAACAAGTTAAATGTTTTTGATGTTGTTCACTGTCATTACTCTGATTATAATCTCACACTCTGATTGAACTTCGTGCAACCTAAAACCTCAGTCATACGACCATTCCATATGCACCTATTTCCGGTTGAGGACACAAGAGAGAGAGTTAGGCGGGGGGGAGAGAGAGAGAGTTATGCGGTGGCTATAGTGAGAGAGAGAGATAGGCGTGGACAGAGAGAGAGTTAGGTGGAGAGAGATTTTGCGTTGCTGCAGTTTGGCCTCCGTTTCTGGGGGATGCCGAAGCACGGGGCGATGAAGAAGCAGAGGAAAGAGGGACGGGCAAAGAACGAGGCGATATATCTACGTGTTTGAAAAGTCTGATATATGTGTTGCTCAATGCTACTGTGACGGAGTATGCTCAATGCTCTGCATCAATTACATGCTCATATATTATCTACACAGGTCGCTCACATGTACTCACCAATAGGTGCATGTGGCCAAAATTATTTGCATGATAATACAATTACACGTCGACATATTATGACTCCTTTATCAATCACAAAAATGTGTAGATGGCAAACAAAGAACCATCGGATCAGTCACCAGCATTACCTGCTCATTCCATCACTGAAACCTGTAAGTCTTTCACAGTTATCGTACCTAAATTTCTGTTGCCGTAAATACTTCGACACTAAATTTCATTGTTTCATTCTCAGTTGCCCCTGCCAACAACAACGCTTCATCTGACGAAGACTACAATTACTACGATGATATTTGCAAACCAACCACAAGTAGGTGGTCTGATGGTCCACGAACTGAGATTCCAGGCTTTAGATTACGTATCCCAGCGGTGCCACCAGGCCTCACTATACAAGAGGAGTGGAACTTCGTGTTCACAATGATTAAAATGTAATATATAAAAACTAATATTGATGCTATGATGAATACTGTTGTTATAACTCATTCAATAGTTATTAATAACTCTGACAACTTTATACCATTCATCAATGCAGGATCTCCCAAGGCCACTAAATAGAACGTCTTACTCTTACTGCATCATTGCCTACTACCATTCAGCACTGCAGTACTGTTACCCTACAAATAATTGTACAATTTTCTATATTATATGTTCTGCTGTAAATATATTATTCTGCGTCTGTGATTTCCTTTGAAAAACTCTATTGAAACCTTTGAAAAACTCTATTGAAATAATCTATTTCAATCTATACACTGTTTTTTGATCGATTGTAGGTCGTTACTGTGTATATTAATTGAAAAAACGTAAACTAATTGCTGCTTACAAACTTTGTATAATGTCAAATCTCCTTTCATAACTTCATCTCTATACTGTCAGATTTACTTCTGGACAATCAGAGTGTGTATGGAATGTCATAGTTCTGCTGAAAGCATCATCCACTATATGAATTGTTAGCATAAACACATTGATGTTTAGTACATAGTTATCGACAAAGCTACCATATAACTACTTCACATTTTCTTGAAGGCTGAAATATTATCCCTTCGGTTGGCTTGAGCAACACTGATCATACTTCTCAAAAAATGGAAACACTTTCATTTTTAGGTGTTCAAATGTTAAAATTCAGATCTCTACATATGCACATGCAAGATTATCTAAAGCTACAACATGTCTTTTTACCTCACAATCCATCTGAGTCTAATATATTATTTTAGAGTTATGCTTAATGTTCAGGCCCACTCTAAAAATATTTTCTCCTCGCTCTCAAGTTGGTAATGAAGTTATTATATACATATTAGTGTTCTTTGAACTGTTGCCTCTAAAAAAATGGGTAATGCCGCGTTAACTCTTAAATTCATGTTGCACCCTTCTCTCTCTACGTATCAACAACTTACTCTATGCTCCTATATATGCCACGCTTCGAGCCCGACAACCATTCAATGCATGATTGTCTCAGTGTATGTTTCATCAACTCGATCCTTATTGTGGGTGACAAGAGCATGCATCGACAACAGTGACCAACATGTGATGATAGTGTGCAGCATACAAAACAAACTCTTAACCATGCACATGAACAGACTGAGAAACAAGGTGATTACCCTGTCTTCTCACTGATCAAATATCATGTCATTTGTTTTGATGTCTCTCATTTTATATTTAATTACGTCATTCTGCACATTGCAATTCATATGTACTCTATTGGTGGTATTTTGTCGCTCCAATTTATCATTTACAAAAATAAAATAACTCGATGACATTTGGATATAAACATACCAAACTGCAGAACAATTGTCACCACAAAATAAGCACAAAATAGTAATTGTTCTCACTCATTTACAAAATGCTATCAATGCACGTGATACTATTTTAGAATTTAAATATTTCCTTTCAAATTTATTTTAACATTGTCATAACAATAATCATACAAAAATACGAGCATCTTCGCACGGGCTACGTCCGTGCTCGATGCTCTTCGCATCGACAGTACCCCAGCTGCGGCGGTACCTCCACCCTAACTCCCCCTCTCTACGACACTCGATGCTCTCAGACGGCCTTCTGCCGCATTCAGGCGGGCTTCGCCCGCCAGCGCACAAACTCCAACTGTGCTGGATGCTCCAGGCGATCTTAGGCCGCATAGAAGCAGACTTCACCCGCTTTCACGTAAATCACCATCTCGGCCCCGTACCCGTCGCTAGCGGCCCCCGGAGCGCATATGCAAAATCACACATACGAAAAATACATAAAAACATAAACCGTTCTCTGATAAAGATCTTGCGTATGTTTGTATGTATTTTGTTATGTGTGATTTTGCATATGCGCTCCGGGGGCCGCTAGCGACGGGTACGGGGCCGAGATGGTGATTTACGTGAAAGCGGGTGAAGTCTGCTTCTATGCGGCCTAAGACCGCCTGGAGCATCCAGCACAGTTGGAGTTTGTGCGCTGGTGGGCGAAGCCCGCCTGAATGCGGCAGAAGGCCGTCTGAGAGCACCGAGTTTCGTAGAGAGGGGGAGTTAGGGTGGAGGTACCGCCGCAGCTGAGGTACTGTCGATGCGAAGAGCATCGAGCACGGGCGTAGCTCGGTCTTCAGGGCCGCCGCCTGAGCCACCGCTTCCTCTCTCGCCTTGTACATATCAAGGAATTTCCGGTCGATGGTGATGCTTCGGCGAGCACACATATGCGCAAGCTCGTACCCACGCATCAGGGCCCGGATGGAATCGAAAGCGAGGAGGCGAGTGGACATTTGGTCGTACAGGCCCGCGAACTCCCGGCTGTAGAGGTCGTAGCCCAGCGCGAAGGCCTCGCCGGTGACCTCGTCGCCCTCTGCCCAGCTCGGGAGCAGCGTCGAGAGGGATACTCGGTTGGCCTCCGGGTCCCATTGCAGCAAGGGCTTCCCTTCCGCATCTAGGCTCTTCACGCCCATGCTAAAATTCTTGTGCCCCTTCGGTACAGGCTTGGGCGGAGGTTGGACAGGGCTTGCGGCAGCCACTATCTCGGTGCCCGCCTCGCCGCCCGCCTCGACCGCGGCCGGAGGGTTCTCGGCAGGGGCCCCAGCACTACTCCTGGGGATGTCCCTCATCTCGCTGACCGCCGCTAGAATCTCGGCGAAAGACCTACCCGGCGGGAGAGGTCGGGCGGGCGAAGGTATCTTGGACTTCCCCTTCTCGGTGGCGGATGGCTTCGGCCTCTTCACCCGTTGAGACGATAAGCCACTAAGTTTCCGCTTCGCGGCACCAGGCGACGGAGGCGGAGCTGGCTCGTCCCGGCAAGCGCGGGCCACAGACTTCGCGAGAGCCAACGGATCTCCCGCAGTCTGGCCTTCGGCAGTTGGCGTCTCGGGGAAGGGTTGGCGCAAGGGGATCTCCCGCTCTCCTACAAAGGCAACGAATAACACTCAGCATCGAGGGACGCGCAAACACCGAACAAAAGAAAAAAGAGGCGAGATCTCACCTTCGCCAGGAGGAACGGGGGGAAGAGAGTCGACGTCCCGCCTAAGGAAGGGGACGTCAAACTCCTTGGTCCCAAAGAACTCGAGGAGCGCGCCCTCGCGGGACCCCAAGGAGGGCGGCTTGTAAGCGACATCCTCATATTGAACCGGCGCGAGCAGGACGTTCCCGAAGTCGCCGGAGACGAAAACAAATTTCTCGCCCCAATGATGATGCTTGTTGGCGAGACCGGTTGTTTTGAGCAGCTGCCCGGAGAAGAAGACGACCCCTCCCTTCGCGCGGAAGGTAAACAACTTCCGGAAGATCGAGAGGTTGAACTCTATCCTTTCGGATCGCATGTAGCAGATGAACGCTACAAGGATGGCGACCGAATTCGGATTCAGCTGCGCGGGAATGACTCTGTAGTAGCGGAGGGCGAGGCGCGTCTCTGGCCAAAGAGGGAGGCGAAAGCCCACCTCAAAGTGTTCGAGGGGGATCGCGAGCTCTCCCACTCGCGCAGTGTTCACCTTATCGTTGTTGTCTGGGTTTCTCGCGGAGAAGTTGGCGGGAACGTATCGGGACGTGATCAGCTGATACTCGTCCAGGGTCAGACGGCACGACGGGAATCGGTGCCTCCGGAAAGCTTCCGCGCAATGAGAACGTCCCTCGTTCTCGCCAGGCATTGTGACTAAAGTGTTCAAAGGCGAAATAGCAAGGAAAGGGGGGCGAGAGCAAGACGTTCTCGACAGAGCGCGAAAGCGAAAGGAAGAGAGGGGGAGGTTCCGGATCAGAGAAATAAATGTGGTGGGTGAATCCGCCTATTTATAGAAAGCTGTGGTGAATGATGATTTTCCCGGAAAGGGCGGCGGAGGTACAGCTGTCACGCCCTAAGTCAACGGCGCCTCGGTCCCCCGCCCGAATTGACAGTGACTGATCGACAGCCCTAATTCGCGCAAGGGTCGAACGGTACGGCAGAAGCGAAAACGAAGAATGTTCTCGCTAAGCGAGACCTAAGATAACAGCAATAACGACAGTTAACCAATAAAAGCAGTTCACAAGATCGCAAGCGCTCCACAATTCAAAACAATTAAGAAAAACATAATTAGAAGACATGGTACATGGTGAGAAGGGAAGGCCAGAGGTAAGGAGAGGCGAGATAGCAAGAATCAATAAGGCTCCCAACGTCAGCGTCCTCGCTCTCGTTGTCGGGTCCTCGGAGGCGCCAACGGGTTGAAGTAGGAGGAGAGCACGGTGCACCCTAAATTGATCCGGCGGGCTTGGTCTCGTATCCGTGCAAGGCACCTCCCGGGAGAAGATCCCGCAGTAGGGCAGCCTAGCCGCTCCGCCTCGCTTAGAAAGTAGTCTCGCTCCAGGGCCTCCAGCCTTTGCTCCACCGATCTGCGGAACTCTCTCGCCGCGTAGGCCTGGGCCCGCTCCCGCCGCGCGAGTTTAGAGAGGATGGCCGCGACCCTTTTCCCTCGCCTTCTCGCGCTTTCCGCGCCAATCAGGATTTCTTCCATCTCGTCAGAGGAGGGGAAGGGAGAGCTGTCGCCATCCTCCTCTCGATCCCCGTCATCGTCCTCGTCCTCTTCAGCTCCCGATCGCAGGTCCGGATCTCCTGAGAAGGCAATCTGGCGGTCAGTGCGAGAACAGGATAAGGGCAGCAGCAGTATGTGGCATACCAGCACCGTGGCGAGAGCCGTCGGCCGGGGGAAAGCAAGAAGGCTCGGGTTCTCCCTCGGCATCCCTCCCAAACAGGAGATGGAGGGGCTTTCCACGGCCCGGACGGAAGGTCTCGCGCGCCGTAATCTCCGCAGGGCCCGAAGTCTGGGGAGGGTCGCGCTCCCTCTCGGAACGGTCCGCCTCCGGCGTCAGGGATGGGTTGGCAGGCGCCTCACCTACGGAAGGGTGAGGATTGATTGCTGGATCGTCGCGGGGGGCAACCTCTGCGACAGTCTCCTGCAAGGTAAGACCCGGGCAGGCGGAAGCAGGCGCTGCGAGAGTCCCGCCCAAGGGTTAGAATGACCAAAAGAAAAGCAGACAAAAAAGGAGGGGCTACTTGGAGGTCCCGAACCATCGGCGGGAGCTCTTTCCGGATCCTGCGGCTGATCCTCAGGCGGGCAAAACGTTAATGGGTCCGGGGGCACCGGCGGAAGCCCAGCACCACCTTCCGGGACCACCTGCCAAGAAAGGTTCAGTGACCAATTCTTAAGTACAGCAGTCTGCTAGTCGGCGAGACATACATACCCTCTGCAGCATAAGAGGATCGGCCGCGCGGCTTGGGGATGGAGTTGGAGAGGCTCGGCGCTCCCGCAAGGGGTCCCGAGAGGCCTTCTTCTTCTTCTTCTCTTTCGGTGGCGGCGGAGGCTCCACAGTGGGTGCCTCTCTCGCCAGCCAAGGAGCCACCAGGGCGCTATTGGCAAGGGCCCGCGCTTGCGCCGCCTTTATACGGTCCTGAAGGTTCTGCGAGAGTGGCTTACCAGCTTGTTTGGGGCGCATCGCGAGGTCGCGCGAGATCTCAGGGGGGGCAGCAACGGTCAGGGGCAGATTTACGGCCGCCTATCCGCACATATATATAGCCGTGGTATGGCCCACCAAAAGATTCTCCTTTTGAAATGACACGTGCCCAGCGAATATTGCTGGGTTGGACGTGTCTTTTCGAGCGCAGGGCTAGCTCAAAAAGAGCGGGGATTGTGTACAACCCCATATCGCTGGGTGGGACCCAGAGGCATTAACGATCGGGGTTGGACCAGCCCCAAGTAAGCTCGGGCCTGAAGACTAGAAGAGCTCTCGCTCCGGAGGAGCTTCCGCCTAGGAGCAGGCGAGATCCCGCTCATGGCCAGAAGCGGGCGAGAAGGCACGGCGCTGAGTGAGCTTCACTCTCTCAGCGCCATGATCCGCAAGGGCGCTGAGTGAGCTTCACTCACTCAGCGCCATGGTCAGCAAGAGCGCTGAGTGAGCTTCACTCGCTCAGCGACATGGTCAGCAGCAAAGGCGTTGAGTGAGCTCCACTCACTCAACGCCGGGGTCAGCAACAAGGGCGTTGAGTGAGCTTCACTCACTCAACGCCGCGTCCAGCAGCAAAGGGCGTTGAGTGAGCTCCACTCACTCAACGTCAGGGTCAGCAGCAAGGGCGTTGAGTGAGCTTCACTCACCCAACGCCGCGTCCAGCAGCAAGGGCGTTGAGTGGGCTCCACTCACTCAACACCGCGTCTAGCGACAGCGTCAAGATTAGAGGAGCTCCCGCCTAGGAGCAGCTCACGCCTAGAGGCAGGCGAGAAGCGTTCACCCTCGGTCAGCCGGGACCCGCTCTCGGCAGAGCCGGCGAGAAGGCGGGGGCTGGCTCAGCGTGAGACTTGACACTTCTTTTTTGGGCTCCCGCCAGAGGAAGGCGAGAGGGTTCTCGGCACAGAGCTCTCGCCGAGTGGGACCCGGGTTCAGGGTAAAATGTCTTAATTTCCCCCGGGTAAAATCACCCTTATACCCTCAGGGGTTGTATTTAACACTTCTCAGACAGCGGGATTCGGGTATTGGCAGACCAGCCGGGGGTATTTCAGTAACTTCAGGTCAGCAAAAGGTTATAAATAGACCCAGAAGGGCTCCTTAGAAAGCAGACTCTCATTTTCTCTTTGAATCTCTAGTGCTTTCTGAGGAGCTCCTAGCCCAGCTTTTGGCTTTGGAGGGGAAGCTCTCAGAGATCTTTCGGGTGTGAGGTGGGACCTCCCTGCTGAGGCTTTGGGTCAGTTCTAAGTCGTTAGCTACCAGTCGAGAGGCAGGGCTTGAGAGAAGTAGGCGTTGGCTGCACTCCTGTTTTGAACATTCGTTGGGGTCAATTTTGGCTTCAACACCATGAAAATCAGAGCACTATTCAATTCACAACTTTGCCTAAAACATCAATCACATATTTATTCTTTTAGAGTGTCATCAATCAAGTAATTAAATAAGTGGTCATATCAAATCCAATATCCACTGAAATTTCTACCAAAAGACAAAGTGAGCATTTTGTGCATGCCACTAAAATTTTAGCCCCATCAGATATCATATATAACACTTTTAATTAAAATGATATTATTAACAAAATCATAGCAAATTCAACCCAAAAATTCTGAAATTTAAATGTAGTATCCACAATGTCATAAGCATGCATGTATCAAATTTCGTTATCATCCGAATAATATTTTGAGTGTTAGAAAAGCCTACTTTAGGGCCCATCTAGGGGCCCATTCTTCTCTCTCTTCTCTCTCTTCTCTCTCTATTTGTATTAGTCCCACATCTTGGTTTGGGATTTCTCTCTTTCTTTTTCTCCTATATAACTGTATTAATACTTGTAATTATCAATTCAAGAAGTATATACAAGCTTTGAGGCCTCTCTTTACATGGTATCAGAGCCAGACGTATCCTCCAGCGGACTCCTGTCTCCTGTCCGCATCTCTTCTTGCGGTCTGGCCTCTTAACTGCGCGGCCTCTGTTATCCGCTTCTTTCCCAGCCCGCTTGGCCTCTGCGGCCTCCTCTTCCTTCGCCACTTCCTCTTCTCTTCGTGGATCCACCCTCTCCTCAGGCTTCTTATAGCCCACCCCTTTCTTAGACCTCGTGGGACCCACCTTTCCCTGCTACCTGCGGGCTGCCTTCCCTATCCGCTGTGAGCTCCCCTCTTGCCTGCTGACTGCTTCCGTCCGCTGTGAATTGCTCCAGTCCACCGCGGATTCTCTCCCTTTGGGCCCTGCCGTGCTCGTCTTCTATCCACCGCGACCTTCATCTTAGTTGTCGCGGCCTGCTCCGCTGCTCATTCTCTCCTTTGCGAGCTTCTTCTGCTAGCCGCACTGCTCTTTTGCGGCCTATTCCTTGCTAAGCCACGCTGCTTCTTCTTCTATCCGCCGTGACCTTCCTCTTTTTCGTCGTGCGACTTGTTTCTTGCTGATGTTCGCTCCCCTCTGCTCTTAGTCGCATTTTTGGTCGCGACCTTCTGGTCGCTTGTTTGTCCGCCGAGACTGTGCGACTACCTCTCCTATCCGATGTTGCCTCTCCCTGCTCGCTGATCGCTACTCGCAGCGAACTGCCTCTCCCTCTCACCGCGTGGTCTATTTCTAACCGCTGCGGCCCTTCTCTGCTCGCTGCTCGCGGATCGCAGCTTCCTGCTCTCCTCCCTCTCTCTATCCGCGGCTGTCCACCTGACCGTGCGGACTTTCCTTTCCGCATTTTGGTTGCGATCAGCCTAATCTCCGGTGTGACCGCGCGGACTGATCCTGCTTCTCGCTGTCGACTGCTCCTTCTCGCTGCGGTCTGGTCCTTCCCGCTGCGGCCTGGTCTGTTTCTATCCGCCCGGTCTGGTTCCTTATTCGCCAGGTGTTTGCTTCTGTTGTGGTCTTCTCCTAACCGCGCAGCCTGTTTGTTTCTAGCCGCTGCGGGCTGTTCTTACCGCGTTGGTCGTGGCCGGTTCTTACCGCTGGTGCGCTGTCACCGTGACCGCTGCGGTCTATTCCTTGCAAAATGATCAGCTATCCTCCGGGCTCTGTGGTGTCTGTTTCCGATGGTGGTACCTCCTGCCTTGCTCACAGCTCATCGTTGATTTTGGATTCCGGGGCCTCTCACCACATTACATCACGGAAACCACCACAATATTTGAACTCCGTACATCCCCAGTCCATTACTGTTGCTAGTGGGGACACACTTCCCGTCTCTGGTGCGGCAGATATTAACCTCACTCCCTCCATTACTCTTCGCTCGGCTCTTCATGTTCCGGGCTCTCCGTTCAACCTTGTCTTTATTGGTCGACTCACTGCTGACCTCGATTGTGCTGTTATTTTTTCTTCTAACTCGTGTGTTGTGCAGGATCGCAAGACACAAACCATCATTGGAGAAGGGCATCTGTCGAATGGCCTTTATATCCTTAACCCGTCCCCCCCCCCCCCGACGGTGCTGTTGTATATTAGCTCAGTTGACTGGCATTGACGTCTGGGTCATGCTCCTCTACACATCCTCAAAAAATCTCTCCCAGACGTGCACTTCCACGAGTTCACGTGTGAGTCCTGTATCTATGGGAAACATCATCGCTCTACGTTCTCACCACATCCTTCTCGGCGCCCTGCTCCCTTTGATCTTGTTCACTCCGATATTTGGGGCCCTTAAAAAATTACAAGTGTTTTTGGATACCGTTACTTTGTCACATTTGTCGATGACTACTCTCGGGTGACCTGGCTGTATCTCCTTCGTGACCGCTTTGAATTGCCCGGTGTATTCCATACCTTTTTCATTGAAACTCGCAACCAGTTCTTCACAACCATTAAAACCATCCGCACCGATAATGCCCGTGAATACACTAGTCATACCTTCTCTCACCTCTGTGCGGAGTTTGGGATCATCCATCAGACCTCCTGTGTCTATACCCCCCCAACAAAATGGCGTTGTTGAACGCAAGAATCGACACCTGCTTGAGGTCACCCACTCCCTTATGATTCAGATGAATGTTCCAAAACAATATTGGAATTTGCGGTTTCAACCGCTTGCACTCTTATTAACCGCATGTCTTCATCTATTCTCAATGTTGCGGTTCCCTTCAATCTCCTTTTCCCTCCCAACCTCCATTCTCCATAACCCCACGCGTGTTTGGTTGTGTATGTTTTGTTCATCATCTTGGCCCGTCCACTAACAAACTTGCTCCCCGTGCCACTAAATATATGTTTGTGGGCTATTCTCGAACTCAGAAGGACTACATTTGTTTTTTTCCCACGGATCGCAAGGTGATTACTTCTGCTGATGTCACCTTCCTCGAAGATCAGCCATATTACTCTCCACCTATTGACTCTCCTCTTCCGCCACCTCTCCCGCGACCTGTTCTCCCCGTCAATTCCACCATTCCACCTCTACTTCCCCCACCCATCCCACCTAAACCACCTACACCACCAGTCATTCGTGTGTACACTCGACGTCCTCCCTCGTCTACTACGAGAGCTGCCCCGCTCTAATGATGCTTTGCAACCTGCGGATCTGACAACTGCTTCCACTGCCCACTCGATGGCCAACTTTGTCTCTCTTCACCGTCTCTCTCCGGAACTCCGTCAGAGTGCTCTCTCTTTATCCTCTATCTCCACTCCTAATTCTGTACAGGAGGCTCTTCACCACCCCGGATGGCGGGCGGCCATGAAAGATGAAATGTGGGCTCTCTGGGCTAACCGAACGTGGGATCTGGTTCCTCTTCCTGCGGGTCAATCCTGTATTAGCTGCAAGTGGATCTTTGTTATTAAACATGTGGCGGATGGCACCGTTGAGCGTCTAAAGGCCCGTCTTGTGGCCTGGGGTTTTACTCAGCAACATGACCTTGATTATGAGGAACCCTTTTCTCCGGTGGCAAAATTGAACACGGTCTGCGTTCTTCTCTCCCTGGTTGTTCATCGTCATTGGCCACTTTATCAGCTGGATATTAAGAACACATTTCTCAACGGAGATCTGCAGGAGACTGTTTACATGCACCAACCTCCCGGATTTGAGACCACGGGGGAGTCTCGGGTCTGTCATCTTCGGAAATCTATTTATGGTCTCAAACAGTCCCCGCGCGCTTGGTTTGAAAAATTCAGCAAGGTTGTCTGTGATAGTGGCTTTATTCGGAGCTCGACTGATTTTTCTCTCTTCACCCTACACCGGTCAACCAGAACTGTGATCCGACTTGTCTATGTTGACGATATCCTCATTGCTGGCGACGATATTACAGGGATACACCATATCAAGAAGCAGTTAAACTCCACTTTTCAGACCAAAGATCTTGGCAACCTTCGGTATTTCCTTGGGCTTGAGGTTGCACGACGCCCTGATGGTCTTGTGTTAACCCAACGGAAGTATTGTATGGACCTCCTTCATGATGCCGGTTATTTTGGATGCAAACCTGTGGATACTCCTATGGATGCAAATCACAAGCTCTCAGCCCACAGCTCTGACTCTGACAAGCTCCTTACAAATCAAGAATACTATAGACGCTTGGTTGAGAAGCTGATCTACCTTACGGTCACTCGACTAGATATCTCTTTTGTTGTGGGAGTCGTAAGTCGTTTTATGCATGCTCCTCGGACATCTCACCTTCAAGCCGTCGAGCGCATTCTTCGATATCTCAAGATCGCTCCAGGACAAGGGCTTGTGTACAAGCCATCCACATCTCTATCCCTTGTCGCGTACTCTGACGCTGACTATGTCGGGTCCATTGATGATAGGCGTTCCACAATAGGTTTTTGTACCTACTTCGGTGGACATCTCATAACCTGGCGTAGCAAGAAACAGAATGTGGTTGCTCGCTCTTCTGCTGAAGCTGAGTACCGCGCTATGGCTGCTGTTGTTTTCGAGTTAACTTGGCTTGAGAGCCTTCTGAGAGACTTGGGTGTTCGTCTCTCATCACCAGCGACCCTATTTTGTGACAGTCAAGCGACAATCGATATTGCAAAGAATCCAGTCTTTCACGAACGCACAAAGCATATTGAAGTTGACTGTCACTTTATCTGAGAAAAGGTACAGGCAAAGAAGATAGATTTGGAGCATGTTCCTGCTGCAAGCTAAGTTGCTGACATCCTGACTAAAACTCTCTCCCGGCCTCTATACTACCAATTTTTATCCAAGCTTGGTGCCTACAACCTGTACGCTCCAGCTTGCGGGGGAGTATTAGAAAAGCCTACTTTAGGGCCCATCTAGGGGCCCATTCTTCTCTCTCTTCTCTCTCTTCTCTCTCTATTTGTATTAGTCTCACATCTTGATTTGGGATTTCTCTCTTTCTTCTTCTCCTATATAATTGTATTCATACTTGTAATTATCAATTCAAGAAGTATATACAAGCTTTGAGGCCTCTCTTTACAGAGAGGAATAATTAAAACATTAAAATACTAAGATTTGCAATGCTGTTTACTAAAACTGAATTTCAGGCGGCTACAAACAACCAAAATTAATGAGAGGCCCTCATTCTAGAAAGGTATTTTCAAGGACTATAACTTTAACGGTGAGCCCGCGGTTCCAGTTCTAAGTATATCAGGCCTAAAACTGGCTTTGAACTTGGCTATATATAAAAGAACTGATTCTATTTTGGTCTCCTAATAGCAGATCACTAAAAATGAATTTTATGGAGCTACACTCAACAAAAAAATTGTGCCCCATTCTGAAAAGGTTTTTCCAAAAACTACAACTTTCGTGTTGAGCCCAAGGTCCAAATGGACTAAATCAAAGTATATCATGCCTAAAATAGCCTTGAACCTGGTTGTGTAAAACAGAACAGATTCTGTTTCGGTCTATTAATAATAAAACTGGTCATCTTCTTCCACCAGCAAAGAGTTAAAATTTGTCCAACCTCATTTTCTCTAATACTACCTCAACAGACCATCATTCTTCATGACATCAAGTCATACAGCTTTGTATTGCATAGAGGAGTCGATTGAAGCTATTTTCACGGCAAATGATGTCCCAGAACGAAAATTCTAATGCGATCTCTCCTCAAAAATTTCTCCATGAAGCTCACTGAAATCAAGCTCTTTTGAGCTCGATGTCTCTCCTTTTTTGATCTAAAGATCTAACACCAAGAGAGATGGGAGAAAGCTAACCTGATTCACGGCCATAAATCGAGTGTTCTTCCTTGGCTGGTGGTTGTTATCTCCAGCAGGCTTGCTTCAAGTGCCGCTCTTAAACTTGATTTCCTTCAGGAAAAAATGATTGGTCTCAGCTCAGTCATGAGGAAGAAGGAAGTTAGAGAAGGAAGAAGGAAGTTAAAGAAGAAATGAGAGAGAAAGATAAAGTAGTGGCTGATTTGACTATCCCATTAAAGATTCGGGCAATCATTAATGAGGAAGTGCATATTAATATCATTTTAATCAATTACAATATTGTATTTTATAGCTGATTGGTGGGATTCCTATGACGATAATTACCCAGAATTGAAAAAATTTGCAATTCGCTTTCTAAGTTTGACATGTAGCTCTTCCGGGTGTGAACACAATTGGAGCGCATTTGAGATGATGAACTCAATTGCACTAAAATATCCTCACACATAACTTACATGTAAGATTAATTCTTGTATTAGTATTCTTACTGTTTTTTATTGTCATGATATTTAATAGGTGCACTCCAAAAAAAGAAATCGTTTGCATAAAAAAAAATGAATGATCTAGTTTTTGTAATGTACAATACGAGGTTAATGGAACGACAAAATAGAAGGGATATACAATTGAAGGAAAAGTTCTACAATTTTGAGGATATCCCTCCGGATGATGAATGAATTATGGAGAGGGAAAATCCAGTTCTTCCACATAAGGAAAATTGGTTGAGGATACTTCGAAATACACATGAAATTTATAGTGACGAAAGTGCTGAAAGGAATGATGAAGAATCCACTAAAGAAGTTAAAGAAAAAGGTAAGTTTTATAATAAATGAAGAATATTCTCAAAATTCTAGTTTTCACTTTTTAGTATTCTCAAAATGAAGAATCTTTTATTGTAGGTGGAGTCGAAGATCTCGCCCTAAGGCGTAGTGATCTCGATGTTACTGAGTATATTAGTGAGGGTGAATGGGATGACGATGAGGATGCCAGTGGTGGTGATGAGGAAGGTGCAATTATTGGTGATGAAGATATGGTCGATGTGCCTGTTAATGATTTATATTGATGATTTTATGATAGACCTACTCACCAGTCTCATCTATGTACTCTTGGATTTGTTATTTTGTTTTAAATATTATTTTTGTATTTCCTATTTGATGTGCCTATTAATGACTCCTATTTGATTTGTCTATTCTACTGTTAGTAAGTTACTTGATATTGTTTTATTAGATGAACAATGCTGCATAACAAACCAGACCATGCTCTTATTGAGATGGGGGATGGTTTTCAAGCTGAATTAGTTGGGCATTTTCTGAAGATTAGTGTAATATTTTTCTTAACACATTATGCAATTACATACAATTCATCATTTATGCTATCAATTTATGTTGTGTTGATTTTGTGGAAGTGCTATGTTAATAAACTCTTGATATATCATTTCTTGAACAAGTGCAAGTAGGTCTTTCTTAAATTAAGCTGGAACTTCTCATATGTGGTAACGGTTCTTTGTTTTGCTTTAATACTCTGCTGCAAAAGTTGAACTTTATATGAACTTTATATTTATATTTTTGTGTATGTATGAATGATTTGGTTCTGTAACTCAAGACTTTCTATGTTATTACTTATTTTAAATCTTACTTTATGAACGTAGTAGGATCTTACGATCCTCGATCCGATCCGATGATCCGATCCGACGATCCGATCCGATCCAACCCCCGAAACGATCACAACTAGAATCTCGATCCTGACAACCTTGATCAAATCTTTATTCACTTCCACCACTTCAAAGCAGATTACTGATCCCCCTTTCATAGGGTTTTAAAAAAATAAAATACAAAATGAATTTAGAAGCTCTAATCTCCACGATAGGCGGAATCAACATTACCGTAGATGGAGAAGGACGTGGCCAAAAGAAGGACGTGGCCGCCAAAAGCTTGGATGTTTGCTGAAATTGTCGGGGCGGGCTCGTGGTAGCGTGTGTTTTACGTTGCTTAATCCATCGCTGAAACTGTAGGGGAGTCGTAGCCGGCGATTACTCAGCTCCTCGTGGCGGCGGCATGAGCTCTGGTAGTGGTTGGCAACGGCGTTGGGCTGAGATCTGCGAGGGTTTAGCGTGAAACCCGCAACGTGTAGTCGAAGGTGTCAGGGTGGGGGCGTGTGTGCTGGGCCGGCTGGGAAGAAGAACTGAACCGGTCCACATTTGCTTTTTTCCTCTTTTTTAACGGGAAGGAAAAAGAAAAAAAGCTAAAAAATCACAACAAAAAAATGAAAATAAATCCACGCACGTAGGCATGCAACAAAATAAAATTGTTCAACATAGAATTTTCAAAATAAAATAAAATACAATAAAATATGTTAATGATTCAGGGCCGGTAGGGTTTCGATCGGGTGCGGCGCCGAGTAGTGTTGTAGAAGATCAACATTCATGCGCTATAACTCCTCGGCCAAGACCCAGCTGATCACGGTCCCTGGTCTGCCATGCCAACGAACTAAGTACCTCTGAAAACCACCATCAGTAGTGGTCACTATCTCGTCGTCTAGGATCTGCTCGGGAACTAAGATATGTCATGGAAGTCTTTCAGCGGCTCTGGGAATTGGTATAGTAGTTTCACCTGGTATCACATACTCGGCTTGAAAACTGTTAGTGGGAAAAGGAAGAACTGCAAGGGGCATCTCAGTAACTGAATGAGTGTCGGTGTATCCTGAATATGACTCCTCACTATCACTCACCAACCCAGAAGAATCAAATGGAGGAGAATCCAAGAGAAAACCTAAAGACTCATGTGGATATTCGTGAAATAAAGTCAGATCGACTACGTTAAAAATCAAATTTGCTCTGCAAACGAAAAACATCTCAAGTTCATATGCATTTTGCCCAATCCGCTTTACCACTCTAAAGGGTCCAGTCCTGCGACAAGTTAACTTCTTTACGGTACCCGAAAGTAACTGTTCCGAATTTAGTCGAACCATCATCAGGTCACCCACTTTGAAACTTATAGCTCTTTTATGATTATTTGCTTTAGTTGCATATAAACCACAAGTACTATGCAATTTCCGCTCAATTTCCTTATGCAAATCATGCAAATTCAATGCATAGTCATGTGCAAACTGACTAGTCCTAAAAGTGGGTGGCAGTGGTGCTAAATCTAGCGACACTCATGCAGTGTGACCGTGAACAACCTCATTTGGAGTTAAACTCGTAGATCTATTCTTTGAATTATAATAAGCTAACTGAGCGTGCGGAAGAACTAGATCTCAATTCCCCTGATGATCTCCTACCAAACAAAGCAACAAATTCCATAAACTCTTATTTACGACCTCAGCCTGACCGTCGGTTTACGGATGATAGGCGGTCGAAATAAAAGTTTAGTACATAATAGTCTTCAGAGTAACTTCCAAAAATAAATGGTGAACTTGACATCCCGGTCGGTAACGATAGTCTTAGGTATCACTCAATATGCAACAACCTCTTTATTTAAATATGGGCAATATGAGAGGTATCATTGGTTTGTTGCAGGGCATGAAATACACCATTTCAAAAAACCGATCGACCACCACAAGAATGCAATCGTGTTACCTAAAAGTGCGCAGCAACCCAAGCACAAAATCCATGCTAACATCTTGCCAAGGCATACTAGACACCGGTAAAGGTGTATATAATCCAGTGAGCTGTTTATTTCCCTTTGCCACCTGACAGGTATGACATCTACTGACAATTCGTGCAATAACCCGCTTCATTCTGGGCCAACTGAATCGCTCCTCTACTAAGGCTATCGTTTTGTTTCGTCCAAAATGTCCACTTAAACCTCTGTCATGTAATACTCATACGATATAATTTCGCAATGAAGTGGGGGGAATGGATAGACGGGTAGCATAAAACAAATATCCGTTTTTAATCACATAATCAGTCTCATCGTGAAAGGGATCTGAACGTATCGCATCATAAATGCCACTGAAATCGGAACAACTGGGATAGTCACCTATGATACGCTCAAATCCTATCACTCGGGTGCTCATCTGAGATATCACAAGGGTCAAGGGTAACTCAACTAAGGGCGTCGGCAATCCTATTCTCTATTCCCTTGCAGTGTTTGAGAACGAAGGAATACTCCTGTAAAAATGATACCCACTTAGCTTGTCAAGCGTTAAACTTTTGTTGCAGATTGATGTAACGTAACGTCTGAGGATTGAAGTGCCAACAAACTCCTGGGGCAACAAATAACGCCTCCAATGATGCAGCGTTTACACAATCGCACAAAATACACGCTCGAAATTGGAATAATTCAATTTCGAGCTTTAAAGCTTTTCACTGAAAAATCCAATGGGGTGACCTTCTTGACTAAGCACACCTGCTATCCCAATCTCAGAGGCATCACAGGATAACTCGAACACTAGACCAAAATCAGGGAGTCTCAGGACAGGTGCAATGGACATCTTATCCTTGATGACCTCAAAGGCTCCGGCGATCGAAGATGTCGACTAGAAATTCCCATTCTTGGCACACTCGGCGACTGACGCCATACACTAAAGTTTTTAATAAATGACTAGCCAATGAAAATTACGGACATCATGGATGTTCTGGGGTGTAAGCCACTCGCGTATCACTAAAACTTTCTCGGGTTCCATAGTGATACCGGCGCTCACTATATATCCAAGAAAGATCACAGACTCAGCCATAAAAACACGCTTCTTTAAGTTGATGTATAGTTGCTCGGCTCGCGGGAGCTCGAGATAGTATATAGGTGGGCCTGGTGGTCACTATTAGTCCGACTATAAATCGAGATGTCGTCGAAGTATACTACTACAAACTTCCCTAAATAAGGTCTGAAAATTTGGGTCATCATTCAAGCGAAAGTACTAGGGGCATTGGATAACCCAAAGGGCATCATAAGCCACTCATAAAGTTTGTCATTCAATTTGAAAGAAGTCTTCCATTCGTCTCCTTCGCGGATCCAGATTTGGTGGTATCCACTACGAATATCGATCTTTAAAAAGATCGTAGCTCCAGTCGACATATCCAACATATCATCTAATCGGGGTATCGAGAAATAATATTTTACTGTGATCTTCTTGACTGCGCGACTGTCAACGCACATTCGCCAAGTACCATCTTTTTTCGGGGCAAGGAAGATAGACACCTCACATGGGTTAAGGCTATGTCGAATAAAGTCTCTATCTAATAATTCTCCGATCTGTTTCTGCAGCTCCTCGTGAGCGGTAGGATTCAATCGGTAATGTGGAAGATGATGGAGGGAGGCTCCAAAAACAAGATATATCGCGTGCTGAATTGACCTTATGGGAGGTAATTAGTCGGAAGCTCATCAGGGTGAATAACCGGGAACTCCTCTAAGAGTCTCCTAGCAGGTATAGGAATAGACTCATACCTCTCAAATAAGTCGGACACCTATAAGACCACTAATGCGTATAAAAATCCACCGTCAAAACTCTCTCGATGAAACTATGTGCATCGTAAGATTCTAAGGGTTTTCTTCCTTTTGATAGGAGGAAGAGACTCTTTTGTGTTATTGCTCGCGCGGGATGTTGGTGCTTTGGGTCGCACTGAAGTCAACATTACTCTTTTCTCATTCAGTAGAAAGGAGCAAGGTGTTGGACTTGCCATGTATGGTGACATCTCGGTCATATAACCAAGGCCTCCCAAGTAATACGTGACACATCCATAGGCATAACATCGCACCATATCATTTCAGAGTATGTACCGGGCAAAGTCATCGCTTCCTTTGCCACCACTAGTCACTATGTCGCCGCTTCTTTTACTGGCCCGTGCTCTGCCAACGCTTTCGACCACGTCGCCACCTCTACGGCCACTTGCTCTGTCAGTCCCTAGGGATCCATTTCTTACACCATTCATCCCTAAGTCGACATCGCCAAATTTGATCGCCACCACTCCTTCAATACCCGAGCAATTGTCACCTTCGGCTATCCACACCCGTCGGACACACTCGTTACACATGTTCTTTGCTGTCTTTTTTGCCATTGAGGAGCACGTTGACGTCATGCCGCTTGATGTTGCCTCTGTTACAACGCGTGAATCCAAGAGTTATTTTGGTGGGAAATAAAAAAACCAGACGATCAAGTTGTGCAAGCCTCGTTTGAGCTTGAAGACAAGCTCGTTTTGATGGACGGGAGTGATGGCATGGATCCTATCTGTAACAGTTATCTTATTTTGTTATTAATATTTGAGTCAATTTATTGTATTGAATCAAGTCGTATGAGTCTAGTCGTGGTCGTCGTTATATTTTAATATTTTGGCGTCTATCAATGTATTCGCAGTTGTGCCATTGGAGGTTCTATATATTGACCTTTAGAGTCTTTGTATCATGTATCAATGAATGAAAATCTAATTTCTTAAACCCTAAAAGAGATCTTGGAAGCTCTCTCTCTCTCTCGAGCACGCTCTGCTTAGGCAGCCGCGATCAAGGCTCCGTAGTATCTCCGCCGCCGTCATCCCCGCCTTCAGCCTCCACTCTGGCAAGCCCATAACAACAACCTCTTGCAAATGCAGGGTAAGGTTTGTCTATATATCACCTTTGTGGTGGGACCCTTCCCTGGATCCCGGGCTGCCCTTTTTATTCATAACAACAACACTCAAGTCTTTATCCCACTATAGCGGGGTCAGTAATATGGATCCTATGTTGCCATTGTACCCTATCATTAGTCAACACTCAAGTTTCATTCCAAGTCTTTATTGGCCTAACCCTCACCCGTTTAACATGTCTAGTGACTAAACTCTCACAACACCTAACAGGTGCCTCTAATGGTCTCCTTTGTATGTGTCCAAACCATCTTAGTCGAGCTTCTCGCATCTTCTTTGCAATTGATGTCACTCCTGACATATCTCGGATACCTTCATTCCTAATTTTATCCAGTTTTGTGTCCGCACATCCACCTAAAAATTTTCATCTCCGCAACTCCCATTTTTTACTCATGTACACAATTCAAAGACCAACACTCAGAACCATAGAACATCACTGGTCTAATTATGGTACGCTAAAATTTGCCTTTATGTTTTAATGGTACTTTACGATTACATAAGATCCCTGACGCAACTCTTCACTTCAACCAACCTTCTTGAATTATATGTAGCACATCTTTATCAATACCTCCATCTTTATGAACTATTGATCCAAGATATTCAAAACACTCACTGCGAGAAATATTTTGATCACCAAACTTAATAATGAAACCATCTGTCCTTCTTGCACAGTTGCACTACTAAATTTAAGCTCCATATACACCGACTTTGCTCTGCTCAACCTAAAACCCTTCTTTTCTAAAGTGTCTCGCCAAGATTGAAGTTTCATGTTTACACCCGCGCCAAGTTTCAATTTCTCATCAATCAAAACGATATCATCTGCAAACAATAAACATCAAGGTATTGCTTGTTGGATATGTCTGGTGAGCTCATCTAATAGGGTAAAGAGATAAGGGTTTAAAGTTGAACATTGATGTAAGTCAATATTGATAGAAAATTCCTGTGTTAATCCTACAGATACTCTTTCTATTCATATAATATAAATATAAAAGTATGCCAGTGATGCCCAGAAACAAATGTAAGAATAACTTTGAACATCATGATAACTGAGGCTAAATTTCAAAAATGTTTGCAATTTTTATTGTGCACTTAATAGATCCAAACATTATATTATGCTGCTACATTAAACTCTGAAGAAAGATGTCTAGAGTTCTAGAGTTTTAAATGTGAACCTATGAAGAAATGGGCAAAAGAATGCCCAATAATGAATATAAGATAACTATGAATCTTGTGATAATCAAGGACAATTTTAAAGTGTTGTATTTAAGATTACCATGTCAAACGACATTATACTGTAACATTGTGTTAATATCAAATCTTTCCAAAAGACGTCATACTGTAACATACTAACATTAAGCCTTGATGCCAAATCTTATGCACGATGTCTAAAGTTTTTGGGTTTTCTAATGTGAACCTATGATAAGACGTGAGAAAATAACAAATATAAAGAAAACCATCATAAGTAATAACTTACTGCTATTTCTAACTTATTTTAATGCATACATTTTCAAGCATGCAAAATTTACATGAGTAATTATAAAACAACTTAGAAAATGAGAACTAAATTTCACAAAGTTCGTAAGAATAAATTATTTTTCCTATTGGGCTGCTAAGGGTTGAGGTGTTTAACCAATCTTGCATATAAAGTTGAAAAACCAGCTCATTGATTGAACCAATGGCTTGTGTTAGAAAAGAACATGTAAAGGCCCATTTAAGGGACAATCTTAGCTCTCCTCCTCTACTTGTAATAGTCCCACATCTTGAAATTGGAACTCTTCCCTCTCTTCTCTCCCTATATATATATATGTATTCATACTTGTATTTGTATGCACAAGAAGTATATGCAAAGGTTTACATTTTTCTCAAATCCTTGTGCTCTTTTCTCTACACGATATCAGAGCTAGGTTGCGATCTCTCCGGACGGTCTCTAGTTTTCTAGCTACAGCTCTTTGTGCAGTTTGCTAACCGCACCTCCTCAGTGGATAGGAATCTTCTACCCGCAACTCTTTGTGTGGCTTCCTATCTGCATCCCTCTACGGATAGACTTCTTCTGTCCGCACAGGTCACCTTGTGTTGTTCCCTCCTCTTCTGGACTGGTCTCTCCTCACTTTTATAGACTTCACCACTGGGACCCACCATGCGGCTTGTTCTGTGACTGTCGCGGTCTGCTTGGTTCGCCTCATCCTGTCTGTTGTTTTCTTGATGCGACGGCTCGCTTTTGTTAGCCACATCGGTCTGTCTCTGCGGTTTGTCTCTTTAGCTGCAACGGTCTGCCCTTTCGTGCCCACAGCGGCCTGCCACAATTTTGCTAGCCGGTCTTTGCTTCTTTACCGCCTCTCTTTTTCTTCAGCGGTCTCCTCTCAGCCCGTCATTGTCTTTGTCTCTACTCCCTGCTCTTCAGCTCGGCGCGGCCTGTTTCTCAGCTCGTCATGGTGTTTCCTTCCAGCTCGCAGCGCTTCAGCCCGTCGTGGCGGTCTCTCATAGTCGTCGTCGGCTTCTCCTTCTCTACTCGTTGTGGGTTATTCTCTAGCCGCTACAGGTCTTCATTTGTTGTCCGCTGGCCTCTCCTTCTCTAAGCGACTATCGGCCTTGCCCTGTTGTTCGTCGGTTTCTCCTTTAAGCCATTGTCGGATTTATCTTGCTATTCGCCGGTCTCTTTTGCTCTTAGACGTTGCCGGCCTGTTCTTGCTATTGCGGGTTGGTTATCTTTGCTACTGCTGCTACTCTGGTCCGCAGTTTTTCTACTAGCCACCTCTTTTAACTGCCAGACAGTGTTGTCATGAACTCCTCTACTGATTCTTCCCCTTCAGCCTGTTTGGTCCCTACTCCTGAACTGCGTGATGAGTTAAGGATCACCACCATCTCTCTTACTGGGAAGAAGAATTTTTTGAATGGGTGCATTCTGTCCGATGAGTACTTCAGTCCAAGGGACTTCTGCATCATCTCACTAGAGATACTCCTGCACCTACTGAGGATTGGTTGCGTGTCGGTGTCCATGTTCAGACTTGACATCTCAACTCCCTTGATGGCGAATCGTACTGCATGGTCATGTATCATGAGACGGTCAAGGCGATGTGGGATGAACTTCATTCTCTATACTCTGGCAAGGATAGTCTCCAATATTTGTACGACATCATCATCGATCTTCAATCCATTGACTCAGGCAGTGTTGCTGACTTAACATCTTTTTGTTGCTCGGTCCAAGTCGTTGGTTGAGGCCTAGATTCAGCATCAGCCCCGACTACGGATCTTGCTGCCCAGCGTGCTCAAAAGGAGGCTGTTGGTATTGCCATGATGATGACACTTGTTCCGCCTCATCTTCGTAGTGTCCGGGCTCAGATCCTCTCCTATGCTACTATTACATCATTCTCTGATGTGTGTTCCATGTGCTAAAGGTTTCACCACCTGCTGATGTTATCGACCCTCCAACACTAGCTCTTCTCCAACAATCTTTTGTGTCATTACTCCCTCTCCCTCCCGCTACTCGTGGGGGTCGTACTGGCTCTCGGGGGAGGGGCCGAAATGGCCGGCCAAGACCTAAGTGCTCGTTCTGTGGAAAGGATGGACACCTTGAGGCAACCTGCTATCGAAAACATGGTTTGCCTCCTCTTCAAAATGCCTATGTTGCCGCCCTCAACCCTTCTGCCACTCGAGTTGTTCTTGATGAAGTCCGCCTCCAGCTCTAACAACTTCAAGGGTTGCTCCACAACTCACCTGCCTCTGTTTCCTCCGTCTCCCATGAAGATATCGCTTGTCTCTCCACTAGCCCGCGTTGGATAGCGGGCTTAAGTGTTACTCATCATATCACCTTCTTGTAGCCACCTCAATACTTGGATTATCCGCATCCCAAGTTTATCACTGTAGCCAATGGCAACACCGCTCCTGTCTCCGGCTCTGTTGATATACCTTTAAATCCGTCCATTTCTCTTCGCTCGGCCCTTCATATCCCGAGCTCTCCGTTTAATTTACTTTCTGTTAGTCGCCTCGCTAATGATTTGGATCGTTCTGTCACATTCATCTCTTCTTCCTTTCTGATGCAGGACCGACGGAAGCATAGTATCATTGGTAAAGGACGACTGTACAACGAGATCTACTTTCTCGATATCTTCCCCACCGTTCTCTCTTTTGTTTCATCTGTTTACTGACATCGACGTCTTGGGCATGCTCCTCTTCCTGTTCTCAAGAAGGCTCTTTCAGATGTTCATCTTCCTACTTTTACTAGTGATTCATGTATTTTGGGAAACAACATTGTTCCTTTTTTCCTCCGCATTGTACCTGGAGCTTTGCTCCTTTTTATGTTAGTACATTCTGATATTTGGGGCGCATATAAAGTAACAAGTATTTCTGATTATCGTTACTTTCTCACCTTTATTGATGATTATTCTCGCATGACATGGTTGTATTTACTTCGTGATCGCTTCGAGCACTTTCGTGTATTTCGAGCTTTTGTTCTTGAAACTCGAACACAATTCTCCGACCAAATAAAAATACTTCGGACAGATAATGCTAGCAAATACACTAGCCATAAGTTCGGAATTATTCATCAAATGTCATGTGCTTATACTGCTCAACAAAATGGTGTGGCTCAACGTAAAAACAGACATCTTCTTGATGTTGCTCGTTCACTCGTGATTCAAATGCATGTTCCCAAGACGTATTGGCACTTTGCGGTTTCGATGACGAGCTATCTCATTAACTGTTTGCCATCCTCCCTCCTCGACAACACCACCCCGTTCGGCCTCCTCTTTTCTTCCACACCTCCATTTCCCCTAACACCTAGAATATTTGGTTGTACCTGCCATGTTCACTTACTTGGTCCTACCGACAAGCTCGATCCTTGGGCGGCCAAATATATATTCGTTGGTTATTCCCGTACTCAAAATGGGTATGTTAGTTACTCTCCCACTACCACAAGGTGACGGTTTCGGCTGATGTTACCTTTCTGGAACATCGCCACCCTTACCATGACCTGTCATCCCAGTTACGTCTCCTCCACCACCACCAGCTCCGTCTCCTCCACCATCTCCTCCCATTCCCTTCCCAGCTCAGGGTCTCCACCAACCCCCCCCCTCATCGTGTCTATACTCGACGACCTCCCCGCTCCATCGCCCCGCTGCAGTCGTCTTCCACCTCTAGCACTCTGCGACCTATCGACCCAACTTCTACCACCACAACCCATCCTCTGACAAATTATGTCTCCTTACATCGCCTGAACCTGGTGCTTCAAACCTTTGCTACCTCATCATCCTCTATTTTTGTACCTAACTTTATGCAGGAGGCTCTTCAACATCCGGGCTGGCGGACGGCCATGGACGAAGAAATGACGGCCCTCTAGACAAATCAGACTTGGTATCTGATTCCACTTCCTTCAGGACAGACTACAGTTGGATGTAAATGGGTCTTTGTCATCAAGCATGCACTTGATGGGACGATTGATCGACTTAAGGCCCGTCTGGAGGCACATGGCTTTACTCAACAACAGAGTGTCGATTATGAGGAAACATTCTCTCCAGTGGCCAAACTCAACACAGTTCGTGTCCTCTCCGTAGTTGTACACCGTTAACGGCCCTTACATCAACTTGATATCAAGAATGCATTTCCCAATGACGATCTCCAAGAAACTGTCTACATGCGACAGCCTCCCGGGTTTGATACCACGGGGGAGTCTCATGTTTGTTTCCTTAAGAAGTCAATTTATGGTCTCAAACAATCTCCTTGGGCTTGGTTCAATAAGTTTAGCAGGGTTGTTTGGGAGGCTGGCTTTACTCGGAGCTCGGCGGATTTTTCTCTGTTCACTCGACATAGCAAAACAAGAACAGTTCTTCTTTTGGTGTAAGTCGATGACATCCTAATCCACAGGAGATGATTCAAAAGGAATCCAAGTGGTAAAATAGCACCCCAGCTCTGTTTTTCAAACGAAAGATCTAGGGAACCTTCGATACTTTCTTGGCCTTGAGATCGCAAGACGTTCTGATGACCTTGTCTTATCTCAACGAAAGTACTGTCTCGTCTTTCTTCAGGATACTGGATATTCTGAATGTAAACTAGTTAACACCCCTTGGATGTCAATCACAAGCTGTGTGCTCATGCCTCTGATGCAGATTTTCTTCTTCCAAACCCAAAATACTATAGACGGTTGGTGGGAAAATTGATATATCTAACAGTCACAAGACCTGACATATCCTTTGTTGTTGGGGTTGTCAGCAGGTTTATATATTCTCCTCGGGTGTCACATCTACATGCTGTCGAACGCATTCTGTGATACTTGATATAACAAGACCTATATATGATATGCTTAGGGTTTATGATATAGACAAACCTAACCTTCATTTGATGTATGACATGTGGGATTCAAATTCAATGATAGAAAATGTGAAAGTTGAAATATGTAGGCATGAAAAGTTTGCGGACTTGTAAGTTCATTGCCCTCAATATGAAGTAATTTATGATGTCCTTTTAAATCTATGAACCGAAAGTTGCACACCACTACATTGCATGACTCATTCCCTAAATCCAAGGTAATCTTTTCGCATATTTGATACTTAATATTTACTATGATATATTGATTTGATATATGCTTGTACTTTGTTGGTATTATAATAAAAAATGACTAGATGGAGGGCCAAATAGAGTTGCTCCAAATACAAATGAGAAGATTTTTTTGAAGAAAAATAAATGCTTAAGGAGACACTTTTTTGATGTGATGGAGAGAAATCTAGTCATCAATGAGTTCTTAAAGTTCACGGGTCTTGGCTAAGTTTCTAATGAGTCTGATAGTTTGGCCAATAGAGCTTCATTATTGCCCAAATATTGATCAAGCTACTAGCCTATTAAAGAACTTCAGCACCAAGGTTGCAAAAAATTGCTAGGAAGCTTCTAGGTCAACCTTCTTCATCCTCATGTTGTGAGAGAAACTAGAACGCGTATTCATTCATTCACTCTTTGAGAAGAAACAAATTCAACCACAATAACGAGCTTACGATTTGGTGTATGTGGATAGTAATCTACGCATATTATCAAGGAGAAATAAAAACTACATTAAAGGAGTTCAATGTGGGATATTGGAGGTGATGCATGGGCAAATCATTTTGATGGAGTTGGCATGCTTACTATTGCTAACTAGTCTCTAGAGTCTAGACGAACCAGAAATTAAAGATGCTTTAATCTTCAATAATGGGGAAGAAGAGGAAGAAAATGACTGATGAATATCCTTAAATATGAAATGATTATAAATATTTTTTTTTGTTTGAGAACATCATATTATATTGCATTAACTATGAATTAGTATTTCAATTGATGATTTATGCAATTATGTTTGATGTTTTCATTTGAGGATTTCTATTACATATATTTATTATATTTAATACAATGTATTCTGCTGTATCAAGATCCGCATTTTTTAAAATTTTCCGTACCGTCGCATTAATTACGTTTTGTACTCGGTACTCTTACCGGTGCTTCTAATGCATCATTGTCAAGTGTTCGCATTCCTCGAATCACTAATTTCAATTTTGCTACAATTATTATAGTTGTGCTCTCCTAGTGACCCATCTGTCCACCTAACAGAATAGCGGATAAATGATTTGTTATTAATCATCATCTTGCATTAACAATTGGAGTTGGTACAGATGCACATAATAATGCATGCTCAAAAGGAATTCAATATGAGTGCTATAACTAAAACTAAACAGCTCTAGGTGCCGTGATGTTTTTTTTCTACACTATGTTACCAACTTAGCATCATTGCAGATATTGAAGCATCTCAATTACAGACAACTAATAAGGTAATCGAATGTCTCTGAACAATTACAATCGTAGTGAAGCCAGATACATAAAAATTAGATAATATAAACAGAGTTGAATGTCCAAAGTTCATTCTCAAAGTTCCATTGAATTTCAGAAAATCTTTTATCTATAACTGGAATAGAAAGAAATTTCATTTATTTTGAACCAGGCACACATAATAAGGATATCTTACTACTAGGCTTATAAAATAATTCATATTAAAAATGAGCAATAATGGTAATATAATTTTAGCCACGGCTTGCTTTAGAAAATTTAACGTTTATCATGAGAGATGAGCATAATAGTACAAGTACTGTAAGCCCAAAGAAATAACAAAACTGACTAACTGGGGGGCCCATGGTGCTGAAGGTACTCTTTCAGAGCCAAGAGGAGAAACACCTGAACCATGAATCGCTTGAGCAAAAGAAGATCTTTCAACACCATCTTTCTGGAATGGAGGAAGACCACCGAATAACCTTGGAGGTGAAATTTCCCTTCTCCCCATGTATGAACCAAATGATGGTTTTGATCAAGAAAGGAAGGATGTGGAGGGTGGTTGGCAGGATGTGGAGGATGGTTGGCAGGATGTGGAGGATGGTTGGCAGGATGTGGAGGGTGGTTAAAACCAGAGGCTTTTTCATGAAAAAGATGACCTCTCAACCTGGCAGTTATTTGAATAAGTGCTTCCTGAACAGTTCCAAATTCACCACTTACCTGTAACAGAGACAAAATTATCACGTTGTAACTCATAACATTAGCTGAGTTGGTAGTTTAAAAAAGTGAAATAACAAATTCCAGGCTAGCAATGATACAATAATAATACTACGAAGTAAATAAAAATGGAGCCATAGTCTACAAAATACTAAAGATTTGTTAAAAGAACATGTAGTATACCATACTTGAACTATTTTATCATTTTCTGTCACACCCTTCGGTATCTGATCCATGCTCAATACACGAATATGAGCCCCAGAAAGTTTCCTCATTTCTGATATTATGGAACCACCTTTTCCAAGAAGACAGCCTATTTGATGGGAAGAAACAAGAAGCCTGGACAGGACAACATTATCTTTATTATCAGGAACTGCTAGAAGGATCCTATGTTGGACGCAAAGTACTGCATCCTGTGGCGGAGAAATTCTATCACCTGGGAGCTACAAAATTTAAAATGTCCAAGTTAGCGAATTAAACAGATATTCGGAAACAAGCAAATAAAGAAATTTGATTCACTGTACTTCCGTACATACAATATTAGTCATGAAAGCAAATTGTTTCGTATACATTCATGTGCATGCATGTCTTAGGTATTAGGGGAAGGAAGACCTGCAGCTACAAATCTGAGAGGAAAAGAGGGAAAGAGAGAAAGAGAGAGGAAGATAAAATAATCTCTAGGGTTCCAAAGTTTCTTACTATCATCAAGATGAAGAAAAATACATAAGATCATGGGTTTATATAACACCACCAGTCCAATTACAAAACAAGGAAAGATACATTCAATTTCCAAAAATATTGATGCGTATAAATGAATTTCCGCTGGGGTGTCACCAGCGGGTCTTTTGTGGCGCTGGTATACCCGCCACATTGGTGGACGTCCCTCTTCCTCCACATCCGTAACAACATGCATGCCTGACCTTTCATCTAAATTGATAAGCATGAGTAAAACATCACTACAAAAATAATCTTAAGTTTTCTTAAGAAATTTAGGAACACTTCGCATTTTCATCTGTAAAGTACACTATAGAATGCAACAATCATTGATGTTATACAGCGATTTAGAGTCAACTTTATGAATTCCTTTTTAGATATTCCTATTTGAGTGACTTGTAATGATGATCCTTGTAACCAATATCCTTTATAACTTCTAACACAAATGGCCTAGAAAAAAGCCAAAACCATTTTCATTCGCAATCCTTTTACATAGATTATATCTCCATTTACTACTGTTGCATCATATGCTTTCGTCATGCAAGTCCAAATCCCAAAGTTTATCATATGCTTGTAGAAGCTAATATTATTTCTCCTAAAGCTCCAGGATCTTCTATTGCAACATAATATATTAAAGGATAACTCAATTCACCACCTAATTTAGATCTTTAAATTAAACCTCATTTATTTTTTCTTTCTTTTGTATGATAAAGTCAGGGAACTTAAACCTATTCATAAAAATAGCATGTTACAAACCATCCAGAAAAAATTAGATGCATTATTTGGCAACTAGAGACATTTAACCTTAAACGCGTATAACCCTTAAATTTAATTTGCTCAAGCTGATAAAAATATATGAAACTCATAAACTGCTCCGATTCTAAGTGACTCAAACTAGCTCAAATAAAAATTCCCGCCAATTTTTTTTATTTTGGATAGCTCGCTCGAAATATGAGTTTTTTGGAAGCTATTCAAAACACCTTGAAGTTTGACTCAAAATTTAACCGGCTCAAATTCGGTGCTTGACATTTTGTGTTGCCATGAGTCTAGTTCGAGCCGGCTTGAAATCATGATTCATGAGATTTTAAGTTGATCTCAAGATGAAATGAGCTTGAAATTTTTGAGTTCAAAATTTTTGACTCAAAATTTAACCGACTCAATTGGGGTTGTCAGAAGGACTACACTCACTCATTCTTGAAGCTTCAAGAAGATCAATAATATATTTCCTCTGCGATATGAAGATCCCATGTTTGGACCTCGCAACCTCAATGCCCAAGAAATATTTAAGGTTCCTCAAGTCTTTCACTTCAAATTCTCCTGACAACCTCTCTTTTAGGGTTGTACCTTATCATGATCATCTATTGCGACAATATCTCGACCGCGACAGTACATGTGGAGCCCCAAATGCCACGCACAACAGTATTCCGACGACGACACCGTCACGGGGAGACGCCGCTCCCAAACCGCCGAGCGCTATACTCCGTCTGGCACTCATTTTTTCCAGGTATATGAGGGGTTGCAAGTAGCGGGGAGAGCGCATTATTTATTGTAGGAAGGGACTTTACCTATATCGGAGCACATTTTTAAAAAATAAAAGAAAAAACACATAAATTAAAGAAACTGAAAAATTGTGTAATAAAAAGGGTAAAATCGGAAAGTTGAATGTTTCATCAAAGGGTTTTTTCCCTTTTAATATAGTATAGATATCGAATACAAAACTTAACAAAAAAAATTGTGGGGGAAGAAGGGGGGTTCTTCCATGTCCCGGCGCAACAATACATCTTAAATTCATCGTCACTGTAAAAAATTATCACACCAAATACAAAACTTAATAGGAAGTTTGGGATATGATGATACACTTTTTAAAATAAATAAAAAACACAAATTAAAATCACTTATGAAAAGTTGGAAATTTTGTAATAAATAAGGGTAAAATTGGTAAGATAAATGTTTCACCAAATGGTCTTTCTCCCATATATCTTTCACCAAAAAGAAAAAACACCTTTCAATGAAACATTCGTCTTTATAATTTTACTCATCTTTACGACAAATTTCCAAAATTTCATAAGTGAATTTAATTTGTGTTTCTATTTAGCTTTAAAAATGTGTCCTCAACCGCACAATTTCTATTGAGTTTTGTATTCAATGTGACAAATTTTTAGGGGAACGATGAAAAGAGAATGTATTGTTGCGTTGAAGCACGGGGGAAACCCTGGCAAAACTACTTATATAAATATATATTATCATTCTTTATGTTTGTCTATTTTGTATTAAGATAATCAAGCACAAACAAATTCAGCCTACTATCAAAAAAATGAAAAGTAAAACTCATTTAGACTTTTTAAGGGCCACAAAAAACTTATGTTTTCATTTATACATTCAGGTCGATGGACTTCGGGGGGGGGGCCTCTCTAGATGCAATCCTAAATGCGATAAGGTGTAAATGTGTAATGCAAGTGTGATGTAGGACACTCCCTAACGAAATTAAATACGAGAAAACAAAAGGAAGTCCTAAGGGGAATTTAAGAAAACACGTGGTGTGCGTGCAAAACTCTAAATTTCGGCAGAATTTCGTTTGTAATTGCGCGATCTCACAAATGGGAAATTTACACCCAAACCTGCACGAACATACACATTCACTAATAGCATATCCTAATCATACATCTAACATCACAACACATCATTTCCATCCACATGGAGAGTGATCCGGACTAAAAATTTCAATTCGGAAAGAGTCCAAATGCAACCCTCAAAACAAAACCATACGAGGATATACCAAATCCTCTTGATACATTCGAAACCAAAGGCTACACAAACCCCGGTTTACAAACGTCCAAGGGGACCTATCCTTACGGAAATCTTCGCGAAAATCGGATATGAATGCAATAATAAATTCAGATTTTCACATGCAAATGAATTCAACATTTAGGATAGAATTTGACATCAAAGGTCTCCAATACACTCACAAATTTAGAAGAGATTCACACAATATTTTAGGGATAGGAAATCGTTACCCATAACCAGAAATTAGAAAGGAGGTGAGGAGGAGGAGGAGCAAGATAGTGGTGGAAGAGTCGCACTTCCACGGGTCACCGGAATCGCACCGGATGAGGAAGAACCGAGCCGCCTTCTTCGGAGTCACACCGGAGGAGGTAGGAGTCGCCGGAGCAGCAAGAGAACACCACCAAAAGGGGAGGCAGTGGCTGGTCGAACAGAGGATTCCTGGAGGTCGGGCGGGTTTCGGCCAGGCCAAGAGAAAAGGGGGCTGGGAGCAAATCCGAAATTGTCTTAGGGTTTTCTTTTTTTTTCTTCTTCAATTCCTCCTTCTCTCCATCTCCACATATATATATATATATATATATATATATATATATATATATATATATATATATATATATATTATAATATATATATATATATTAGCACATACACCTCTCCATCCACCCTTCATCAAACTACATTAAATCCTAGCCACTAATAATGTTTTAACAAAAATTAAAAATAAAAAGATAACATAAAGATAAGCTTATAAATTTATAACCACTAAATTATAAATCTATAAACTTATAAAATTATAATTAGAGAATTAGGATTATACTATTATTTCAAAAATGAAATAACATTATAATCATAATGAAGTGGCGTAACGCTGACAGCGGCGGCGGGACGGTTGCGGCGACGGTTGCGGCAACGGCCATCAATGTCCATGAACATGTAGCGGCGGCGATCAAAAGTGAGGTCCATATGATGGAGGCGGCGACGGTTGCGGCAACGACCGTCAATATCCACGAACATGTACCGGCGGCGATCAAACGAGAGGTCCATGTCGGCACGAGCAAATGACAGAGCATCCTCTCCATCAAAGTGCACACGTGGTCCGCTAAGAAAATTGCAACTGTGCAAGCATAATTAATTAATTAGAGGAGTACAGAATATTAACTTAGCAAATGAAAAAGGCGCAATTACTTTCAAGCGAGTGCAGAAGAAACCCTGCAAATCATATGATGAATGATACTAATAAAAATTAAAAGCGAACATCCACTACACAGTACAGGTGCCAAAATAAACAACAATTAGAGAAAATGTCTTTTACCACAACTTAAACGTGCAGGCGGCGGCGGCGAAGGGTGTGAAAGGCATCCCAGGTTGTGGTAGCGTTAGGGCCGATTGATTTGTAGTGGAACCACGACGGGAAGAAATGAAATAAGGAACTTGGACTGCTCTGTGGAAGGAATTAGGCTGACCGGTGGGGAAATGAGATTAAATTGATTGAAGGAATGTGGAATGGTATGAATAAGTCTGCTACAGTAAGCGTAAGGGTTGACTGGCAATTAGTGTTTGGGGGGGGGGGTAGTGGGGTTGGAGTCAACGGGAAGGACCCAGACAAATATTCTAACCTTGATCTTGGGATAAGATCAATTTTCAAGATCGGCCTAATGTTATGGCAATACATCCGCCCGAGATCTCACAGTAGTCATAGGAGCGCCTATGGAAGTCACCATGATAATTTCATATAATCTTTTGTAATTAATTAATTAATATTGATTAAAAAGGCAGCCTGATGCACAAAGCATCCCAGCGCAACGAGGATCCGGTGGTCCGAGGAAGGGTCCCACCACATTTTTGCATGAGGCTACTTCCAGCAGTCAAACTTGGGACCTCAAGGTCACACGACAACACCTTAACCAATGTGCGGAGGCCCCCTTCTAATTAATTAATATTGATTAATTATCATTAATTAAATTAATTGTACTAATTAAAATATTTGTCATGGCATGTGCCCTCCCTCATCTATATAAGGGAGAGGAATATTTGTGTTTGGGCATCTTTTGGCTAGTAGTATTGTGGGTTCTCTTTAGAGAAAAGCTCTTTGGAGGACCCAGCCTCCAGGAGTTGGCAGAATCTTGTCTTTTGATTGTATTCGCTAGTATTCAATGTGTAATGCAATTGTGTTATTAAGCAGTGTCGCTCCATTCCTCTCTCAAACCCTAGAAATTTCTCCACCATAACATCATGACTTCAAATTTATTTGCTTCAGTTTATCAATGATACCTACAACACAATTGAAGGCCCATATTCTATCACATGAGTACTTTGATAGGATGGATTCACAAAGCACAAATCTACTAGAAATTTTGAGTACAACATTTGTGTGTTCTAGATGTGTTAGATTGATTAGTTGGTAGCTATATAGCAATAAGAGATCTAATAATACTTATGAATTTGGCAGCTAATACACATCATTTGTTTTTTTATTTTATTTTTTCATTAGAGATTAGATGTTTTCTGTCCAACGGGTTTTTATTTGGTGTGGCTCGTTATTTCTTACCTCCATACTAAATAATAGATCTGACATATATGACTTCCAATGTAATTTAAAAAAAATATTCAAGTCATTTGAGCACAAAAACATGCAGCAAATGGACTCCTTAGGTTTGACCACAGATTGACCACCCATCATCAAAATTGACTGAGATGAACTCTGTGGAATTCGTATTAGCCACACGAAACCAACAAGACCGACTAGGATCAAATCAGAGTTCATTTACTCAATATCCAAATTTACGCGTCGCGGTGTACTAAAACGGTCAAAACAGTCATATTCTCCATCTATCTCAGGATTGTAATGCAACAAGTTCCACCATGCTCGTATCGAATATATGGGTTCATAGGAAGCTTTCAATAATCAACTGTCATCTAAATATTTTCATCGAATATTTTCATCTAAATATATGGGTTCATCGAATATTTTCATGAAAGGTATTCCCACAACACCAAGTTTCACAGTAAGCTTTCAATAATCAACTGGCATCTAAATATTTCAAGCAGCAAAGGAAAACCAAACAAAGCTTTTGTATTAAAAAAATACTAGTTTAAATATTTTCATGAAAGGTATTTTCACAACACCAAGTTTCACAGTGAGCTTTCAATAATCAACTGTCATCTAAATATTTCAAGCAGCAAAGGAAAACCAAACAAAGCTTTTGTATTAAAAAAATACTAGTTTAACCAAACTAGTAAATGACTTAAACCTATGATGCTAAAAATCATGCAGCTAAAATGTCCATATATAACTTCAAGGTGGTGCAGACACTTTTCACTGCCCTTGCTAATCAAACAGCTAAAGCAACCCGCCTACCCTACTTCCAGCATCCCCTCAGGAGCAGCCAAACTGAATCCATTGTTAGGAAGCACAAAGGATACACGTAAGTAAATGAAAATAATTCTAAGTTGACTAAATTTTCAAACCACAACCTATCAAATGGAATGGCTGGCTCGGAACGGGACATATATAACAAAAATAGAGAAACTATCTCAAATATAATGAAATATCATCAATATAATAAATATTCTAATCAATTCTTAATCATCATAAAGAAAACTTTCACAAACCATAAAAACCAAATTGGTAAACAAGGGCGCTCATTTACAGTGAGACTGATATCTGCTTACATAAATTTCAAAATATAGTGATAGATGTTAAAAATAAGAGAAAGAACAATGAGAGCATTACCGCAGGACCAGAAATGACTATCAAGCGGTCCTCTGATTCAAGAGGAGTCTCCAAAATTTTAATGCCACACCCAGTTTCATGTTGAAGATTTCTAACAATACTACCTCCCTTTCCAATCACGCTTTCGACCTTATCATTGGAGCACAATAGTCGGAAGACTAGCACTTCTGGAGCAACTTGCATTTGTCCTAGTGCAAGACCTTCATGAAAATTGGGAAAAGATGGGAAGTCATGAGAATCATATGGAGGCCTATTAGGAAAATGCGGCCCTTGGATAGGCATATGAAAATTTGGCGGATTAAAGGCCTCTGGGCGAGGAATGGGAGAAAATTGATATGTCGAAGACCCGGGAGGATTGTCTGCAGTAAAATCTCGCTCACGGGGTGGATACTTCAACAGCTGCTGTGAAACTGATTGAAGTGCTTCTCTTATGGAATCTATGCTTCCTGATATCTGTAGTTCAATGCAATATCAAGAATGCTATTCATTAAATATGATTAGAGGTTAAACAATAAAGGGTATAGAAGAATAATCAAACAAAATAGAGGTAAAAATTATTGGTAATAGATGAAACAAAAACCTATAATGAGAATAAAACAAATTCTAATATCATTTTTGCACTGATCAAGTACAATATTTTGCTGCCATTAAAATTGTCAAGGACCACATTTTCTGTCTAATGAGACGCAAGGAGCATAAAAATCATATTTTGGCATTTGCTCGGATTAACAAAGATCCAACTGAAAGATAAAGCGTTACCTGGACAATTTTATCATTTGGTGATGCATACAAAAGAAGCTTATCCCTGGGAAGTATACGGATTTGAGCTCCACTGTCTGTGGACATTTGCTTGATCACAGCACCACCCTTTCCAAGAAGGCAGCCAACTTGGCTGGACAAAACAAGTAACCTTACAAAAGGACAAGATTGCTTGCTCTCTTCATCTCCATCATCGACATCTGACTCACCTTCCATTATTCTCTCAAAAATAAGTAGTAGGGCCTTTTGAACTAAAGATATTAGTATATTACCTTGGGTGATTTTGATATTTCTACGGTAGAAGGATCCTCCTTGTCTTTACCATCTTCTACATTAACTTTATTATCCTCCATATCATCAGCATTACCTTCATTTTCATTTTTCTTGGTTTGCTCATTTTTAGACTCTGAATCCTTAGCAGGACTAGATATAACTACAACTCTCTCTTAACACCCAGAAATATATTCTTCAAGCTTTATCTTTGCACCAGTCTCATTTCATATTTTTGCTATAACGCCACCTCCTTTACCAATCACACTTCTAGACTTGGAAGAAGGGAAAAGAATGCGAAAAACTATAGATCCTGGTGGAAATTTGAATTGGTTTGTTTGAGAGATGGACGGAGAAGACTTCTGCCACTTTCCTCTACCATTAGGTTCTGTAGGGTAGCGTTCAAAAGGCCTCTTAGATCCCGTAAATGGTAAATCCATTCTTATATCTACAATGAAAACAAATGTTAAAAGTAAGTATTAACCATGGATATGATACACCAAATAAATACATGATACATAAAATGAAAACTTGGTGCACCATATGTACATATAACAAAAAAAGATCTATAAATTGGGCACCACAAAGAAGTATTTCGAGTTCAATATCAAGATGAACAATGTATCAATTCACCATTTGTGAAGGCACTTAAAAATGGATTTAATAAAGCATCTTTGATTGTCCAGCTGGGTTTAAGGTGAATTCCAATTGAACCTTCACCAAAGAGACTAAATGTATGATATAGTTAAACACGCATAACAATATTTGAGCTAAATTTGGTAGAATTGGGGAAAGGCCATTCAACAAATAAGCAAGAACAACAAAAAATAGGAGGCGCTTGCATTTACCGACATATGGTAACATGCTACAACGGAAGGGGGGTAGCGGAATGAAGTAAAATGAAGTGGAATGAAAAATAAAACGAAAATGAAAAATGGAAACAAAACGAAAGCAAAAAATGGAATGGGAAACGTGGACTTTTTAAAAATTTCTTTGAATGTGAAGCGATCGAAAAGGAATACAAAACATAATGAAACCCTAACCTTTCCACTGATAATGGATCCTCTGTTCCACCTCTCCGTCCTCCTATCCGCCGCGATCTAACGACCCTGAACCGAATCGACTGAGAATGAGAAGCGATCGAAAAGGAATACAAAACATAATGAAACCCTAACCTTTCCACTGATAATGGATCCTCTGTTCCACCTCTCCGTCCTCCTATCCGCCGCGATCTAACGACCCTGAACCGAATCGACTGAGAATGAGAAGCGATCTTACGACCCAGGAACCAATCACTGAAATATTTGAACAAGTCCGAGATTAGGGTTTAGGGCGGAGAAAGAAGTTGCCTGGCGATTAGAAAATAAGTCGATACGAGAAGTCGACTTCTAAAACTGTTTACGAAGGCGGCGGCCCGTGGGCTCTCAGGTATAAATATAAAAATTTATCACCGGCCATTCTCTATTACACAGCAAAAAGGCCCGACAAGCAATGAAGGTCCGTCAAAATTTTAGTTCAAGACAGCCCACAAAGAGAAAACAACTAAACGGATGCTATGCATGGTATTTATATATATCAATAATTGATATTGAATTCGTGATGCAGGACAAATAGGCTCAAAATGTTAAAATAACGATTAATCGTGTGGTTGGGCCGATAAATCGGGCAGACGAATAAACATTGTCAATATATCAAAACATTAAGTCTGCTGATCCATGAACTAAGCAAGCTCAAGACAAAAACATAGTTAGAAAGCTATTATATTTGCTCCATATAAACATAATGAAACAATGTCCATTTAGGAATGTAGGACTAACAGTCCAATCAGTTTAAAAAAAACTTAATGTGTTTTAAGTATGGAACGGAGTCACATGTTAAAGCCGGAAAAATTCTTACTCCAAAATTCGGATCAAGGCAGCCTAAGGTTACTGATTCTGCGGTGCGACGCCACAATTCAAATGGTTACCACGGGAGAGAGAAGACTATCTAAAAGCACACCTTCAAGTGCTCTAGCAGAGAGGTCCCACCATGTACCTGGGAGTTTGGGAGAAACTCCCCCCCCCCCCCCCCCCACCCCCCCCCCCACCCGCAACCAAAAGGCTGGGCGAGGTACTAGGCAGGCATGGACTTGGCGAGTATCCATTTGGGGGGACCTCAACCTCTTCCAAAAGTCCAAATTCTAGTACCCTGGGTTTAGGATTTAGGGTTTAGGATCAGGTACAAATGACACAAGTGATCCTACATCGTCTTGGCCATAAGTAGCTCGTAGATGGTCATGTGAATGGGGAGCTCGCAGGACTGCCAAATGATAGCTATCATGCGAGAGTCATCCGAGCGCCACCTCATCTAGTTGAAATGCTGGGAAGTAGTTGTGTTGACATTAGAAGAGGAGGACTCTGTCGGACTAGCAGCTGGTGGGGACGAAGTAGGCTCGGTGTAGTCAATGTGGCCTCATAAATTGAGGCCACGGAGGATCATGCCAACGGTGGCGGACCATGCCTTATAGTTTCACCTATTGAGGATGACATCAGCAAGCAATGGAGAAAGATTTATGGATGAGCATAATTATAAACCAACAATGAAGAAATAGTAGCAAATTGGGGTGGGTGAGACTCCATCTTCCCTCTTTTGCAAGTGGATAAAGGAATCACTTCTCCACCCGACCAAGAGAAGGTGGAAAACCATGTCCCCTATCTTCATTATTGTCGAAGTGCTTCTCATTATTCTCTAAGAAACTTTCATGTACGACTAACAATGGACAACTTGTTAGAGATTTTGATTTCATTATACATACTGAACATTTTCTACTTTTGTACAACCCCGTATCCGGCGAGTGGGTCGACACAAGCCAGACCGGCCGATTCAGACCGCCCCCATCCTCAGGCGAGCTTGGCAGGAGAACACGCGCGCCAAATTCCAGCACGTTGAGTCCAAACTCGGCAGAGGTCAAATTGAGTTCGGCATTCGTCGAGCCGAGCTCGGAGTTCGTAGAGCTGAGCCCGACGGGTAAGGGCTGGGACACCTCGTCAGCAGGGCACCGAGCTCGTACTCTCCCTAGGCCAAAGGGTAGGCGAGTGCGAGCCCCATCAGATGCAAGCAGGGCGCCGAGCTCGTACTCGCCCTAGACCAAGGGGTAGGCGAGTGCGAGCCCCATCAGCTACTCGCGAGCAGGACCCTCAGGAGGCAGCTCGCCCAAGTTTTTGCAGTGATGTCTGTCGCCATGTTGACCCCATTAGTCTGCCCCTAGCCCCCCAGGACAGCGGAGGTTGGCTATTTGCAGGCCATTTTCAGAATCTTATAAATAGGACCCAAGGGGTACCTCAGAAAGACATGCTCACTTGTGCCCAGTCTTCTAGCGCTTTCTGAGGTACTCTAGCTAAGCTCAGCAACAACACTTGGCTAAGGAGGGGAAACGCTCTAAGGATCTGGGTGTGAGGT
>CM077081.1:243094774-243226715 GCA_039513925.1 Platanthera zijinensis | reverse complement strand
CCAATTTGTCCCGCCTTAAGGGTACACATACAAATGGTTTAATTCTACAATGGTTCATAATTTGGTGCACAGACCGATAATACAAAACTATAACAAAACTTATGCCTTCGAGGGCTACCACAACATTGACTTCAACCTGCTATTTCCTGCTCGACTCGCCAACACATGTAACCCTGCACAAACCACAAAGACGTGTAAACAAAAGTAATGGGTCAGCTTTAGATGACCACAATCCACGAACACCGTATTACGACCCCAACTCCATTCCCAGGGCGGTGGTATTCCTTCCTGCAAGCAAGCAGTAGCAACATATATCAAGCAAGAGAGTGTAGTGACACACAACCAAGCACAATCAATATACAGACAACACCACAAACGTTGGCATGCACGACCACCCCGTTTCGTGCTCCTCAAGACACGCTTTTGGTGTACTCCCCGAGTCCCACCTCCATCCTAAGTATAACACACTTAGATGGTAATTGAGTTTTTGCGACAATGTCACCTTGTCTTACAGTCTTCCTAAGATCAGACGGTGCACCGAGGAGCTAACTCTTCACCGACCAACATGGGATGGGTTTGGATCGGCCTTGCCTGGCTCAATCATCACGAACAACCAACACGATGCGGGTACAACTTCACCTCGACCCGTTAATTTGATAACCAATGTTATCTCCACAAACTAGGCACTCACGGCCTAAGTGTTTAAAACGCTAACATGCTACGCACCTAATGCACTCAAGAGGACATAGGTTTCACACGATCACCATCATCGTAGGAGGGCTAGAAGCTCTTCGCTACGAATTTGTGGAGAAGTTTGCCTTCTACCACCACAACATGACGAGGTCTCGGTCAAGTCCTTTGCAAGGTCTCTCAAGCCAACCTCTCACTGCACAATCAAGCATTTCTCGGAATCATTTTCCGGCACGCATATCAAGCATCACCAATCTGAACCAACCTATCGCAGATGAGCTTCACACAACATGCCTATATTCGCAAACCAATCAGACGTCTATATGCAATATAGGTCGGTGACACCTCAATCGATCCAGAGAAAGTCTAGTCGTTTGCTAATTAGCAAAGGAGGCACTTTCGTATGCAAACATAGAATCACAAAGAGGACGGGCATGTCCTAAAGAGAAGAGCAAGATCGTTATCCTAGAAGTTCGTTTTGGCGCCATGAAGAAGAATCTAGTCGGATGTGTCACGAACCGTTTCGACAACAGTCAGAGTGCACTTCGGGCGGGCCGTGATGTCACAGGCATGGGCGGAAAAAAAACCATGTCTGCTAAGACGGATGCAGATAATGCTGAAAATAGTTTTAAAGATAATTATTTTTAAGTAAAAACAGTTTGATTTTTATTGTGGAAGCTGTTAGAGTTCAAAACAGTGAGAAATTTAAGTGCACATACAATTTGTAAAATTCATATTTTACAGGTACTGCTACACCCTAAAACCCTAAACCCTAAACGTTAAAAAACCCTAAACGCTAAAATCCTAAAACCCCAAAACCCCAAAACCCTAAACCCTAAACCCTAAAACCCTAAACCCTAAAACCTTAAACCCTAAAACCCTAAAACCCTAAACCCTAAACTTTGAAACCGCCTGTGCCGATCCTTCCTGCGCTAATCCCGCCTGCGCCGAACCTGCCCGTGCCGATTCTGCCGCCCTGGCTAGACCCGGCCCCTGCTACGAGCCCCGCGCCCCGATCCCGCTCCCTGGTCGATCTCGCATGTCCCTCGTTTCCGCCGATTTGGTGCGGATCAGCCCATGGAACGGAAGATCCGCCTGGATCCTCTTCCGACACGGCCTTACCCTTCAGATTTTGTGCCAACAACGCCATTGATCTCATCCATTCAGGGTGTCGTATCACTTTCTTCTAGCCTTTGCGTGGATGTTTTCTACGTGTTCCTTGATGGCGGCCACCGAATCCGTCAACCCCCATCAGATTTTCTTTCTAGGGTTTTCAAGCGACCGATTTCAATCGTACGGTTCGAGTAGTCAACATGGTAGAGGAATGAAGCCTCTTGATATCAAATGTTAGGAAGAGGAAGGGGGAGAGAGATCTAAAGGGGAAGAATTAGAGAACTAGGGTTGAGTAGAGGAGAATAGAAAATACCTTGGAATAATCTTCTTGTCCACCAAGAGAGCCACCTCGGGGTATTTATACCCGGGGTTGAGAGGGGCCGACCGGCCCTCCCCATATGGGGGCTGAAACGGTCTGGTTCGGCCCCCATACCGTCGGTATTCAAATAGAGGGAGAGGGGGCTGAACCGGTTGGTTCAGCCCCGTTGTCGCCCTCGGTTTTCTTCTGCTTTCGCGTGTATTGACGCCCAAATAGCCGGGCTCCGTCCGGGGGCGTAACATTGTCCATGATACCAGAGAAAATGTTTGATTGCAATTATTACATAAAGGAAATATTTGACAGTAAATGAAGTGTAAACATAGAAGCGAGAACTTTAAGCAGATCACTCTCGAGGACCTGGCGGCGCTGCACGAACGCTAAGTCAATTCCAAAATAAAAAGGTAAAACCTCATAATATTGAAATAAACAGAGTGAGCAAAGTAAAGTACAGAACAGTAATAGAAATAGAAATGTATGAGTGTACCAGTTTTCATGAAACGATGCTACCAAAACAGACAAATAAAATAGTCAAACAGAAATAACTGAATTAAGTTTACTCCAGAACATAACACAATATAATAAGTAATATCATAAGCTGCAGTCAATGAAGTGTGTAGGTGTTTTGAGTGGTGCGTATGGTTCACTCTCAGTCCGGAAAAGAAGCTGAATGGCGATTGAGTATCGACAGAAGCGAGTCAAACTGGAGTTGGAGAATCACAAGACAACGTTGAAGTAATTCAGCAGAGCAATTAACAAGAAGACTCTCATTAGTCACTGGCACTTAGAAGCTATCTAGAAGTAGATACAGGATGACCAGATAAGATTGACAGACACGCGAGACATGAAAGACTAATTACAAATATTGGGGACTTGAAATTAGAGATTTTAACACATTTCCTACTGTAATGTACATAAATTATATAATAATTACATCATTTTTCTTGGACAACTCTAGGCAATAATCATGCAAGTGCAATACCGAGATCATGTGCAATGTCAAGCAAATAGAAAATCCATATGTGTACAATCATTATTATTGTTCTTAACTTAACACTTGTGGAATGATTTATGATATGAATGGATACACATGTCATGTTAAACGTCCATATCATTTAACATATCATGCATATTAGGACTCTAATGTCAGCGTACTTGAAAATATTAAACCGCTCATACAATTTAATATTCGCAAGCGGTGTACATCCTAGTGGAAATTCATATGCACAAAACTGTTAAGTTTGTCCATATTCCCTTAACATTTGTGTGCATATTACTCATTCTTATGAGTAAGCATGTGCGTGTTTCGATCGCGAACAACAATAATGACAAGTGAGTGTAAAAATGATGCATGTATATTTATTTTTATAATAAAGTTCAAAATATTCGATAATTACAAAATATTTTTATTTTTGAACTAACCTGGTTTTGATACTAACTGTCATGACCCATCTCGACAACAGTCAGAGTGCGCTTCGGACGGGTCGTGATGCCACAAGCATGGGCGGAAAGAAAAGCTTGCATGCTAAGGCAGATGCAGAGAATGCTGAAAATAGTTTTAAAGATAATTACTTTTAAGTAAAAACAGTTTGATTTTTATTGCGGAAGCTGTTAGAGTTTAAAACAGTGAGAATTTTAAGTGCACATACATTTTGTAAAATTCATGTTTTACAGGTAATGCTACCGATTTCATGCAGTTATGATTCACAAGAGGATGCACATGCATTAATATCAAATTCTAGTACATAAAGTATTTAAATAGCCTAGCAGTTGTCTGTTAGTAAGTGGAAGGGGGCGAGAGAGATCTAAAGGGGAAGAACTAGAGAACTAAGGTTGAGTAGAGGAGAAGAGAAAATACCTTGGAATAATCTTCCTTGTCCACCAAGAGAGCCACCCCGGGGTATTTATACTCGGGGTTGAGAGGGGCCGGCCGGCCCCTCCCCAAATGGGGGCTGAACCGTTCTGGTTCGGCCCCCATACCGCCGATCTTCAAATACAGGGAGAGGGGGCTGAACCGGTTGGTTCATCCCCGTTGTCGCTTTCGGTTTCCTTCCGCCTTCGCGTGTATTGACACCCAAATAGTCGGGCTCCGTCCGGTGGCGTAACATTCCTTTCCCCATCAAGAACCAGCTTGGCCCCAAGGTGGTAATCGGGGTAAAGCTCCCGGAACTCCAGCAAGTCCACCTATGTGTTGTGCGCCGCGGTCATATTCTTCCACTTGACTAGTAGCTCAGGATGGTACTCAGCGCTGCGGTGCTTCCACTTGATCATCAGAACCTCCTCAGGTATCAGACACAACTCACCCGTGCTTGTGGCCTCGGGCAGGAGAGGACTGGGTCAAACCAAGTCGCCGATCTTCAGCTTCAACAAAGAGACATGAAAGGTCGGATGTTTCCTCGATCCTTCGGGCAACGCCAACGTGTAAGCAACAGGGCCCACTCGTTAGATAATCCGAAAGGGGCCATAGTAACGAGGTGCCAACTTCTGGTTTGACCGCTGGGCCACGGACAGCTGCTTGTAGGGGCGGAGCTTGAGAAAGACCTCATCTCCCACCGGGAACTCCCGCTCCTTCCGATGCTTGTTAGCATGCACCTTCATGCGGTCCTGTGCTATCCGGAGATTCTTGCGCAAAGCGGCTAGTGTGCGATCACGATCACGAAGTGCACGGTCAACGGTGGCAACGCCGTACTGCCGGCCTCATAACTGCTTAAGGAAGGAGGAGGACGACCGTACATGACCTCGAACGGAGTCATCTTGCTGGCAGAGTGGTAGGACGTGTTGTAGTAGTACTCGGCCCAATGCAACCAGCTCGTCCAAGTGCGCGACTCGTCCATAACATAGCAACACATTTATGTTTCCACGCCTCGATTGAGTACCTCTGTCTTCCCCTTATTGTCTGTCTGGGGGTGGTTTTCGTCTGTGGGTGGTGAGTTGTGCTGAAACGTAAAGAGGTCCCTTGTAAGCGAAAGAGCTCCTTCCAAAAGTTGCCGACGAACGTCGGGTCATGGTCCGAGATGATCGCCCGTGGTATGCCATGAAGCCGGACAATCTCGCGGGAAAAAAGAGCGGCGACAAATTCGCCGGTGTAAGGATGGCTCAGTGCTATGAAATGCCCTTACTTGGACTACTTATCGACCACCACCATGATGACTGACTTTCCCTGAGACCTGGGCAGCCTATCAATGAAGTCCATGGAAACAGTATCCCAAATCTGGTGAGGAATCTCCAAAGGTGTGAGCAAACCGTCTGGGGATGCGGTTTCATACTTCTGGCGCTGACAAGTCTCACACTGCTGAACAAACAACTGGATGTCACAGCGCATCCCCTTCCAGAAAACATTGGCCCGTGCCCGCTGGAGAGTGCGAAGAACACCGACATGACCACCCGTCGGAGAGGAGTGGAACTCATGCATCATAACTGCCCTCCAGGAAGAATTCGAAGGAATGACCACGCGGCCCTGATAGAACAACCTGTCATTCTGAAGATGGTAGCCCGGAGTTGTCTCACGTGCCTGTCAAAGAGCCTCCACAATAGGTTGCAACTCGGAATCGCGTTGTACCTCGTCCTATATCTCGTCAATGGAGTCAAGCAGTGGTGTAGTAATCTGAGCGAGGGCGCCCTCAGGTAAGCGGGACAAAGCATCAGCAATCCGATTGTCCTTCCCGTGTCGGTAGACGATCTCATAATCATAGCCTAGAAGTTTGGTCACCCACTTTTTTTGGAGAGGAGAAGAGACCCGCAGTTTCAAGAAATTTTTTAGACTCTGATGGTTCATCCGGATCTTGAAATGTCTTCCCAACAAATATGGCCGCCACAGGGCCACTGCATGAACGATTACCAACATTTCCTTCTCGTAAATGGACAACCCCAGCGTCCGAGGAGTCAATGCCTTGCTGTAAAAGGCTATGAGTCACCCTTCCTGCATCAATACAGCACGAGGCCCACTCCAGAAGCAGTCTCCACAACAAACTCATTGGTGAAGTCGGGAAGCGCCAAGATCGGCGTAGTCGTCATGGCCTTCTTGAGTGCTTGGAAGGCCTCCTCCGCTTCATCCTGCTAGAGGAAGACGTCCTTCTGCAGCAACTGGGTAAGAGGCCGGACGATCTTGCCGTAGTCCTTCACAAAGCGACGGCAGTATCCGGTAAGGCCTAAGAAGCCCCGTAGTGCCCGTACAGTCTGGGGTCGTGGCCAGGACAACATACTCTCAATCTTCCGGGGGTCGGCCTTGACGCCCTGAGCCGAGACTAAATGTCTCAAGTATTCCACCTCCTCCTAACCGAAGGAGCACTTGGACCGTTTGGCGTAGAGCTGGTTCTGGCGGAGGATGAAGAAGACTTCTTCAACATGAGCTAAGTGCTCCTCCCAACTGGGCCTGTATATGAGAATGTCATCGAAGAAGATCAGCACAAAACGACAAAGGAGAGGACAAAAAATCTCGTTCATGTTGGGCTGAAAGGTGGACGACCCACCGGTCAGCCCGTTGGCCATCACCAGGAACTCATAGTGGTCGTCGTGTGTCCTGAAAGCTGTTTTGTGCATGTCGCCCTATCGCATTAGGATCTGATAGTAACCGGACCGCAAGTCCAGCTTGGTGAACCGCTGTGCATCGTGCAGTTCGTCCTACAATTCTTCAATCAAGGGAATATGAAATTTATCCTTTACATTGACACTGTTCAGCGCGTGGTAGTCCACACAGAACCACCACGACCCATCCTTTTTCTTGACCAAGATGATCGGGGCAGAAAATGAGCTCGTACTGGGGCGGATGATCCCCGTCTCTAGCATCTCCCAAACACTGCGCTCGATCTCCGCCTTCTGCATGTGCGGGTATCGATAGGGCCGGATGTTGGTAGGCTCCACCCCCTTCCTTGAGGACGATCTGATGATCCCGAAAGCGCGGTGGTGGGAGAGTGCGGGGCTCCTGGAAAATGTCAGCATACTGTTCTAGGAGAGACTGCATCTGGACCGGTACCTCAGATGGCCCAGTGTCGGCCGACTTCACCCCCAAAAGCACTGTCATCATGTTGCCTTCTTCCCCAATACGCTGTAGGCTCTGGACAGAGATCTCCTTCACTGGAGATGATTTTCGGCCCTTCATTCAAAACTGCTTCCCATGCTGTAAGAACTTCATAGTCATGTGGTCCCAATCAAAGGTGACTCGCCATAGCTGCCGCAACCAATGTACCCCAAGCACCATATCTGAATCTCGGATGGGAAGAAGATAAACATCTGTATGACCCGTGTAGCCTTGTATGTTGAGCTCCACCTGCTTCATCACCCCCTCACACTGCAACTTGCTCCCATCGGCTACTATTACCTGAAAGCACTTTGATCGACACGTGTCCTACTCGGCGCGCCACCTCGGGATGGATGAAGTTGTGGGTACTCCCACTATCTATCAAAATCGTCACATGTTCCCGTCGGACCTTGCCCGCCATGTGCATAATGAGGGGGCGTTGCAGCCCTCCATAGCCTGTATCGATACTCCAAACTCAGTCACCGCCGACTCCTCTGTCAAGTCCGACTCGGGGACCACGTCCACCTCCTCCTCGACATCCTCATATAACATGAACACCTGGACCTTTTGACATTTGTGCTCCGGAGTGAACTTCTCATCATAGTTGTAGCACAACCCTTTTTACTTCTGCGCCTGAAGTTCCGTCCAAGTCAGCCGAGTGACAACCGACTTGCTTGGACCTTGGGAGTCCCTTCTCACCACCGACGTAGTGGTAATAGTATGTGCTGTGCTGCGGGAGCGTTGCCTGTTGTAGCGTTTCTCCTGTATCCGAGCTAAACTGATCGCATGATTCAGGCTGCGGGACATGTAGGACTGGATCTCATCCCGCAAATAATCCTTGAGGCCTGACACAAAACAACTGAGTAATGTCTTCTCTTCTCACTGTACTCGGTTAACCAACTTCTCGAACTCTGTTCGGTATTCCATCACTATACCCTTCTGTCGCAGCTTCTGTAGGAGTGCCTCAAAGTCTTTGTACTCTAATGGCCCAAAACGAGCGGTGAATCCATCCACAAAGTCGGTCCAGGGCACGTAGTCCTTGCCCCTCAGGAACCACTGCACCCACTGGAAAGCATCATCCTCCAGGTGGAATGATGCTAACTGCACCCACTGCCCCTCGGGAATCTCCTGATAGCTAAAGAACAGTTCTGCCTTCTGCAACCACTCCAGGGTGTCACCCCCATTGAACTTGGGAAAATTCATCCGCGTCAACTTTGGCGGCATGTACGGCCGCAGACCGGCCTGTCCACGCCACCCCGCCTCCTGTCCATACTCAGCCGGCCTTCTTGGTTCCCCGGGTTCAAAAGGCATGCCCGTGAACCCGTGACGAAATGGCCCCGCCGCTGGAGCACCACCCCACTGCATGCCTCCCCCGAATCCCACGGGCTGCCCCTTCTGGCCAGGTTAGGCAGCTGGCCCTACCCCCTCCATATGGGGGAATCGGCCACCCCCGCCTTTAGCGCCAAACCCGCCGCCTGGGCCCAAGCCGCTTTCTACCGCTGCGCCGAACCCGCCCGAGCCTCCCCGACTTGCGCTGAAACCGCCTGTGCCGAACCCGGCTGCGCCGAACCCGCCTTTGCCGATCCTGCCTGCGTCGATCCCTCCCGTGCCGATTCCGCCGCCTTGGCTAGACTCGGCCCCTGCTGCGAGCCCCGCGCCCCGATCCCGCTCCCTGGCCGATCCCGTCTACCCCCGTTTCCGCCGATTCGGTGCGGATCGGCCCGTGGAACGGAAGATCTGCCCGGATCCTCTTCCGACATTTTTTATGAGCCGTCACTTTCATGCGATGTTGGGCTTGCAATAAGTTGTATTTTAGGATGGAAATAATTTGTTCCCATGCCACCGAAGACCAATCCACCGCCTCTGTCATTGTTGTGTCTGGTAAGTAAAGCGAATGCAGTGTAGGCTCCTGCCCATAGACAACTTCAAAAGGTTCCGTTTTAATTGCACTTTAGACTGTGGTGTTGTACACTTGTACCACCATTCCCCAAGGGACAACCGCTATGTCCAGCTCTGAGGTCTCTCAAAAGACATACATTGAAGGTAGCTTTTTAGGCAATGATTCACCACTTCCGTCTGCCCGTCGGTTTGAGGGTGGTAGGCCGTCAAGAGCTTCAACTCCACCTACCAGACTCGGAACAACGCATTCCAAAACAAGCTCATAAAAGTCGCATCACGATCACTAATGATAGAGACGAGCAATCCATGCAATCGGAATATCGAGTCCAAGAATGTCTGTGCAATTGATTCGGTAGTATACAAATGAGAAATTGCCACAAAATGCGCTTGCTTAGCCGGTTTACCACCACCAACACAGTTGTTTTGCTATTGCTTTTAGGCAACCCGTCTATAAAATCTAAGAAGATCTCTTGACAAATTTGTTCCGGAATAGGTAAGGGCTGGAATAACCCCATAGGCTGCTGATTGTTTGATTAACATCATTGGCACACCGAGCACCGTTGGATATAAGCATAGATATACAACTTCATCTTCTTCTAATATAACATTCACTTCATTCTTTGATGTGATGCGGTGATCCCCGAATGGCCCCTACCGCCCCATCGTGATAACGTTGCAATAACTTGGACTTCACCAAGTCCTCATTCCTGATGACCAGTCCACCATTGCGCTTAAGAATATCATGAACCCACTGATATTTTGTTCGAGATTGGGCGTCTATCTCCTTAGCTGCAATGTTCCGTTGGATGTTGGGATCACTGGTCTAGCAATTTCTAATAAGCTGTAGAATATCTAAAGACACTGTGACCAGTATACAAAGTTCAATCTGCTCCTTCTCAAACTTCCTGGATAGGGCATCAACGCACATATTTTCCTTACCCGCCATATATTGTATCTCATAGTTATACCCACAATTTAAAATGTCTTCCAACATGTCAGCTGACATGTTTTGGAGAGCAAAATGACATTTTTTTCGAAAAAAAAGTAGATAGTCCTTTTGTAAAATATAGGCCGACATATTTGATTTTTTTCGACATATTGGCTGACATGACATTGCAACACATTGCCCGATTTTTATATTATATTGTGTTTGCAATGCATATTTTACTTATATGTATTGTATTATATATACTGAAATCAATATGAATTTTGTTTTTGTTTTTTTTAATGTGTTATTCTTATAATCAATTTTTATTTATTATTTCTCATTATATCATTCTTATTATAAAAAGTATTACAACCTATCTGACGCATGACAGATTTATAGGCGGCGGAAAATCGGTGACCTAACCCCTACATGTTATGCAAATCCGACGGTCAAATCACAATTAGATTATAACTAATAACATTCCACGCAAATAATTCACAACAAGACAAAATAATTTATTAGGGCAAAACGAGCTTAGACTTTCCTCCGCATGGAGGGCTAAAGTAAGAGCGCGCAGCGAATAAAATCTGCAAATCACAATAATTATCCAAAACAAACAACCACAATACAATAGGCCCAAACACAGTACAAAATCCAAACCAATAATAGTAATGCTGAAAATAATTATCCGATACAACAAAATCTCACAAAATAGTGGGCTGACCAAGGCACTGAAGAATCTTGAGCTGGAAATGCGTGCACGACGATCCGAGGTGGAAACAGAGGTGAGGAGAACGACGTAGGTGGCTGTCCTCGACGGTGGAAGGTGGAATCGGATCGGAAATGGGTAGATCCGAACCACGTATGAGTAGATCCGGACGGGGAAGAGTAGATTCAACAATATGAGATCAGATCCGAGCATAAAATTCCAGATCTGGACTGATCCGGGAGGAGGAGAGATTTGGGTGGTGGTTCCACATGAAAGGGGGTGGCAACAAGGGAAGATTAGGGTTGCATAGGGGGCAGTTGCAGGAGGAATTGCAAGGGGGAGGCTGGCGGTGATCTTGGGGAATTAGGGGTGGTCAGCGACTGTGGGAGGGGGGGGGGGGCGGTTGTGGGAGGCGGATGACAGAGGGGTTCAGCTGGGTGGCGACTGAGTGGAGGGAGAGGCTGTAGGGCCGGTGGCTGCAAAGAAAGTGAAAACAACAGGCCGCCGGTTTGGGGGAAAGAATATTGGGGCTGCAACGGGTGGAGGAGTTTGAGGTGTGGAAAAAGGGGGCTAGGGTTAGGGCAAACCTTCGGGAGGATGAAAACTGTTACGCCCCCGGACGGATCCGAAGGTGACAACGGGGCTGAACCAACTGGTTCAGCCCCCCCCCCCCCACTCTATAGATGGCGGCTTTCAGGGGGGCTGAACCCACCCGGTTCAGCCCCAATTGGGTCCGGCCGGCCCCCTTGGCCGGCCGGCCTTGGTCCGGGTATAAATATACCCGGATCCTCCTTGGGGGGGGGAGCAAGCAAGATATTTACAAGGTATTCCTTCCTCTTAACCCTAGCCGTCTCCCTCTCTAGATCTCTCTTCTCTCTAGTAGTTTCATAACAATTGGTATCAGAGGTTTCGTCCTTCCAAATTTTTTTCGCTCCCGCTCGCCAGCAGCCGTATCCCGCGCCGACTCTCTGCGCCGACCGCATCTGCATCCGCTTCGCATCGACGAATCCCGGCGTCGTCCAGCGTCGACTCCCACGCATCGATTCTGCGTCGTCTTCATCGACGAATCCCGACGTCGATCCCGCTGTCTGCTGCCTCCGCCGCATCCTGCTCGCATCTCGCTCGCATCCTGCGGCCTCCGACGCTTCGCATTCAGGCCGATCCCGGCGACCGCATCCTGCTGCTGCATCGCATCGACGATCCCGACGACCACATCCCGCTGCCTCCGCATCGCGATCCTGCTGCTGCATTGCATCGCAATCCTGCTGCATCGCAGGGACGAGTCCCGGCGACCGCCAGCTGCTGCTGCTTCCAGTTCGCAACCTCCTGACTCCGCCAGCTGCTGCTGCCTCCCGATCACATCCGGCTGCTTCTCCCGGAGGCTGTCGTTCTTCCAGTGGCTGCCGCTTCTGAATCCTTCTAAATTGTTGATATTTTGCACACGCCCGGGATCCCATCATGGTGACTCGTACCCAAGAGGACTCCACTCGGCTCGCACATCTCGAAGAAAAATACACCGGTCTGACTGACACCGTGGTATCCCTCGCTGATAAGTTAACGGCATCGGAGAAACGTCTCGAAGAGAAATTGGATACCCACATGGACGAGCTTAAAAATATGTTGACTCAACACCTTAAAGGCAAAGGTGTGGTGGGCGAGACCAACACAGTCCAGTTTCCCCTTCCTACTCCAGCCTCAGAGCACGACGAACGAGCCTCTAGCCTCAATGGGGGGCTTGGAATTGACGGTGAAAGGGGAGGAGGCTCACGCCGACCACCGGTATGGTCCGGGGCCACCCCGTTGGGTGGAATCGCCGCATCTGCTTTGGATTTCGCTCCTCACCGCGAAGACCACCAGGAGAACCAACGACCCCACGGGCTGGGGTACACACCCCGTGATGGGCTCCTCCCTATTCCAGGAGCACCGGGACACGCCTCGGGCGGACGGGGAGGAGGCGGATGGGAGTTTAGACCGCCTTTCTTGGGAAACCCCTATGGAGAGGATTGGGGGTACCCACATGTGGTCGTTGATCAACGGCTACCGCGTCGACACGGGCAAGAGTACGGAGGACTTGGGCAACAACTACCACGCGCTTATATGCTGCCGAAGATTGCCCGCATGAACTACCCCAAGTTCAAGGGAGGTGATGCACTCGAATGGGTCCAAAAGGCAGAGTTATTTTACAGCTATCAGGCGATACCAGAGACACAGTGGGTAAAGTTGGCTTCCTTCCACCTTGAAGAGGACGCATACCAGTGGACCCAATGGTTCCTCCGGGGTCGAGATCACGCGCCATGGCACGAGTTTGTCGACGGATTCACCGCCCGCTTTGGTCCCCTTGAGTATGAAGACTTCGAGGCTCTTCTTCAGAAGTTGCGTCAGAAAGGGACGGTGATGGAGTACCGAACCGAGTTTGAACGGTTGGCCAACAGGGTGCAGTGGAGCGAGAGGACATTAACAAGTTGTTTTATTTCTGGCCTAAAGGAAGACATCAGAGATGAGGTGCATGCTTATATGCCGCGCAGCTTGACACACGCTATCAGCTTGGCCCGGATTCAGGAAGAGCGTCTCAATCGACAAAAGTTCAGGGGGGACACTTCGAGGAACACTACACACCTGCCCGACACAATGAGGGCTCCAGCAGCTGCAGATAGGGCCACAATGAAGAAATTGACGTGGACAGAGCTACAGGCTAGGAAGGAACAAGGATTGTGCTTCAACTGCGATGAAAAGTTTACCCCGGGCCACAAATGTCAGAGGACCCAGGTTTACATGTTACAGGAAGATCCGATGTCGGATGGAGATGGAGGGGAACAGGGGCACATTATGGATACAGTCGAGTACGGGGTATCTTCCTTGACCATGGCGGGAGACTCCGCTCCACCCACTATGAGTATTGCGGGGAGGATTGGCCAACAGTAGGTGACCATTCTGCTTGACAGTGGGAGTACACATAACTTTATTAGCCCGGCAGTGGCACGGAAGTTGGGGCTAGAGGTCATCACGGATGTCGCGTCGCCGGTCGTGGTGGCCGGTGGACACGAGCTGCATTGTGAAGGCGTGCTTCCGAACGTGGAACTCAGTGTGCAAGGGTACACCGACAACATGGATGTCTACTTGTTGCCCATCCAGGGGCCAAATATGATTCTGGGGGCCCAATGGTTGCGACAGCTGGGCAGGGTGACTCTGGATTGGGAAAGGCTGACTATGGAGTTTGCTAGAGCTGGGAGAGAATACTGTCTGCAGGGAATCCACATCTCACCAGTGCCAGGGGGCTCTTTTTGCTGTTTGAAGCGGCTACCAGATTCCCACCTTGAGGACAAGCTGGGTCTTGATGGGGTGGGGAATGTTACGCCCCCGGACGGATCCGAAGGTGACAACGGGGCTGAACTAACTGGTTCAGCCCCCACTCTATAGATGGCGGCCTTCGGGGGGGGGGGGCTGAACCCACCCGGTTCAGCCCCAATTGGGTCCGGCCGGCCCCCTTGGTCGGCCGGCCTTGGTCCGGGTATAAATATACCCGGATCCTCCTTGGGGGGGAGCAAGCAAGATATTTACAAGGTATTCCTTCCTCCTCTTAACCCTAGCCGTCTCCCTCTCTAGATCTCCCTTCTCTCTAGTAGTTTCATAATAAAAACCACCTAGGAGTCGTCACCTAGGGTTCCACGGAGTCGGTACCGTGAGGTGATCGCGGGATTCCGGGAGGAATTTTACTAACATTTGCAATGCCTCTAATCAGGCCATACATGATCTATTTATAATAAAGAGGAGGCTAGGACATCCCACCATGGACGACTATGATTGGTCGTGTAACAACCCAATTATTGTTATAATAATAATAATAATAATAAAAGAAATAATATAAACAAAGACTTTAACCCCCGGCCTAAGTCTCTTCCTAACCTAACCGGCCTGCTCCCCTCCCCCGATAAAATAAAATCCCGCTCCTGTTTTCTTCCGCATTCCGCAAGCCCGCAGCCCCGTCTCCTGCATCCCGCTCCAGCGCAAGCCGCGACTCCCGCATCTCCTGGCGCCGATGTCGTCGCCTCCTCCTTCTCCGGCGCCTCCCCCTCAAGCTTCCCCACCGTCTCTTGCCTCTTCTGTCAAGGCCGACGACTCCTTCTGCCGTGACCGACTTTCTGGAGGCCGACATCAGCAGCAACTCCTCCAGCGGCCGCCGCGCCTTGTTTTTCTCGCCTCCTGGTGTCCGGCAGCCGCCTTCTCCCTCTACTCCAAGGCCGTCAGCCGCCTCCCCTCCCCTCGGCAGCCCTCTTCCTCTCCGATTGGGCCGATTTTTGCACGAAGAGCGGCTAGGGTTTCCTCCCCTCTCTTCCTTGGGCTCCGATTTGATTCCTATCGTGCCGCTCCTCGTTCCTATTGGTGGAATCTCGCAAAATCCTCTCCGGTTAGGGTTTTCCCTAACCCTAGCGTCGCCAAGCCTCCGTCTCCGCGTGGGATCTCTTCGCCCTCGCTCTTGAGGGAGGTAAATTTCTTAGCCCGCTTTTGTTTGAATCTTCCGATAATTAATTGTGTGTGCTAGCGTTAGGGTTTCTGATAACTCATTGTCGTATATGATTGTGCTTCTGCAGGTCTGATATTTAGTTCCCAGTTTCACTTGTGCCGCTCAGCCGTCACCGCTAGATTCAGCTTCTCTAAGGCAAGTAGAGATTCTCTCTCTCTTGCAAACATTGCATTTAACTTTTTGCATCTCCCCTTTTGATTTCATATCTGCATCCCTGTTTATAGTTAATGTGTCAAATGATTTTAATTCATGAGTGCCGAACAGGATAAATGAATAGTGTAGGATTTAGACTATTGAAATTAACATGCGATTGTGTAAGACTGAAAATTTAATTGGATTCTCATTTTGATGAATTTTGCATCTTTTGATGAACAATTTGAGGACAGTAAGTTTGAGCACGAGCATTAATAGATTTGAATGATCATTGTTAAGGCCCTGGCTAGTGATTTAAAGATTATTGAGTTATGTCACGCTCGTATCGTACACACTTTTGAATTGGAAAAATCACACTTGTAACGAATTAGGGATAACAAATATATGTTTGGTGATTCGATATCATGCTCGGTAGTGAACACATGTTTTTTCTTGGAAGATAACTGTTCTTTACAAAAATGTTAACCTAGGCGAATTCTTGATTTCCTCGATTCATTACAAGTCAGCTTACCTCTGTGATATACTCGATAAACCTTCCGGTTTGATTCCTGCTGTGTCATCAAATCTGGTTTCTGATGTATGTCTGGTTTCTGATGTATGTCTGGTTTCTGATGTCTGTCTGATTTCTGATGTCTATCTGATTGTAAGACCTGAGTAAAACTTATTTCTAATCTGATCTCTCTCGTTGACGTGAATCTGTTTCACGATCTGAAGTTTCCTCTCATAATGTTGTCTTAAAATATAAAATGATAAATAATCTAGCATGAAACTTGAAAACAAATCCGTGGTTGTAAGCAAATCTTTGAACTGTAGCATCTAACAGGGCATCTGTCTGCTGCCATGGTCACGGCAAGCAGGATTTCTTTTCCGATAAGACTTGCAATCTGATCGTGAGCCATGTGCGCCCGCTATAGTACCTACACCCTTCATCGATCACAGCTTACAACATATTACATGATTAATGTTAGGCTACGCTCCGGAGTAGTATAATACATTAACTTGTTTTGTTCAGCTCTTTTGTTTGTTTGTCTGTTTTGGTAGCATCGCTTCATGAGAAACTGGTACACTCATGTTTTTTCTATCCCTTACTCTGCTCACCTTGTTTATTTCAATGTTCTGAGGCTTTTCCTTTCTGTTTTGGAATTGCCTTAGTGTCCGTGCAGCGCCGCCAGGTACTCGAGCCCAATCTGCTTCAAGTTTCAGGTTCTACATTTACATTTCTTTTACTGTCAATTAATTCTTTTATGTAATAATTGCAATCAGTCATTTTCTCTGGTATCATGGACAACTGTTAGGCTATTTAAATATTTATGTACTAGAATATGAAATTAACGCATGTGCACCCTCTGTTGAATCATAACTGCATGAGAACTATAGTAGTAACTCGGAAAACATGAATTTTTACAAAGTACATGTGCATCAAAACTCTTTTCACTGATGAATTTAAAAGCTTCCGCATAAAAATCAAGCTATTTTACTCAATAGTAACTATTTTCAGTATTTTTCTGCATCCGCCTTAGCAGGCATGGATTTCTTTCCGCCTATGCCTGTGGCATCACGGCCCGCCCGAAGTGCACTCTGTCTCCTGTCGAGACGGGTCGTGACAGTTGGTATCAGAGGGAGGTTAGAGAGGTTAGAGATGTTAGAGAAGTTGGTTCAAAAGATAAAATATTTTCTAAATATCACTTATTTTGAAACTTATTTTGAAACTTATTTTGAAACTTATTTTGAACTTATTTTATAAATATATATGCATGTATCATTCCTTCACCCAATTTGTCATTTTTGTTGTTCGCGGCTGAAACACGCACACACTCACTCATAAGCATGAGTAGTATGCACACGAATGTTAAGGGAGTATGGGCAAACTTAACATTTTTATGCATATGAATTTTCACTAGGATATACACCGCTTGCGAATATTAAATTGTATGGGCAGTTTAATATTTTCAAGTGCGCTGGCATTAGAGTCCTAATATGCATGACATGTTAAGTGATATGGGCCTTAACATGACATGTGTATCCATTCATTTGCATTCATGTCATAAATCATTGCACAAGTGTCAAGCCAAAAACAACAATAATGATTGTACACACATGAATTTACTATCTGCTTGACATCGCACATGTTCTCATTGATGCACTTGCATGAAAATTAATTAGAGTTGTCCAATGAAAATGCTGTAATTATTACATAATTTATGTACTTGACAGTAGGAAATGCGTTAGAATTTCAAATTTCTAGCCCCTGATATTTGTATTTTGGTTCTTCCTGTTTCACATGTCTGTAAATTTTATCTGGTCATCCTGTATGTTCTTCTAGATAACTTCTCAGTTTCAACAAGAAGTGAAATTCTCCTTGTTAATTGCTCTGCTGAATTGCTTCAGTGTTTTCTGGTAATTTCCAACTCCAGTTGAGTCGATTCCTTCGATATTCAATCATCATTCTGTTTCTTTTGCTCTTCGGTGTCCTATCTTCGCTTCTTGCGAGATCTTGTCGCTCCTGGATGCTCGTTTTATGCCGCTTAATTTCGAGCTAATTGAAGCAATTCCTGTGCTCCCTTGTATCTGTCTGAACCCGCTAAGTCTGAAGAGTTCTCCTGTGAACTCGAATCTGTTATTCGTTGCAAGTATCCACAATATTTCTCTGGATTTTGATAAGCCTTCGTGCTTGATATCCTCTCTGTTTCCTTATATTCATAGAATCATAGTTAACTTCCATGCCTTCATTTGAAACCTTGTTGGAATGAATGTTATATGAATCTTCGTTGTTCTCGAACCCATTCAACGAATTCTTAGGGAAGTTTCGGGACGAAACTTCCTAAGTAGGGGAGAATGTAACAACCCAATTATTGTTATAATAATAATAATAATAATAATAAAAGAAATAATATAAACAAAGACTTTAACCCCCGGCCTAAGTCTCTTCCTAACCTAACCGGCCTGCTCCCCTCCCCCGATAAAATAAAATCCCGCTCCTGTTTTCTTCCGCATTCCGCAAACCCGCAGCCCCGTCTCCTGCATCCCGCTCCAGCGCAAACCGCGACTCCCGCATCTCCTGGCGCCGATGTCGTCGCCTCCTCCTTCTCCGGCGCCTCCCCCTCAAGCTTCCCCACCGTCTCTTGCCTCTTCTGTCAAGGCCGACGACTCCTTCTGCCGTGACCGACTTTCTGGAGGCCGACATCAGCAGCAACTCCTCCAGCGGCCGCCGCGCCTTGTTTTTCTCGCCTCCTGGTGTCCGGCAGCCGCCTTCTCCCTCTACTCCAAGGCCGTCAGCCGCCTCCCCTCCCCTCGGCAGCCCTCTTCCTCTCCGATTGGGCCGATTTTTACACGAAGAGCGGCTAGGGTTTCCTCCCCTCTCTTCCTTGGGCTCCGATTTGATTCCTATCGTGCCGCTCCTCGTTCCTATTGGTGGAATCTCGCAAAATCCTCTCCGGTTAGGGTTTTCCCTAACCCTAGCGTCGCCAAGCCTCCGTCTCCGCGTGGGATCTCTTCGCCCTCGCTCTTGAGGGAGGTGAATTTCTTAGCCCGCTTTTGTTTGTATCTTCCGATAATTAATTGTGTGTGCTAGCGTTAGGGTTTCTGATAACTCATTGTCGTATATGATTGTGCTTCTGCAGGTCTGATATTTAGTTCCCAGTTTCACTTGTGCCGCTCAGCCGTCACCGCTAGATTCAGCTTCTCTAAGGCAAGTAGAGATTCTCTCTCTCTTGCAAACATTGCATTTAACTTTTTTGCATCTCCCCTTTTGATTTCATGTCTGCATCCCTGTTTATAGTTAATGTGTCAAATGATTTTAATTCATGAGTGCCGAACAGGATAAATGAATAGTGTAGGATTTAGACTATTGAAATTAACATGCGATTGTGTAAGACTGAAAATTTAATTGGATTCTCATTTTGATGAATTTTGCATCTTTTGATGAACAATTTGAGGACAGTAAGTTTGAGCACGAGCATTAATAGATTTGAATGATCATTGTTAAGGCCCTGGCTAGTGATTTAAAGATTATTGAGTTATGTCACGCTCGTATCGTACACACTTTTGAATTGGAAAAATCACACTTGTAACGAATTAGGGATAACAAATATATGTTTGGTGATTCGATATCATGCTCGGTAGTGAACACATGTTTTTTCTTGGAAGATAACTGTTCTTTACAAAAATGTTAACCTAGGCGAATTCTTGATTTCCTCGATTCATTACAAGTCAGCTTACCTCTGTGATATACTCGATAAACCTTCCGGTTTGATTCCTGCTGTGTCATCAAATCTGGTTTCTGATGTATGTCTGGTTTCTGATGTATGTCTGGTTTCTGATGTCTGTCTGATTTCTGATGTCTATCTGATTGTAAGACCTGAGTAAAACTTATTTCTAATCTGATCTCTCTCGTTGACGTGAATCTGTTTCACGATCTGAAGTTTCCTCTCATAATGTTGTCTTAAAATATAAAATGATAAATAATCTAGCATGAAACTTGAAAACAAATCCGTGGTTGTAAGCAAATCTTTGAACTGTAGCATCTAACAGGGCATCTGTCTGCTGCCATGGTCACGGCAAGCAGGATTTCTTTTCCGATAAGACTTGCAATCTGATCGTGAGCCATGTGCGCCCGCTATAGTACCTACACCCTTCATCGATCACAGCTTACAACATATTACATGATTAATGTTAGGCTACGCTCCGGAGTAGTATAATACATTAACTTGTTTTGTTCAGCTCTTTCGTTTGTTTGTCTGTTTTGGTAGCATCGCTTCATGAGAAACTGGTACACTCATGTTTTTTCTATCCCTTACTCTGCTCACCTTGTTTATTTCAATGTTCTGAGGCTTTTCCTTTCTGTTTTGGAATTGCCTTAGTGTCCGTGCAGCGCCGCCAGGTACTCGAGCCCGATCTGCTTCAAGTTTCAGGTTCTACATTTACATTTCTTTTACTGTCAATTAATTCTTTTATGTAATAATTGCAATCAGCCATTTTCTCTGGTATCATGGACAACTGCTAGGCTATTTAAATATTTATGTACTAGAATATGAAATTAACGCATGTGCACTCTCTGTTGAATCATAACTGCATGAGAACTATAGTAGTAACTCGGAAAACATGAATTTTTACAAAGTACATGTGCATCAAAACTCTTTTCACTGATGAATTTAAAAGCTTCCGCATAAAAATCAAGCTATTTTACTCAATAGTAACTATTTTCAGTATTTTTCTGCATCCGCCTTAGCAGGCATGGATTTTCCGCCTATGCCTGTGGCATCACGGCCCGCCCGAAGCGCACTCTGTCTCCTGTCGAGACGGGTCGTGACAGGTCGGAGGTGTGACCACCCAAATACATCAAAATAAATGCAAATATAATGAACTAATATATGAAATCGATTCACAACGTGAATCCGGACGCATCCGCGGAGTCCGATCATCGATTCGGGCACACCATATATGGAAAGTCGCAAATTGACCTCGAACGGGCTCAAAACTCGTTTTCCATTGCAGGTTTCGTCTTTGCTCCACATCAATCTCCCTGGCTTAAAAGAATTCATCTCCCGATGATTAGGGATTGAAATTCTCTCGATGTATGTCAGGTAAGACTCGAAGAGGTCCACCAGAGGTCGTCCGAGTGTCGTCGCTGGAAAAATATCCTCGTCAATCATCTCCCCCCGACTGAAAAGCTGTCATCTCCGATGTGGAGACGGCCGTACTGAAGTCGAAGTTCAAGGGTGAGTCGATCAAGCTCTGCTGTAAGTACCCATGTTTCATCAACGTCTGTAGTTGTAATGTACTGGTGGAATTTGGTCTCCGTATTGCTCTCAACACTCAACTCACGAATGGTGGATCCCGGTGTTATCGATGGTGTCGTAAGTGGAACCAAAGAAGACAAGTCCCCGTGTGGGTGGGTGTTAAAAGCATGGTGGCAGATGTCAGATGTCGAGTTCATGTTGGTTTGAGTTTGAAATGTCGGATGTCGGATTGCGAGAGATATATCAGGGATATTTTACAATGTCGGATTTTAATATTTAAATAAATATATTCATATATATACACAATTTTTATAAATATGTATAATATGCATACATAATGTATGTTTATAAATTACAAAATAAACATATATACACATAGTGTATGTTAATAAATTATATAAGAAAGAGTCGTCGACTGCAATAAACGAGATAAATATCCCCAAATGTAAGCGAGATAAGAAAGCAATCGACATGGTGGTTTCCAGTGGCGAAGTCTATAAAAGTGGGGAGAGACGAGTCCAGAAGAGGAGGGAACAACACAAGGTGATCCGTGCGGACAGAAGAAGTCTATTTGTAGAGGGATGCAGATAGGAAGCCACACAGAGAGTTGCGGGTAGAAGATTCCTATCCACTGAGGAGGTGCGGTTAGCAAACTGCACAAAGAGCTGCGGCTAGAAAACTAGAGACCGCTCGGAGAGATCGCAACCTAGCTCTGATATCGTGCAGAGAAAAGAGCACAAGGATTTGAGAAAAATGTAAACCTTTGCATATACTTCTTGTGCATATAAATACAAGTATGAATACATATATATAGGGAGAGAAGAGAGGGAAGAGTTCCAATTTCAAGATGTGGGACTATTACAAGTAGATGAAGAAGACCTAAGATTGTCCCTTAAATGGGCCTTTACATGTTCTTTTCTAACACAAGCCATTGGTTCAATCAATGAGCTGGCTTTTCAACTTTATATGCAAGATTGGTTAAACACCTCAACCCTTAGCCCAATAGGAAAAATAATTTATTCTTACCAACTTTGTGAAATTTAGTTCTCATTTTCTAAGTTGTTTTATAATTTCTCATGTAAATTTTGCATGCTTGAAAATGTATGCATTAAAATAAGTTAGAAATAGTAGTAAGTTATTACTTATGATGGTTTTCTTTATATTTGTTATTTTCTGACGTTTTATCATAGGTTCACATAGAAAACCCGAAAACATTAGACATCCTGCATAAGATTTGGCATCAAGGCTTAATGTTAGTATGTTACAGTATGACGTCTTTTGGAAAGATTTGATATTAACACAATGTTACAGTATAGTGTCGTTTGACATGGCAATCTTAAATACAACACTTTAAAATTGTCCTTGATTATCACAAGATTCATAGTTATCTTATATTCATTATTGGGCATTCTTTTGCCCATTTTTTCATAGGTTCACATTAAAAACTCTAGAACTCTAAGACATCTTTCTTCAGAGCTTAATGTAGCAGTATAATATATTTAGACTTGAAATATAATGTTTGGATCTATTAAGTGCACAATAAAAATTGCAAACATTTTTGAAATTTAGCCTCCGTTATCATGATGTTCAAAGTTATTCTTACATTTGTTTCTGGGCATCACTAGCATACTTTTACATTTATATTATATGAATAAAAAGAGTATCTGTAGGATTAACACAGGAATTTTCTATCAATATTGAGTTATTGACTTACATCAAGGTTCAACTTTAAACCCTTATCTCTTTACCCTATTAGATGAGCTCACCAGACATATCCAACAAGCAATACCTTGATGTTTATTGTTTGTGGATGATATCGTTTTGATTGATGAGAAACTTGAAACCTGGCGCGGGTGTAAACATGGAACTTGAATCTTGGCGAGACACTTTAGAAAAGAAAGGTTTTAGGTTGAGCAGAGCAAAGTCGGTGTATATGGAGCTTAAATTTAGTAGTGCAACTGTCCAAGAAGGACAAATGGTTTCATTATTAAGTTTGGTGATCAAAATATTTCTCGCAGTGAGTGTTTTGAATATCTTGGATCGATAGTTCATAAAGATGGAGGTATCGACAAAGATGTGCTACATAGAATTCAAGCAGGTTGGTTGAAGTGAAGAGTTGCGTCAGTGATCTTATGTAATCGTAAAGTACCATTAAAACATAAAGACAAATTTTAACGTACCATAATTAGACCAGTGATGTTCTATGGTTCTGAGTGTTGGACTTTGAATTGTGTACATGAGTAAAAAATGGGAGTTGCGGAGATGAAAATTTTTAGGTGGATATGTGGACACACAAAACTGGATAAAATTAGGAATGAATGTATCCGGGATAAGTCAGGAGTGACATCAATTGCAAAGAAGATGTGAGAAGCTCGACTAAGATGGTTTGGACACATACAAAGGAGACCATTAGAGGCACCTGTTAGGTGTTGTGAGAGTTTAGTCACTAGACATGTTAAACTGGACACATACAATAAAGACTTGGAATGAAACTTTAAGGAAAAACATAATGTACTTAGGCATTAGTGAGATTATGACTAATGATAGGGTACAATGGCAACATAGGATCCATATTACAGACCCCGCTATAGTGGGATAAAGACTTGAGTATTGTTGTTGTTATGAATAAAATGGGCAGCTCGGGATCCAGGTAAGGGTCCGACCACAAAGGTGATATATAGGCAAACTTTACCTTGCATTTACAGGAGGTTGTTGTTATGGGCTTGCCAGAGTGGAGGCTGAAGGCGGGGATGACGACGGCGGAGATACTACGGAGCCTTGATCGTGGCTGTGCATAAGCAGAGCATGCTCGAGAGAGAGAGAGAGAACTTCCAAGATCTCTTTTAGGGTTTAAGAAATTAGATTTTCATTCATTGATACATGATACAAAGACTCTAAAGGTCAATATATAGAACCTCCAATGGCACAACTGCGAATACATTGATAGATACCAAAATATTAAAATATAACGACGACCACGACTAGACTCATACGACTTGATTCGATACAATAAATTGACTCAAATATTAATAACAAAATAAGATAACTGTTACAGATAGGATCCATGCCATCACTCCTGTCCTGCAAAACGAGCTTGTCTTCAAGCTCAAACGAGGCTTGCACAATTTGATCGTCTGGTTCTTTTATTTCCCACCAAAATAACTTTTGGATTCACGCGTTGTAGCAGAGGTAACATCAAGCGGCATGACGTCAACGTGCTCCTCAATGGCAAAAAGACAGCAAAGAACACGTGTAACGAGTGTGTCCGGCCGAAGGTGACAATAGCTCGGGTATTGAAGGATTGGTGACGATCAAATTTGGCGATGTCGACTTATGGATGAATGGTTTAAGAAATGGATCCCGAGGTATTGACAAAGCAAGTGGCCGTAGAGGTGGCGATGTGGTCGAAAGCGTTGGCAGAGCACGGGCCAGTAAAAGAGGCGGCGACATAGTCAATGGTTGCGACAAAGGAAGCGATGACTTTGCCCGGTACATACTCTGAAATGATATGGCCCGAGCGAAAAATTCGCACCCAGATGAAAAATAGAAATTGCGTTGATGTTTTTTTCGAGAGAGTCGGAGACGCGCTGGTAGGGGTGGGGAATCATGAATGAAGACCTCGTGAGGTATGAATTGAGGGAGTCATGTTTCTTCTATAATCAATTCCCATGGGAATTGAAATGAATTCCAATTTCAAGGTAATTTTGTGGCCGCCGAATAGTGACAATTGGAATTGGCAATTGAATGCCAATTCCAAAGCCCCAATTCCATCGAAACAAACGGAGTCTTAGAATCTTACAATGCACAGAGTTTCATCGAGAGTGTTTTGACGGTGGATTTTTATACGCATTAGTGGTCTTATAGGTGTCCGACTTATTTGAGAGATATGAGTCTATTCTTATACCTGCTAGGAGACTCTTAGAGGAGTTGCCGGTTATTCACCCTGATGAGCTTCCGACTGAATTACCTCCCATGAGGTCAATTCAGCACGCGATATATCTTGTTTTTGGAGCCTCCCTCCCTCATCTTCCACATTACCGATTGAGTCCTACCGCTCACAAGGAGCTGCAGAAACAGATCGGAGAATTATTAGATAGAGACTTTTTTCGACATAGCCTTAACCCTTGTGCGGTGTCTGTCTTCCTTGCCCCGAAAAAAGATGGTACTTGGCGAATGTGCGTTGACAGTCGCGCAGTCAACAAGATCATAGTAAAATATCATTTCTCGATACCCCGATTAGATGATATGTTCTATATGTTGACTGGAGCTATGATCTTTTTAAAGATCGATATTCGTAGTGGATACCACCAAATCGTGATCCGCGAAGGAGACGAATGGAAGACTGCCTTCAAATCGAATGACAAACTTTATGAGTGGCTTATGATGCACTTTGGGTTATCCAATGCCCCTAGTACTTTCGCTTGAATGATGACCCAAATTTTCAGACCTTATTTAGGGAAGTTTGTAGTAGTATACTTCGACGACATCTCGATTTATAGTCGGACTAATAGTGACCACTTGACCCACCTATGTACTATCTCGAGCTCCCGCGAGCCGAGCGACTATACACCAACTTAAAGAAGCGTGTTTTTATGGCTGAGTCTGTGATCTTTCTTGGATATATAGTGAGCTATGCTGGTATCACTATGGACCCGAGAAAGTTTTAGTGATACACGAGTGGCCTACACCCCAAAACATCCACGATGTCCATAATTTTCATTGGCTAGTCATTCATTAAAAACTTTAGTGTATGGCGCCAGTCGCCGAGTATACCAAGAAAGGGAATTTCTAGTCGACATCTTCGATCGTCGGAGCGATGTCCACTACACTTGTCTTGAGACTCCCTGATTTTGGTCTAGTGTTCGAGCTATCCTGTGATGCCTCTGGGATTGGGATAGCAGGCGTGCTTAGTCAAGAAGGTCACCCCATTGGATTTTTCAGTGAAAAGCTTTCAAGCTCGAAACTGAATTATTCCAATTTCGAGCGTGTATTCTATGCGATTGTGTAAACGTTGCATCATTGGAGGCATTATTTGTTGCCCCAGGAGTTTGTTGGCACTTCAATCATCGGACGTTACATTACATCAATCTACAACAAAAGTTTAACGCTCGGCAAGCTAAGTGGGTATTATTTTTGCAGTATTCCTTCGTTCTCAAACACTGCAAGGGAACAGAGAATAGGATTGCCGACGCCCTTAGTCGAGTTACCCTTGACCCTTGTGATATCTCAGATGAGCACCCGAGTGATAGGATTTGAGCGTATCATAGGTGACTATCCCAGTTGTTCCGATTTCAGTGGCATTTATGATGCGATACGTTCAGATCCCTTTCACGATGAGACCAATTATGTGATTAAAAACGGATATTTGTTTTATGCTACCCGTCTATGCATTCCCCCCACTTCATTGCAAAATTATATCGTTTGAGAATTACATGACAGAGGTTTAAGTGGACATTTTGGACGAAACAAAACGATAGCCTTAGTAGAGGAGCAATTCGGTTGGCCCAGAATGAAGCTGGTTATTGCACGAATTGTCAGTAGACGTCGTACCTGTTAGGTGGCAAAGGGAAATAAACAGCTCGCTGGATTATATACACCTTTACTGGTGCCTAGTATGCCTTGGCAAGATGTTAGCATGAATTTTGTGCTTGGGTTGCTGCGCACTTTTAGGTAACACGATTGCATTCTTGTGGTGGTCGATCGGTTTTCTGAAATGGTGTATTTCATGCCCTGCAACAAGACCGATGATACCTCTCATATTGCCCATATTTATTATAAAGAGGTTGTCGCGTATTGAGTGATACCTAATACTATCGTTACCGACCGGTATGTCAAGTTCACCGTTTATTTTTGGAAGTTACTCTGAAGATTATTATGTACTAAACTTTTATTTTCGACCACCTATCATCCGTAAACCGATGGTCAGGCTGAGGTCGTAAATAAGAGTTTATGGAATTTGTTGCTTTGTTTGGTAGGAGATCATCAGGGGAATTGAGATCTAGTTATTTCGCACGCTCAGTTAGCTTATAATAATTCAAAGAATAGATCTACGAGTTTATTTCCAAATGAGGTTGTTCACGGTCACACTGCACGAGTGCCGCTAGATTTAACACCACTGCCACCTACTTTTAGGACTAATCAGTTTGCACATGACTATGCATTGAATTTGCATGATTTGCATAAGGAAATTGAGCGGAAATTGCATAGTACTTGTGGTTTATATGCAACTAAAGCAAATAAACATAAAAGAGCTACAAGTTTCAAAGTGGGTGACCTGATGATGGTTCGACTAAATTCGGAACGGTTACTTTCGGGTACCGTAAAGAAGTTAGCTGGTCGTAGGACTGGACCCTTTAGAGTGGTAAAGCGGATTGGGTAAAATGCATATGAACTTGAGATGTTTTTCGTTTGCGGAGCAAATCCGATTTTTAACGTAGCTGATCTGACTTTATTTCACGAATATCCACATGAGTCTTTAGGTTTTCTCTTAGATTCTCCTCCATTTGATTCTTCTAGGTTGGTGAGTGATAGTGAGGAGTCATATTCAGGATACACCGACACTCATTCAGTTACTGAGACGCCCCCTGCAGTTCTTTCTTTTCCCACTGACAGTTTTCAGGCCGAGTATGTGACACCAGGTGAAACTACTATACCAATTCCCAGAGCCGCTGAAAGACTTCCATGACATATCTTAGTTCCCGAGCAGATCCTAGACGACGAGATAGTGACCACTACTGATGGTGGTTTTCAGAGGTACTTAGTTCGTTGGCATGGCAGACCCGGGACCGTGATCAGCTAGGTCTTGGCCGAGGAGTTATAACGCATGAATGTTGATCTTCTACAACACTACCATTCGGAGCACTCACCAGTGTTGAGTGATTTCAAGAGGGGGAGAGTTGGTGGAGACCAACCCAGATCAGGTTGACGAAAGTACTCGGCGCCGCACCCGATCGAAACCCTACCGACCCTGAATCATTAACATATTTTATTGCATTTTATTTTATTTTGCAAATTCTATGTTGGACAATTTATTTTGTTGCATGCCTGCGTGCGTGGCTTTATTTTCATTTATTGTTGTGATTTTTTTAGCTTTTTTTCTTTTTTCCTTCCCGTTAAAAAAGAGGAAAAAAGCAAATGTGGACCTGTTCAGTTCTTCTTCCCAGCCGGTCCAGCACACACTCCCCCTCACTGACACCTTCGACTACACGTTGTGGGTTTCACGCTAAACCCTCGCAGATCTCAGCCCCACGCCGCTGCCAACAACTACCAGAGCTCATGCCGCCACCACGAGGAGCTGAGTAACCGCCGGCTACGACTCCCCGACAGTTTCGGCGATGGATTAAGCAACGTAAAACACACGCTACCACGAGCCTGCCCCGACGATTTCAGCAAACATCCAAGCTTTTGGCGGCCACGTCCTTCTCCATCCACGGTAATGTTGATTCCGCCTATCGTGGAGATCAGGGCATCTAAATTCATTTTGTATTTTATTTCTTTAAAACCCTATAAAGGGGGATCAATAATCTGCTTTGAAGTGGTGGAAGTGAATAAAGATTTGATCAAGGTTGTCAGGATCGAGATTCTAGCTGTGATCGTTTCGGGGGTTGGATCGAATCGGATCGAGGATTGTAAGATCCTACTACATTCATAAAGTAAGACTTAAAATATGTAATAACATAGAAAGGCTTGAGTTACAGAACCAAATCAGTCATACATACACAAAAATATAAATATAAAGTTCATATAAAGTTCAACTTTTGTAGCAGAGTATTAAAGCAAAACAAAGAACCGTTACCATATATGAGAAGTTCCAGCTTAATTTAAGAAAGACCTACTTGCACTTGTCCAAGAAATGATATATCAAGAGTTTATTAAAATAGCACTTCCACAAAATCAACACAACATAAATTGATAGCATAAATGATGAATTGTATGTAATTGCATAATGTGTTAAGAAAAATATTACACTAATTTTCAGAAAGTGCCCAACTAATTCAGCTTGAAAACCATCACCCATCTCAACAAGAGCATGGTCTGGTGATGGGGGACCATCGGCCCGTAACAAGGTGGGGCCCACTTTCGTATATTCTCGCCGGAAGACTTGAGCGGAGGGACGATCCGACCCCGCGGATGCGTCCGGATGCGTGCCGCGAATCTTTTTGATATATAACTTTGTTATTTTTACTTTCATTTGCTTATGTTTGGCACGAGGACTCGTCGGCCAATCATAGCCGTCGAATCCGGGTTGCCCTAATGTTAGAATATTATAAATAGGAGTGTTAGAGGCTTGGAGAGACGCATTGCTGGTTTTGGAGAAGAGATTCCCGGACCTCCGCGATCACGCCACGGTGCCGACGCCGTGGAGCCCTAGGTGATGACTCCTAGCGGTGGAACTTCATCCCCAAGGTACTACCCATCCATAACCTTCTTTTTCCCCCTCCGAAACCCTCATCCGCAACCCCTATAGCCCCCAAATCCCAACCCTACCGCTGTCCAGAAACCCAGGAATTACTGGTCACTCGTACTGTTCACCGCCGGAACTGTTCATGCGCACTGTTCATCCGCTGGTACTGTTCACCCGCACTGTTCATCCCGCCGTTACTGTTCACCCGCCCCCTCACTTCTTCTCCCCTTCGTGGATCCACTTCCAACCGCTCCGAAAACCCTAGATCTACTTTGATCTAGCGCTACCCTTCACCGATCTACCCTCCACTTACATATTTCCCCTCCGTAACCCGGATCCGTCATAATATTACCGGATCTACCCGTTTCCAACCCTCCGCACCCATCTTCCACCGTGGACAACCACCGTTTCGATTCACCAACCCGGATCTATTCCCGAAACCGCCGGATCTCTCCCGCCTCGGACATCCCTTATGTTTGTGAGTTGTTTGTTGTATGGATTTCTAGTTCTCAGTTTTGATTATTGTTTGAGATAGTTTGTGCTTGCATAAAATATTTTGTTGTGGAATTTTGCCCGTGAAAGTGTTGATTGCAGGAAGGAACTATTCGCAACGCGCTTAATTTGGCCCTCCGCTTGGAGGAAAGCCTTGCTTAATTGCCCTAAAAGAATCATTGTTGCCTAATTTAATTATGTGTGGTTGTGAATCATTGTTTGAAATAATTGCCTAACGGGTTTTGTGCATCTCATCATAGCATTCACGTGTCCACTCACTAGAGTCAACCTAGGTTGCATAATAGATAGCCTACCCTACATCAATTGGTATCAAAGGTCAAGGTTAGGCCACTTGCATGCTCCGTAGTGGTAGGACATTTAGGACTAGCATGGCTGAACCACAAGTAACCGACGACCGTGCGGGAAGCTCAAATTCGGGCACCGCGTTTGCTGAGTTCCAGCGCCTTATCTTAGATCGTTTTGACGCATTAGGCGCCCAGTTTAACGACGTGCGACAGGACCTTGCCGAGGTAAACATACGACTGGACCACTTAGAGAACACTAGGGACACGCCTACACATCGTGACGATCCTTTGGAGGACGACCTTGATGTTTCACCACGTCCCGACCAACACCCAAGAGTGGGCCAACCACCAGTGGACCGCCGTCGCCGTGACATTCCCTACCGGGCCCCAGCCCCACCGGCAAGGCGAAACCCTGAGCCAGCACGTGATAGGCACGCGCCGCCACGTGAGGATTATCGTGTGCCCCGTCAGCCGCAACCGAACCTTAGGGACCGGGTGCCTCTACCTGGTCGCCGCGACCAGCACCGGGAGGAGTATTACCCGCCAGATCGACGAAGGTTTGACTACGACCACGATGATTATCCAGGGGACTACCCCGACCCCCGGAGAGGTGGCCATGCCTTCGACATCACCCGTCGGATTCGCCTCGACGCCCCATCGTTCGACGGCCGCTTGGATCCGAAGGCCTTTAGTGATTGGATCCTAGACATGGATCACTATTTTGACTGGTACGACATGAGAGATGAGCGTTGTGTCCGTTTCGCGAAGATGAAGTTGGTTGGGCAAGCCAAAGTATTTTGGATTAGTGTGGAGAGAGCTGTCGAGTGGGAAGGCTATTATCCCATCTCCCGATGGGATGAGATGAAGGAGAGACTGAAAGATAAATATCTCCCCGCCTCATACCGTGATCAGTTGCTGGATCAGCTGCAGAACCTACGTCAGGGAACGCTTTCGGTAGCGGAGTACATGGCACGATTCGATGAGTTGGTCGTTAGGAGTGATATTTCAGAAGAGCCCATTGCCACTGCATCGCGATTTAAGGCTGGCCTTCGCTCAGAGCTCCGGAGAGAGTTAATCCCCCATCGCCTCGAGACGGTTGATCAGATATTCCAGCTCGCCTTAGAGTACGAGCAGTATCTCCGTACGTCAAGTACGAGGCAGTTCCCCTCGCGCACTGATTCCTCGACATTCAAGAAGCCCACACCTTTCCAGACCACCACGACCACCCCACCCCCACGGATCACCACTGACATGAAGGGCAAGGCCATCGCCACGGAGGGTCAGAGGCCCGGGGGTATCCAGTGCTTTAGGTGCGCCGGCAGAGGACATGTGGCGGCACATTGCCCCACACGAAATCTGCTAGTCGAGGGAGAGGAAGAGCTAGGCCTAGAAGGGTCCGAGGATGTTACCGAGGAGGTCGAAGCTACGATCGAGGAGGGATGGGAGAGTGAGGCTGAGAGATCCCTAGAGATGGGAGTAGTTCGGCGTCTCCTACATACCCCCCGTACGGACGAGGATTGGCGCCGTACCACTATCTTCTACACGTATTTTCCTAGTGCAGGCGGACCCTGCAAACTAGCCATTGATAGTGGGAGTTGTGTCAATATTGTGGCCCAGAAAGGTTTAGAGCGTATGCAAGTGAAGGCGGAGCCCCACCCCCACCCATATCGAGTCATTTGGGTAGACAAGACCGCCATCCAGGTGACGCAGCGGTGCCTCATTCCTATTCGGCTTGCTACATTTGAGGATAACGTGTGGTGTGACGTCATTCCTATGGACGCTGCCCACGTGTTATTGGGTCGACCTTGGTTATACGACCGTGATGTCATGAGCTACGGTCGGTCGAATACTTACACATTCTTCGATAAAGGCAAGAAGATCACGTTGTCCCCAACCCAACCCAAGGAGAAATCTAAGGGCCCGATTGAGCCCCCCCCCCCCCCCCCGAGCACCATATCGTCGCGACCGCTACATCTCCTGCGGTGTAGTGAGTTCTTGCGGGAGAGCAGGGATGCCGGGATATTTTACATTGTTGCCGCTACTATGGCTTCTGAGAGTCCGATAGTGACCCCGCATCTTCTCCCTGAGATCCAGACCCTACTTGACGAGTTCACCGACATCTTGCCGGAGGAGTTACCTGATGAACTCCCACCTTTGCGAGATATCCAGCACGCTATCGACCTAGTCCCGGGAGCTTCTCTCCCAAATCTACCGCACTATCGTATGAATCCGGATGAGCACACCGAGCTCAAGCGGCAGGTTGACGAGCTTCTTCGGAAGCAGTTCATTCGGGAGAGCCTGAGTCCCTGTGCCGTTCCCGCCCTTCTTACTCCTAAGAAGGATGGTAGCTGGCGCATGTGCATCGATAGTCGTGCCATCAATAAGATTACGGTGAAGTATCGGTTCCCTATCCCTCGTCTGGATGACCTATTAGATACTATGTCTGGTGCCCAACTCTTTTCCAAGATCGATCTGCGGAGTGGGTACCACCAGATCCGAGTACGGGAGGGCGATGAGTGGAAGACGGCCTTTAAGACTAAGGATGGCCTGTATGAGTGGTTGGTCATGCCGTTTGGGCTGTCCAACGCCCCGAGCACGTTCATGAGGTTTATGACACAGATCTTACGGCCTTACATGGGCAAATTCCTCGTTGTATATTTTGATGATATTCTGATCTACAGTCAGACCCATGGTGACCACCTAGCGCACTTGAGGCTACTTTTTGAGACCCTCCGTCAGGAGAAGCTTTTTGTGAATCTAAAGAAGTGCTCGTTCTACGCCGAGTCGGTACAGTTCTTGGGGTTTATCGTGTCATCCACAGGAGTGTCAGTCGACCCTGAGAAGGTTAAGTCCATCCGTGAGTGGCCACTGCCCACGACCCTTCACGAGGCTCGCAGCTTTCATGGGCTAGCTACCTTCTATAGGCGATTTGTTCGTGGCTTTAGCTCAATTATGGCCCCGTTCACTAGCTGTTTGAAGAAAGGTGAATTTCAGTGGACCCCTGCACTCACTCGAGCGTTTGAAGAGATTAAGGAGAAATTGACCACAGCACCCGTCTTACGACTCCCTGACTTTGGTAAGGCTTTTGAGGTTGCGTGTGATGCTTCTGGAATTGGGATCGGCGGTGTGTTGAGCCAGGAGGGACACCCGGTCTCCTACTTCAGCGAAAAGTTAAATGAGGCCAAGCAGAAGTATTCCAATTACGATAGAGAGTTCTATGCGATCGTTCAGTCCTTGCGATACTGGAGACACTACCTCCTTCCCCGGGAGTTCGTTCTCTACTCTGACCACCAGGCGCTCCGATACTTAGACTCACAGAAGAAGTAGGGACATAAGCATGCGAAGTGGGTTGAGTACCTTCAGGATTTCCACTATGTTCTCAAACATTGCGCCGGTGTTGAGAACAAGCCCGCTGATGCGTTGAGTCGGCGGGTCACCCTCTTGCAGACCCTGAGAGCCCATGTGGACGGACTTGAGCAGATCATTCTTGACTATCCTGGATGTCCTGACTTCGGCGAGATATACGCAGCCTTATCCCGAGACCCACCCGAACCTGTCGATGGCTTCCAGATTTGGGAAGGTTACCTTTACCGGGGTTCCCACATGTGCATCCCAAGCACTTCATACCGGGACTATCTGATTTGGGAGCTTCATGCGGGCGGAGCCGCCGGGCATTTTGGCAGGGATAAGTCCATAGCTATCGTAGAGGATAGATTTTATTGGCCAGGTCTAAAGAGGGACGTGGCTAGAGTTGTTCGACATTGCCGCATGTGTCAGATGGCGAAGGGAACTAAACAAAACACGGGACTATATACGCCCTTGCCGGTCCCACTTAGACCCTGGGAGGATATTAGTATGGACTTCGTACTCGGACTGCCACGCACGGTTCGAAAGCACGACTCCATTTTTGTCGTAGTTGACCGTTTCTCCAAGATGGCGCACTTCATCGCTTGCTCTAGGACCGTCGACGCATCACGTGTTGCTTCCATTTTTATTCGGGATGTCTTTAGACTACATGGCCTACCAAAATCCATAGTCTCCGACAAAGATGTTAGATTTGTGAGCTACTTTTGGAAGACCCTCTGGTACAAAACGGGTACTACCTTGAAGTTTTCATCTGCCTATCACCCCCAGACGGACGGACAGACTGAGGTGGTGAACCGTAGTCTAGGGAACTTGCTTAGGTGTCTCGTTGGCGAACATGTGGCTAGTTGGGACTCTGTCCTTCCTGTCGCGGAGTTCGCCTACAATAGTTCGGTCAATAGGTCAACCGGGTTGAGCCCATTTCACGTAGTATTAGGGTATGAGCCCAAGAAGCCCATTGACCTCCTTCCTTACCCATTAGAGGCCCGTCCTAGCGAGTCCGCCGAGTCTTTTGCACGTCACTTGCATGAGTTACATGAGTCAGTCCGTCGGCAAATTATTTCAAGTAATGACAGCTATAAAACCCATGCAGATTTAAGCAGGCAAGAACAGGTTTTCCACGAAGGCGAGCAAGTAATGGTCCGAATCCGGGCGGAAAGGCTCCCACCAGGGCCTGCCAAAAAATTAAGCGCTAAGCGAATCGGTCCCTACTCGATCATTAGGCGGATCGGGACAAATGCCTACGAACTTAATATCCCCGCAAGTATGGGCATCCATCCGGTATTCAATATTGAGGACTTGACTCCGTATTATGAACCTCGTGAATATTCGGACCCGAGTCGGAATGATCACCACCCTTCCACCCTGCCACCAGCGACAGCTTCGGCCCACTCGCCTCCACCTCTGACCTTGTCTCCTCCTACCCGCACCCTTGGGAGTCCATCATCTATGGTGACACCGCATGCACACCTGATCGTACCGGGATCCATTTCACGAGCGCAGTCTACTGAGAGTATTACAGATATCATCACCCATGAGTACGTCCCTTCCACCACGGGATTGTCATGCCGCTACTTGGTTCGTTGGCGAGGCCGCTCGGCCTCTGATGACACATGGATTCTACCTACAGAGTTGGACCGACTCGCCCCTGGGCTTCGACGACAGTATGATTCTCTCCATTCATCGGAGATGAATTCTTTTCAGTCGGGGGGAGTTGATGGGGGACCATCGGCCCGTAACAAGGCGGGGCCCACTTTCGTATATTCTCGCCGGAAGACTTGAGCGGAGGGACGATCCGACCCCGCGGATGCGTCCGGATGCGTGCCGCGAATCTTTTTGATATATAACTTTGTTATTTTTACTTTCATTTGCTTATGTTTGGCACGAGGACTCGTCGGCCAATCATAGCCGTCGAATCCGGGTTGCCCTAATGTTAGAATATTATAAATAGGAGTGTTAGAGGCTTGGAGAGACGCATTGCTGGTTTTGGAGAAGAGATTCCCGGACCTCCGCGATCACGCCACGGTGCCGACGCCGTGGAGCCCTAGGTGTTGACTCCTAGCGGTGGAACTTCATCCCCAAGGTACTACCCATCCATAACCTTCTTTTTCCCCCTCCGAAACCCTCATCCGCAACCCCTATAGCCCCCAAATCCCAACCCTACCGCTGTCCAGAAACCCAGGAATTACTGTTCACTCGTACTGTCCACCGCCGGAACTGTTCATGCGCATTGTTCATCCGCTGGTACTGTTCACCCGCACTGTTCATCCCGCCGTTACTGTTCACCCGCCCCCTCACTTCTTCTCCCCTTCGTGGATCCACTTCCAACCGCTCCGAAAACCCTAGATCTACTTTGATCTAGCGCTACCCTTCACCGATCTACCCTCCACTTACATATTTCCCCTCCGTAACCCGGATCCGTCATAATATTACCGGATCTACCCGTTTCCAACCCTCCGCACCCATCTTCCACCGTGGACAACCACCGTTTCGATTCACCAACCCGGATCTATTCCCGAAACCGCCGGATCTCTCCCGCCTCGGACATCCCTTATGTTTGTGAGTTGTTTGTTGTATGGATTTCTAGTTCTCAGTTTTGATTATTGTTTGAGATAGTTTGTGCTTGCATAAAATATTTTGTTGTGGAATTTTGCCCGTGAAAGTGTTGATTGCAGGAAGGAACTATTCGCAACGCGCTTAATTTGGCCCTCCGCTTGGAGGAAAGCCTTGCTTAATTGCCCTAAAAGAATCATTGTTGCCTAATTTAATTATGCGTGGTTGTGAATCATTGTTTGAAATAATTGCCTAACGGGTTTTGTGCATCTCATCATAGCATTCACGTGTCCACTCACTAGAGTCAACCTAGGTTGCATAATAGATAGCCTACCCTACATCATCTGGTTTGTTGTGCAGCATTGTTCATCTAATAAAACAATATCAAGTAATATACTAACTGTAGAATAGGCAAATCAAATAGGAGTCATTAATAGGCACATCAATTAGGAAATACAAAAATAATATCTAAAACAAAATAACAAATCCAAGAGTACATAGATGAGACTGGTGAGTAGGTCTATCATAAAATCATCAATATAAATCATTAATAGGCACATCGACCATATCTTCATCACCAATAATCGCACCTTCCTCATCACCACCACTGACATCCTCATCGTCATCCCATTCACCCTCACTAATATACCCAGTAACATAAAGATCACTGCACCTTAGGGCGAGATCTTCGACTCCACCTACAATAAAGGATTCTTCATTTTGAGAATACTAAAAAGTGAAAACTAGAATTTTGAGAATATTATTCATTTATTATAAAACTTACCTTTTTCTTTAACTTCTTTAGCGGATTCTTCATCATTCCTTTCAGCACTCTCGTCATTATAAATTTCATGTCTATTTTGAAGTATCCTCAACCAGTTGTCCTTACGTGGAAGAATTGGATTTTCCCTCTCCATATTCATTCATCATCCGAAGGGAGATCCTCAAAATTGTAGAACTTTTCCTTCAATTGTATATCCCTTCTATCTTGTCGTTCCATTAACCTTGTATTTTTACATCACAAAAACTAGATCATTCATTTTTTTAATGCAAACAATTTCTTTTTTTGGAGTGCACCTATTAAATATCATGACAATAAAAAACAGTAAGAATACTAATACAAGAATTAATCTTACATGTAAGTTATGTGTGAGGATATTTTAGTGCAATTGAGCTCATCATCTCAAATGCGCTCCAATTGCGTTCATACCCGGAAGAGCTACATGTCAAACTTAGAAAGCGAATTGCAAATTTTTTCAATTCCGGGTAATTATCGCCATAGGAATCCCACCAATCAGCTATAAAATACAATATTGTAATTGATTAAAATGATATTAATATGCATAATGATTAATAATCCAAAATTATTTAACCTGAAGATCTTTTACTTCTAGTTGCCTTTGCAGAGCCTAAGTCAAATACGTCTCTTGCATGTTTGAAATCATCCATCTGAATATCTATCTTTGTCCTCTCATCTTCGTTTGGAATCATTCGTTGGAGACAACTTTAAAAGCTAATTTTGACTTCTGCATCAGCTTTAAAAGTTGGGCTAAAGTGATAATGATGATTCAAATAATAAGCTGCGACATGCAATGGTCTATGAAGTTGGCTTGCCCATCTCCCATCAATGATGTCACATATTGGCAGCACATGATGTCCAATATAAGTTTTTCCTCTTCTCCATCAATATGTGGCCGCCCGCCTTGTAGTTTGATGCATTATCAGTTACCACTTGCACATCGTTTTCCTCCCCAACCTTTTCTACAACCCCATCTAACATTTGAAAAACTTTTTCAGATGTTTTAGCAATATCAGAAGTATTTATGGACGACAAAAACACAATACCTTTTGGGCTATTCACCAAAAAGTTGCATATAAATCTTCTTTTCCTATCTGACTATCCATCATACATAATGGTGCAACCAACTTTTATCTATTCCGCCTTGTACTCTAGTAATTGCAGAGTTTTGTCCACCTCTTGTTTCAGGTATTTAACTCTGATGTCGTTATAAGAAGGAGGTTTCATTCCGGGGTCATGTTGGCCGATCGCTTCGACCATGCTTATGAATTTCGGGTTCTTCACACAATTGAAGGGAATTGCACTTGTATAGAAGAAACAAACAATCTGTTGGCATGCTCTTTCATGCACATCTTTTTTGAATATATGACTGATTGTTGATTGACTTGTCTTTCTCACAAAAGCATCAATTGGCTCTTTCCTCTTTGATTTGTTTACTAGACCCAACTCACCCAAGCCATCATCAGAGGCAACTGTGGATTCCTCAATATCTTTTTTCTTCTTCATAGCGTCCTCTCCATGAGCTTGAAGAATTCTCAAAAATTGATTTCTCACATTTTCGGGTACTTTTGTGCAAGCTTCCACGTTAAACTTTGTCCTTGCTAAATGATGTTTCAACCTATATATTACATCAGATCTAATGACTAGACAATATTTGCACTGTACTTTTTTGGTTGTATTGTCAATTTCGATCCTATGCTCCCAACCTGGATCACTTCTAGAACTAGTTGTATTTTTTCGGTACTTTTTACTAATGAGATTTGAATCAGAAGGTGGCAGAACCCGAAGCAGACATCTAGATAATAAAGAAAAACTATATATTTAACAGTCCCTTTGTAAAATAAGCCCTTTTTTTCTATATGTTTAACAAAGAAAAACAGAGCATAAGCATCTATAAGAAGAGCAAATCCCTATTAACTATTTAGCCATTTTGACAACTATTTAGCCATTTTGATAACATGAAAACATCTACCAAAAAGAGTAAAGTGTAAATGCAGAATTGGAAAGTGAAACACTTTGAGGTCCTGGATAGTGCTTCGGAGTTCAGATTCCGTACGAAGGTGGCTGCCGCTGACAGACGAAGGTGGCTGCCGTGAAGAAGAAGAATATGGTTTCCGTCGGACCTGGGAGCGGAATAGCCGTCGAGACTCGTGAACGGAATGGGTGAATGCCTCGACGAAATGGGTATTACCGAGCACAGATCAAAGGTGACAAGGAGCGCCTCACAGGATCACCGTCGACTTTGATTGCGGAAAGACGACTCTTTTCGAGGGTAATTTGTCTCTCTCTCTCCCCCCCCCCCCCCCGTTGTGTGTGTCTAAAATTTCTCTTTAGGATAATAGACTCATTTCTGTATTTTCGATTGAATTTTGTCAGCGAATGCTACGTCAAAAACACCAATTGAAAACGTGATGCACGAAATGAAGCACAAAATAAACTATTTATGTTTGGTCTCTTCAAAAGGTACAACCCAGTGTATAAAGCATCCTCACGCAGCGAGGGTCCGGGGAAGGATCCCACTACAAAGGTGAAATGTAGGCAAACCTTACCCTGTATTTTTTGCATGAGGCTGCTTCCAGGACTCAAACCTGTGACCTCAAGGTCACACGACAACACCTTAGCCGATGTTTGGTCTCTTCAAAAAAATGAAAAAAAATATTTTTAATACTCTCGACGATATATCGGTTCCGAAATATCGGCGTATATAACAGGTTAAACAAATATATTGGGTGATATTTTCCAAAAGGACATTTTTGCTTAAAATATCGATGTCGTGACGTTTTATTCACAAAACCTTTATGCCGGTCGACATATCGGACGACATCTATAACACTGGTCAAAAGGGGTAAGCTGTGGTGGCCATCAGTCGTGGGTCGACTATGAGGGTGGTAAGGTAATAGGAGCAGAGGTGTGGACGGCTGGGGTCCCCACTGCTTGGGTCCACATACTCGCGAGGTTCGTTGTATAGCGTCAGATCTTCAACATTAAATACCGGGTTTACACGTTCGGTCTGACCATCTATTTGAGGATGGTAGGTCGAACTGAAGCGTAGCTTCGTGCCGTTTTCCTTAAAAAAAGTTAACCAAAAAGAACTTAAAATGGAGTCCTGGTCCATGACAATTGACTCGGGCAAGCCGTGTATTTTGCCACAAAAGTCCCAAAATATGCGAGCCACTAGTGGGGCAGTGTAATGTGAGGGTAAGGGTGCAAAATGCGCCCCCTTAGATAGACGATCCACCATAACCCTAGATTTATGTTCGGGGTTTGGAATGGCATAGGCATTCAATAATTTATCGCCTATTTCACCAGTAATTCGAACCATTCAATTGGCGTAGGGTACTTCTTGCAAGGTTTTGAGAATTCAAGTTCTCTTCATTCCTTCACTTACAACCTATTTACCCAAGCAACTGAACAAGAAGGAGAGATGAGTCTCCATGATCTGGAATTGGGTTTTTAATGATTTTTTCCTGTATTTTTATAGCCATCATTCTAATATGGGATTTCTGAGTGAGGCTGTTTGTAATTTATCTAATTTTCATAGAAAAGATCATCCATTTCTCAATAAAGATGTATGTCAAAATTCTCATAGATTTCTATTGAGGGTTCTTGTATAATGCAGTTCATTTTCATATCGAACTTTATTTATTGATGATATGTTATTTCTAAATTTTAGAGTTACACAACTTCAATTTTCGAAACACTATTTTCTCTTTCAAAGGTGTAAGTAATCATTTTTGTTGCTCCATTTCAGGTGTAAATCAACTATGTTCTCTCATGATATCTATGTCCTGCATATTTGAATTCATTAATTTTTTTTTGAGAAATGGTTCTTTACAAATTTCTCGCTCGTTTCACCAGTAATCTGAACCATACAAATGGCATAGGCTCCTTTGTGCAAGGTTTCAAGAATTCAAGTTCTCTTCATCCCTTGTTTACAACCTATTTACTCAAGTTGGTGAACTAAAAGGAGAGATGAGTCTCCATGATCTGGAATCGGGCTTTGAATGATTTTTTTCCCGTATTTCCATTAGCAACATTCTAATCCGGGGTTTCTTATTGAGGTTGTCTGTAATTTATCAAATTCTTGCAGGAAAGATCATCCACTTCTTAGTAAAGATATATGTTAAAATGATGTAGGCCGAGATGGCCAAATCCACTTTTGCGCACAAAATCACACTCATCGTAATGCACTTTAATAAAATCATTAATTTTTGTTAGAGAAAGATATCTCGAGCATTTTTTGAGTTGAATCTGTGCAAGATTCATACATCCACCAACAAAACCACAATAATAATGTATGAATAGCAATAATTTAAAATAGTAAGAATGTAGAGGAAATATTTAATTATAATTAGATTGCATAAATTAAACTAATCAAGGGAGCAAGGGTACAACAAGTATACTGGGAGGAGCGGCCCGTTCCGAAGCACGTCACAAATGGTAGACAGAATCCTATTGGCAGATTGACGAAAGGAGTTAGAGTCGACGTCAACCTGCAAGCAAACTCTTGAAATAGGTCTCCGTAACAGGGGGGCGAAGTCGACGACACCCAGTCGGTGAATGGAGAACCAAGCACTTTAGACGGTGTCGGGCTAGCTCGTCGTCGTATCCTCAGGAGAAGACGACGTCTGGAGTTGAGACGACAACGTGCAGAGGTGGAGGAACAACATTGATTGCTGGTATAAAAGCAGTTGTCACGTGATAACGTTTCTCTCTCTGTTGTCCGGTTTTTTGATTACTTTTTCATAGAGGCTGCTTTTGTAGAGGGCAAGTTTACTTGAGTAATTATTTTCTTTCCAAAAGCATTCCTTCCAATTCAATCCTCCTCTTCACGGTTGACAGAGATTTTCAAAACTTTCCTTCCAATTCAAGTTTCCTCTTCACGATTGACAGATATTTTCAAATGCATTCCTTCCGATTCAAGCCTCCTTTTCACGGTTGGCAGGTATTTCCAAATAATTTTATTTCTTAAGTGTTTCTTTCCTGCAGATTTTCCTTTCATAATTTCTCAAATATTTATTCCAACAGTATCTTTTAAATAAATATTTATTGGTTCCTTTTTAATGATTGATGCAACCTCCGTCGCTGCTGAAGACGCGTGACACCATCACGCGTCAGTTATCTTTTTTTTAAAAAATTTATTCTCTTATATCATGTATGCTTTCTATTCAGCCATCTCGTTTGAGTTTCAGCTCATCGGTTTGACCACCCGATGAGATCCTGAATAAATGGTCTGATAATTTAAGCTTGTTAGGATGTGAAAAGTAAGCTAAAATTATTTAAAGGTGCATAAATTTAAGGAGGACAAATTAAATTCAAAAGAAACCCAAGTTATTCACCATAAAGAGATATCTATATTCAATATTTGGCGTAAGATCAATCAGGACAATAAAAAAGTTCATTGTTTGGCAAGAGACAAATCAGGCCATTAATAATGCACAAGTCTAATTCACAAGGATCTCATCGGGTGGTTGAACCGATGAGCTAAAACTTCAGAATAAAAATGATGCGTTGGAAAAAGTACACGACAAAATACATAACAAATAAAAATATAACTGGCGCACGATGATATCACGCATCCTCAGATGCGGCGATGGTTGCATCACAAATTTTTCCTTATAGATTTCTATTGAGGGCTCTTATTATGCAATTCATTTTCATATCGAACTTCATTTACTGATGATATGTAATTTCTAAGTTTCAGGTTTGCACAACTTCGATCTTCGGAACACTATTTGCTCCTTCAAAGGTGCAAGTAATCATTTTTGTTGCTCTATTTCAGGTGTAAATCAACTTTGTTCTCTCATGAAGGCTTGAGTGTTGTTACTCTTTACAAATTTTGTGCAATAATTGGTCTTTATAATTTATGTGCAAGAATCTTGAGGACTGATTTTAGTTGTTTTTTCAAACAGTTACGTCCAGATATTAGTTTACATTAGTTTCAATCATTAGTGAGAAATGATGTAGTTATTAAGTTAGATTCTTCACCTGCCAACTCTTTTGCTAATTCCTTCATGGTCACTGTTCAGCATAGGGGCTAAGTTCTGTGGCTGTTCACTCGGCATATTAATTTCAAGTGACAAGCGCTTGAGATGAATATGCGCTAGACATGATTGTGATAACTACTTTTTGGAATCGAAGGATATCTGAAGTTGTTAACATCATGAATGGTTTATAAACTAATTTATTTAACTAAGAAGATAAATATCTGGGTATATGATAAAAAAGGAAATTTGCAGATCTCACGGGCTTTCCTGTTTGTAGGCGTCCAATCAGATATGATGACTTGAAATGGCTTGGCATTCCTCCACCTCCTGAAGGCCGGTTCTTATCACACTTCCAGGTATTCAAATAGTTTTTGTTAACAAATTAAGATGGAGTCCTATCTTTTATTCTTCCAACCTTCTTATCATTCATGTGCTTAAATGGATTAGTGATCTCTGAATTATTTTTTTATATTTACTTCCCAAGGCATCAATGTCCCGTTAGGAACTTGGTTCCTTCTTCCAATCACTCGATTGAAGAGAAATTGGGCAATTGTCCTAATGCTAATTTTCTCATCGCAACAAGTGCACACTTACTCCACATGCATAAATAGGGGGAGAAAGTGGGGAGAGGGAGACGGTTGCAACCCTCCCGCAATAGAGTAGCCCTCTTGCATTTAAGTGGGTTGCGCCTGCATCTTAGCGGGTGCGCCCACATCTAAGTGGGATGCTCCCACATCTTAGCGGGCATAAGATCTTACGCATGTGCTTGTGTATTCTTTTTTAGGCTTTGCCTGCATGCAAACGGATTAAACCCAAGCCTCTTCACGCATGACGTTATAAATCGAATTATTTGATCTTGTTGAAGAAAATATGTAAAAGCTCAAATTAAGGTCCAAATTATGGCCCATCTTATTGTTTAGGTTAGTCCCATATCTTAGGATATGAATCCTCTCTTTCTCTCCTTATTTATGTGTACAAATACATGTATTCGTACATGAAAAAGAATTGAGAAATTAATAAAATTTCTTTTTTTCTCTTTCTTATGTGTTTTTCTACATGATATTAGAGCGCTCAATCCAAAAAATCTTTTTTTTTTCGTGGTCATTCTGGCAAACAATTTCTGACCGCAACCCCTATGTCCATCTGTGGCTAGCACCTTTTTAAACCGCAGGCTTTCCCCCTCTCTTCTTTCCTGCTTGAAAGATATAAGTTGTCTACCTAAATCACCTAGAGAGGGGGTGAATAGGTGAGATGTGCGTCAAAAGCGTAATAAAAAATTTAGCAACTAGCACAAATAAGTAAGCAAGCAATCACACAGACGACAAGAGATTTATAGTGGTTCCCCGATCTTGGGTACGTCCATTTTCCTCACCGATCTAGCAAATCACTAGACTCGGCTACTCCACTATCTCGGATTGCAAATCAATCCTACACCTCAGAATCACGTTCCTACAAAACTCGATCTCAAACGGATCTACACTCGGAAGATAGAACTTCCTACCACTCGGAGATAAATCTCCTACAAAGAAAATTATTTGAGGAAAAATACAAACAAAATAACACAGATCTGGATCTTTGGCTTTGTCTTCTACGTTGAGAGCTTTCGGCTTGGACAGAAAATGTTGAAGAAGACTTGACAGAAATCCACGGACCTGAGATCTGGAATCACCACGATCAAATAGAAATATCAGAGATCGATGAAGCACGAAATGATCGGATGATTCTTCTTGAGTCTGGATCGCTTGAGAAGGAGAGATCGGCAGCAGCGGCTGTGAGAACGACGATCCAGAGTTCTTTCCGAAACCAGTAATGGCGGCTGAGAGAAATTAGGTTTTCGAAAATTTCTTTCTTAATATTCTCTGTATTCTTAAAAGAATTGTTGATTTTAGGTCAAATCGGAAAAGACCTATTTATAGGCGAGTTGCAAAGGTCATAATAGTCTTTAATGATGACACGTGGACCAATCAGAAAAGAGTAATTCAAAATACCCGTTGAATCTGGACTTAGAAATATTCCAGGAAATCTGAACCAAAATACTTGAGAGAAATGATATACTCGAGTATAAGAGGTCTGCTACTCGAGTAGATAAAAGAGGAATATACTCGAGTACAAGGAAAGAAACTACTCGAGTATCTTAGGAAAAACTACTCGAGTGACTTAGAGAAACTACTCGAGTATAACATGAAACAACTACTCGAGTATAAGAAAAGACCTACTTGAGTATGAGAAAATATACTCGAGTGTAACCACAAGAATACTTCTCAGAGAAAAACTTGAAGAACATACTCGAGTACAAGAATTGAAAATACTCGAGTACAGGGAAGACAAACTACTCGAATAAAAACAAAGGATCCACTCGAGTACCTGACCAACTACTCGAGTATAAAATAAATCTACTCGAGTATAAAGACAAAATCTGAGATGAGAATCTAGATCTACTTGAGTGTACACATAACACCTACTCGAGTATGAAAATCAATCTACTCGAGTACTAAGTCACTTACTCGAGTATATCAGGGAAGTACTCGAGTATGTGGACTTAGAGAATTTCAGACTGAATGCAGAAAGATCTACTCGAGTATGAAACATAACCTACTCGAGTGGCTAACCATCTACTCGAGTATAAGATATCACCTACTCGAGTATAAAGAAAATCTACTCGAGTATAAAATCGTATACTCGAGTATTCAGAGTCTTCTCGAGTATGTCTAAGGATCTACTCGAGTACTAAGTCACTCACTCGAGTATGTGAAGGATACTACTCGAGTATATGGACTTAGAAAAATTTCTCTGAAATAATCTTCAATACTCCATAGTCCATAAGTCCAAATGCATGTAGATGAAGTGTATCCCAATAGAGAGGTTATACATGAGTTAACACCTTGGATCACACAATGAGGAATTACATTGTATGGTCCTGTGTTTGGTGACTCACTATAGACTGACATTGGTATACACTTGGCAATAAGGTCCTGCATACATACAACTCAAACACAATATCAAATACAACTTAATTCATCTTTGTTCAAGGTCTGACTTCCTACAAATCTGAGGTATTATGGAGACAATTCCCAACAATCTTCCCCTATTTGTAGAAGTCAGCACCCTCTACAGTAAGGTGAATTACTTAGAGTAAAAAGAACAATGATAGCATATATCAATGATAAATAAAGAAGTAAACTACTTTAGCAAAAAAAATAATTATAAGGATAACCATAATCAGAGTTATATATAATAGAAATTTCCATTTCTACATCATCATTCACTCAAGGATAAGCTTCTCTATGCAATCTTTCTCTTTTTAGCTTTTGCCTCTCCAAGTAGCTGAAAGGTTTAAGAAAGTAAGTTCTGGGCCTTGGAGGAGCAGCTGGATTATTGTATCCTCATCGCTTGTCATGCAATCTGATTTTTTTCTAGGATATGTCATAGGCTTTACCTATGTTGTCAAGGCGCGCGCCTAGGCGCGCTTGAGGCGCCAGGCGCACCAGGCGCAGCCCACCGCGCCTCAGCAAGGCTGAGGCGGGCGATGTTCCCCAGGCGCGGCCTAGGCGCGCCCAGGCGCGCGCCTTACAGGCTCCCAGGCGCACCAAAGGCGCGCCTGAGTCACTCAAGGTGTTTTTTTCAAAAAAAATTTTGAGATGACCAACAACTGATCTAAGACGCACTCGAGGCACCCCCTCGGCGCACTTGGGCGCCCAATTCGCTGAAATTGAGCGAATCGGGCGCCCAATTCGCCGAAATTGAGTGAATCAGGCGCCCAATTCGCCGAAATTGAGCGAATCGGGCGCCCAATTCGCCAAAATTGAGCGAATCGGGCGCCCAATTCGCCGAAAATGAGCGAATCGGGCGCCCAATTCGCCGAAATTGACCGAATCGGGCGCTCAATTCGCTGAAATTGACCGAATCTTGCGCCCAATTCGCTGAAATTGAGCAAATTGGGCGGCAAATCAGCGAATTGGGCGCCCAATTCGCTGATTTGCCACCCAATTCGCTGATTTGACGCCCAATTCGCTGAAATTCAGCGTATTGGGCGCCCAATGCGCTCAATTTCAGCGAATTGGGCGCCCAATGCGCTCAATTTCAGCGAATTGGGCGCCCAATGCGCTCAATTTCAGCGAATTGGGCGCCCAATGCGCTCAATTTCAGCGAATTGGGCGCCCAATGCGCTCATTTTCAGCGAATTGGGCGCCCAATTCGCTCAATTTCAGCGAATTGGGCGCCCAATTCGCTCAATTTCAGCGAATTGGGCGCCCAATTCGCTCAATTCGGCACTCAATTCGCTCAATTTCAGCGAATTGGGCGCTCAATTCGCTCAATTTCCTTTTTCACCCATTTTTGCGCCTCATGTGCCTCAGGCGCGCGCCTGCGCCTTGCGCCTTGCGCCTAGGCTCCAGGGGCCCTTTGCGCCTCGGTGCGCCTTGTGCCTTTGACAACATAGGGCTTTACATTCAGAGTAACTGTAGAACTGATCTTTATTTTCTCCAAAATCTGTAACTAGCTTCAAGGTATCAAAAATCAGAGACTTGGAGGTAGGACTCCAGACTTCTGCATGCACTACTTCAGGTCTTTCCTCTGGAACTGGGGCTGGCTCTCTCCTAGGTGCAGAACGGCTGGCAGAAGCGTCGTCACCATACTTTCTTTTCTTGTTGGGAGCACCTTGATCAGCAGGTCCCTGAGAGCTACCAGGAATATCATCTTTCCATACATCAGAATAAGATAGAGGAGGCTCAGACATCTCACCAACAGGTCTGGGCGAGAAGACTGGCACAGCCTCTGAGATGTTAACATGAACCTGAGCATCTGAAGGAGGATTTTCCTCAAGAGTATCTAGACTTTTGGGAATGATGGTAGGATCAAGCTGGAAATCTGGGAAATTCTGATTGAGCGCCCAGACTGCAGTATCATATATATAGAATTTAACTGACTGAAGTTGGGCTAGAATATCTGCTTTCATTGCTTTAACTTTTTCATTCAGAGTAGCTTGAGACTGGGCAGAGAACTGGGCAGAGATTTTTTCAACTTGTTCTTTCACTATTTTCTCCCCCTTGCTGATTTCTACAGATAGCTGAGCAATAGCTTCATCTCTGAAAGTTGCAACTTCCTCACAAACCTTCATAACGTTTGCTTCAGCCCTTTTGTCCAACTGAATTTGATTGTATGCCACTGTTTCAGCTTGGTTCCTTACCTCACCTATACTAGTGATAGTATGGTCTATTGCTTTTCCACCCAATTGAAACAGTCTTCTTAACTCATCAGTTTTGGCTTGAATTTCTGCAAAGCCTCTACTCATCTCAAATTCAAGAGTAGAGACCTTTTCTTTTACTGATTTCAGAGAATCATCAAAGTAACTTCTCTGTTCTAGGAGTATCTGCTCAATCTTACTTATAATATCAGAAGAACTGGAGGGAGCAGAGGCTGGAGCAGAGGATGAAGCAGGGGTTTTAGGAACATGGGCTACCCAAGGAGGAATTTCTTCAATCACAACTGAGCTTACAGCTCTCTTTGTAGGTACTATCTCAACTGAATCTTCTGGAGTTGTGAAAGAGGGGAGAGAGAAATCCAGTGTCCTCAGAGGTGGATCAACATGCTCTAGGGACATGTCCTCGTCATCGGACAGGAGGAAACTCTCATGCTGATCTGGGTCTTCAGCAGGAGACTATGCAGGGGAGGGAGAGGGATATGGTTGCTTTGATAACAATGGGTCCTTTGCAGGAAACTGATCTTCAGGTAGTTGATGCTCAGGAGAGACAACAACTGATACTTCTGGATGCAAGGGATCATCTGATCTTAGCTCTTCAATGAATCTGTTGATATCTGCAGCAGTTGAGAGGACGTCCTCTTGAACTTGTACATCTGAGAGAATATCTGCTGGAGGAGGGGATGGATCTCTGATCTGAGCTGGCTGAGATGGAGATACTGAATTCTGTTGCTGAGGGTTAGATGAAGCAGGCTTCCCCTCAACTATTGCACCCAAGGTGTCAATAGTTTGATGTAAAGGAGGAGATGGAATCCTGTAATCTGAAACACTGGGTTCTCTGGGGATATCTTCTTTGATAACAGGAGCTTTGGATGCTTGAGCAGAGTTCTGAAGTTTTATCTCATATCTCTGGATAGAAGAAATGGAAACCTTTTTCATGTGGTGGAGGGGAGTTTCTTTGGATAAATTGAAAACTTCAGGATTAATCTCATGGAGAAGTAGAGAAATAATCCTAGCAAAATTAGGATGCTTTACACTGTTCTTGATCTTGTCTAGTAGCAATATTTCAAACTGGAACTTCTTTCGGCAGACGATAGCTTGCATAATGTCAAACATATGCATGAATATCTCTCAGATCGAATAGGTTTTGCACAGAATAACTTTAGAAATTACATCTACCAGGAATTTACCTTCTGTATTGAAATCTGCTCTGTTAAAGGAATTTGCTTCAGGATCTACTCCACAGAATAAGCTTGTTCTGTCGGAATCTTCAGGAACTAAGTCATCCTCTACATCTACCACCGGCAGACGTAACAGAGTTGTTATGGAGGTCTTGTCCAGACGGATTTTTACCCCTTTCACCTTGGATTTCAGTACTTTACCATTTCTCTTTATCTTCAGATTATTGTAAAATTCTTCAACATCGGGAAGAAGAATCTTATACGGGAACTGCAGGAGGAAGGTGAGTCCAGCAGTATCAAACAGTATCAAGAGATTACGGAGGTCATCCGAGAGGTCTGCTATCCCTTCAGGAGCAAGCTCCGAGCCGATTCCAATCTTCGAGGAGGGAGCCATCACCGAATTTCTGTAAAACTGAAACGGGGAAGACGAAGCTCTGCGGGCTCTGGAAGACGAATCGTCGACGGCTTACTCGAGAGAATGGAAACCGTGGAAAGGATTTTTCGATTTTTCTATTTATATATAACCCTAATTAGGTTTAAGAAGGTATTTAAAGTGTAAAGCATACCCGCAAGGGAGAGAGAAAAGTCTCGGTGTGCGGATATAGAAAAATAAAATTTTCAAAGTTCTGGAATTCCCGTATACTCGAGTATATTTCGTCATACACGAGTATTTTTGGAACATACACGAGTGGGTCGAGGATATACACGAGTAGGTTTTAAAACTACTCGAATAGTTCCTGAAGTACTCGAGTATGTTTCCATGTACTCGAATATGTAAAATTGGTACTCGAGTATATTTTTACTTACACGAGTATATAATTCTAGTACTTGAGTATATTTTCATTTACTCGAGTATGTAAGTTTATCTACTCGGGTAAATTACCAAGTACTCGAGTATGTGAATGCACTTACTCGAGTATATCACTTTGAAAAATTATTTTTCTTGGATAAAAATTTTACCTTCACCGATTTCTTCAACTCTGAGCCTTTGAATGAATCCACCATCACTATTCTTCTTTGTTGAGAATCCTGAGTTCCGTTTTGAAGAACGAAAACTTAGTCTCATCCAGCGGTTTAGTGAATATATCTGCAACTTGCATGTCTGTGGAGATATATTGTAGATCTATGTCTCCATTCTCCACATGCTCCCGAATGAAATGATATCGAAGCTCTATGTGCTTTGTCCGGCTGTGGGAGACTGGGTTGTTGGCAATCGCTATTGCGCTGGACGAGTCGCAAAACAGAGGAATGTTCTGGAACTTCATGTTGTAGTCTTCAAATTGATTCTTGATCAACAGAAGTTGTGCACAACAGCTGCCTGCAGAGATATACTCTGATTCAGCCGTTGAGATGGCTACACAGTTCTGTTTCTTACTACTCTAGGAAATAAGTCTCCTTCCTAGGAATTGACAAGTCCCGAAAGTGCTTTTCTTGTCGTATTTGCTTCCTGCAAAATCTGCATCTGAAAATCCAATTAGTTCACTATCATTACTTCTTAGGTACCATAAGCCAAGATTTGGTGTACCTTTAAGGTATCTCAACATTCGCTTTGCAGCAATATAGTGAGATTCCTTAGAGTTTACCTGGAATCTAGCGCATACACATGTTGAAAACATTATATCTGGTCTACTTGCGGTAAGGTAGAGCAAGGACCCAATTATGCTTCTGTACTTGGTTTCATCAAAAGGTTTCCTTTTCTCATCCTTGTCCAGAGACATAGCTGAGGCCATTTGAGTCCTCATAGAGGTTGCATTCTCCATTCCGAATTTCTTAAGAAGCTCCTTGGTGAACTTGGTCTGTAAGATGAAAATTTCATCCTCAGATTGTTTCACCTGAAGCTCTAAAAAATACTTCAGCTCTCCCATACTGCTCATTTCAAACTTCACTTGCATAAGTTTAGAAAACTTCTTGCAGAGGTTGTTATTCGTAGAGCCAAAAATAATGTCATCGACATAGATTTCCACTAGCAAAATCTTGCATTTTATTTCCCTAAGAAATAATATCTTGTCTATCTTTCCTCTTGTGAACTTGTTCTCAAGAAGAAAGCTAGACAGCGTCTCATACCAAGCTCGAGGAGCTTGTTTAAGACTATATAGTGCTTTATGCAGTAAGTAAACATGATTAGGAAAAGTTGAGTCAACAAAACCTGGCGGTTGCTCTACATACACTTCTTCCTTTATGACACCATCCTGGGGATCTCCTATGATTTGGTCCAAGGGTTGATCCTTCAGGTGTCTGAGCTCTAGAGTTCTTGCATCTGGGATCTTTTCAGCCACTGGAGTTGCATCTTCAGCTGGCATGAATTCTTCATCTTGATCATCTACCTCTCCAATCGGGGTTGTAGAGGTGATCTTGATGAACTTTTCATCTTTATCTTTAGTAGGTTCATCCAGGCTGAGTTCCTTTATCTTTGTACCTGCATCTTCAATGAGCACACTAGAAGAGTTGTTTTGCAGCAAACTCGTCTCATCAAATACAATGTATATCGATTCTTCTACCACCAGAGTTTTTCTATTAAATATTCTATAGGCTTTACTATGACTACTATAACCTACAAAAATACCTTCAAAGTTTTTCTCGCTAAACTTGGTAATGTGATACTTGTCGTTGTTAAGTACGAAGCACTTACAGCCAAAGATTTTAAAATATGAAATGGTTGGTTTCATACCTTTTAGAAGTTCGTAAGGAGTATTATCATGGTTCTTGTTGATGAGTGCTCGATTTTGCACGTGACAAGCGGTACGGCTTCAGCCCAGAAGTACTCTGGAAGTGAGGCATCATTCAACATAGTCCGGCAAGTCTCTATGAGTGTTTTGTTCCTTCTCTCAGCTACTCCATTTTGCTGTGGAGTGCGAGGAGAGGAAAACTCATGAAAGATACCTTGACTTTCACAGTATTCTGTCATGGCCCCCAGACTTGAATTCCGTTCCATTGTCACTTCTGATTTTGACTACAGAGCAGTTGTATTCATTCTGGACTTGTCTAACAAAATTAGTGAAAATATTGAAGGTATCTGACTTGTGTTTCAGAAAGAACACTCACGCAAAGCGCGAGTAATCATCCACAATAACCAATGTATATTCCTTACCTCCCAAACTTTTAACTTGCAGTGGACCGAACAAGTCCATATGAAGAAGCTGTAAGCTTCTATTAGAATCATTACCTATAATGCTTTTAAATGAACTCCTTGTTTGCTAGCCTTTTATACAGGCATGACAAGGGATGTCCTTAACGCACTTGACATTAGGGGCATCACGTACTAAGTTCTGAGAGAACAGTTTATTAATAGTTTTGAAATTAATATGTGCTAGTCTCTTGTGTCATTAGTCAGCAAGAGATGCACTATTTTTTGATAAAAGACATACTGGTGTAGAGGAGTCAATACAGATGAAATTTAAACAGAAAATATTTCTGCTTCGAGTGTCTGATAAAATAGTTTCCATGTTGTTAACCGATTTTATCAAACACTTGTCAGCATGGAATTCAACCACGTATCTTTTGTCGCATAGTTGGCTTATGCTGCTGAGAATTGTGTTCCAATCCTTCAACATAGGCTACATTCGAAAAGGATACGTTACCGTTAGTAATCATACTGTAGCCTTTGGTAATTCCTCGGTCTGAACCTCCAAAGATGACCTTTGGTCCTTTCAACACCGGTGAAAAGTTCCGGAGTAGGCTCCTTGTCCCGGTCATATGTCGAGAACATCCACTGTACAAATACCAGATTGGCGTTTTAATGGCCTTTGGACGTACCTGCAATTATAATCACTTAGCCTTAGGAACCTAAACACGTTTGGATCCTTGGTCTCGAGTTAGAATACTCCCCCTACGAGTATTAGCCTCATGAGTGGTCATTCTCACGTTGCTAACTTGAGGAGTTGCAGCATTTCTAGAATTGAACCAACAGTCTATGGCAAAGTGACCAACTCTACCACAGCACCAACAGTCGAATCTGTTGTATATTTGCCTCATAATCTCCTGCTTGAACTTCTTGAGAGGAGGTCCAGCGGGGGTAGCATTCTTGGAGGAAGATGCTTCATGATGATGGCAACTACATGAAGTCTTCTCCTTCATAGGCTTTTCCACAACGGGTTTTACCTTTGGTGCCTTCTTGATGTTATGACCATGAGCATATGGTCCATAGCTCTGAAGTTGAATCTCTTCATAAGGTGCCTTGAAGACACTCTCGCTAAAGTTACGAGGGCGAGTCCAACCTTGGTACCTTGACTTAGGCTTCTCCGGGATCGGCCTAGTGAAGTGTCCATAGGTGAACTCATAGTCGAATTCGTTCGCAGGAAAGATAACTTTCTTGAACGAGACTGGCTCCAAAGGAGCTTTCCCTTTTTCCTCGGCCAAGGCCTTCTTGGCATCCTTATTCATTCTCTTGGCCTTGTTTCTCCTAGAGGATTTACTAGGAGCACCTTTGTGGCCTAAACCAGCACCCACGGCCTTAGCTGAGAATTCAGCAATCAGAGGAAGTACAATCTTAGGCTTGGAGAAACCTTCTACAAGTTTCTTTTCAGCCGAGAATTGTTCTTCCAACTCCTTGATAATTTTCTCCTTAAGGCCAAGATGCTCAAGAACCTTGTTATATTCTTCAATAGATTTATTGAAGTCTTCCTTGAGAGAGTCAGTCTTAGAGACTTCTTCTCTTAAGGTGCTCTCTGCAGCTTTTAGAGATTTTATCTCTTTAGCTTGAGTTCTCACGACTCGACGACATTTGTCGTAAGCCTCGAGTAACTTCTTATATTGTCTCATGAGTTCAGATTCATCCTCAAAGGGATAGTCATCTTGCTCATTATCATCATCAGATTCTGAAAGAGGGGTGTGAGATTTTACCTCCCCAGTGAACTGGGGGACTTTTTCATCATCAGTTAGATCCATTAGCCCAAAGTAGGCTTCTTCCTCTTCTGCACTCGACTCAGATGAGTTGGAGTCACTGAGGGTTTTGCCCTTCTTGGCTAACAAGCTCTTTTCTGTCCTCTTTTTATTGCAGGACTTCTTCTCTTCTCTTTTGCCACCCTCTTTCTTTTTGTGGGGGCAATCCGCAATGACGTGACCTGGCTTATTACAATAATAACAAACAATGTCAGTCGAATAATGTTTATTCGGTTTAGAACCATACCTGTCGTGGCTGCTTGACCCTTTTCTATGGCGATCACCATCATTGCGTGATCTTTTATAGGAGGAATCCTTGTCTTTCCATTGTTTCTTCTTGTTTAAGAATTTCTTGAACTGCCTTGAGAGTAGAGAGAATTCTCCATCAGATAGCTCTAAGCCAGAGGAGCTTGGCTCAAATGATTCTTCTTCATCAGCTTCAGGAGCTGGGGCAGGAGAGCAACCTTTGTCTTCCTTGAGCTATCTGCCTTCAGAGCGACAGACTTCTCCTTGGATGCAGACCTGCTCATCTCTTCTTCAGTTTTTCTTGAGTTGATTTGAAGCTCGTAAGACATAAGCTTTCCGAACAATTCTGTGGGTCCGTCTCGGCTAACCTTCCGAACTCCCGAATGGCGCATACCTTATTATCTCATTCCTTGATCAGGGATCTTAAGAATTTTTCATTCAGTTCCCCATTGGTGAAGACTCGGCCATAAACTCTTAGGCCATTGACTATCTTGAAGAAGTTCTCAAAGGTATCAACTATGACTTCCTTGTGACCTTGCCTGAAGGCTTCATACTTCTGATTTAGAAGGGATCTCCGATTATCCCTAACTTCTTCAGTGCCTTCCATCAGAGTCACCAGGGATTGCCACATCTCCTTGGCAGACTGGCAATGAATCAGATTTTGCAGCATCGAGTCATCGACTGCACTTGCTATAATATTTTTAGCTTTCTTGTCCAGGGAGACAAGTGCAATCTCATCCTTATCCAAGTCCATCAACTTCTTTGAGACTTCTCTGGTTGGATCTATTGTAGATGCAATCATAGGAACATACGGACCTTCTTCAACAATCATGAAGATCCGAGGGTCCACTGCTTCCATGAAGAATTTAACTCTTTCCTTCCACATAGGAAAATTGTTCTTGGTGCATATAGGGAGCTTAGCAAAATCCTTGGTCTTACTCATGCTTGATATTTCTTTAAAGACAACTTGGGAAGGATCAGATCAAGGTGTTAACCTTTTAACGATCAACCTCCCTCTGATATCAATTGAAAGATATAAGTTGTCTACCTAAATCACCTAGAGGGGGGGTGAATAGGTGAGATGTGCGTCAAAAGCGGAATAAAAAATTTAGCAACTAGCACAAATAAGTAAGCAAGCAATCACACAGACGACAAGAGATTTATAGTGGTTCCCCGATCTTGGGTACGTCCACTTTCCTCACCGATCTAGCAAATTACTAGACTCGGCTACTCCACTATCTCGGATTGCAAACCAATCCTACACCTCAGAACCACGTTTCTATAAAACTCGATCCCAAACGGATCTACACTCGGAAGATAGAACTTCCTACCACTCGGAGATAAATCTCCTACAAAGAAAATTGTTTGAGGAAAAATACAAACAAAATAACACAGATCTGGATCTTTGGCTTTGTCTTCTACGTTGAGAGCTTTCGGCTTGGACAGAAAATGTTGAAGAAGACTTGACAGAAATCCACGGATCTGAGATCTGGAATCACCACGATCAAATAGAAATATCAGAGATCGATGAAGCACGAAATGATCGGATGATTCTTCTTGAGTCTGGATCGCTTGAGAAGGAGAGATCGGCAGCAGCGGCTGTGAGAACGACGATCCAGAGTTCTTTCCGAAACCAGTAATGACGGCCGAGAGAAATTAGGTTTTCGAAAATTTCTTTCTTAATATTCTCTGTATTCTTAAAAGAATTGTTGTTTTTAGGTCAAATCGGAAAGGACCTATTTATAGGCGAGTTGCAAAGGTCATAATAGTCTTTAATGACGACACGTGGACCAATCAGAAAAGAGTAATTCAAAATACCCGTTGAATCTGGACTTAGAAATATTCCAGGAAATCTGAACCAAAATACTTGAGAGATATGATATACTCGAGTTTAAGAGGTCTGCTACTCGAGTAGATAAGAGAGGAATATACTCGAGTACAAGGAAAGAAACTACTCGAGTATCTTAGGAAAAACTACTCGAGTGACTTAGAGAAACTACTCGAGTATAGCAGGAAACAACTACTCGTGTATAAGAAAAGACCTACTCGAGTATGAGAAAATATACTCGAGTGTAACCACAAGAATACTTCTCAGAGAAAAACTTGAAGAACATACTCGAGTACAAGAATTGAAAATACTCGAGTACAGGGAAGACAAACTACTCGAATAAAAACAAAGGATCCACTCGAGTACCTGACCAATTACTCGAGTATAAAATAAATCTACTCGAGTATAAAGACAAAATCTGAGATGGGAATCTAGATCTACTTGAGTGTACACAGAACACCTACTCGAGTATGAAAATCAATCTACTCGAGTACTAAGTCACTTACTCGAGTATTTCAAGGAAGTACTCGAGTATGTGGACTTAGAGAATTTCAGACTGAATGCAGAAAGATCTACTCGAGTATGAAACATAACCTACTCGAGTGACTAACCATCTACTCGAGTATAAGATATCACCTACTCGAGTATAAAGAAAATCTACTCGAGTATAAAATCGTATACTCGAGTATACAGAGTCTTCTCGAGTATGTCTAAGGATCTACTCGAGTACTAAGTCACTCACTCGAGTATGTGAAGGATACTACTCGAGTATGTGGACTTAGAAAAATTTCTCTGAAATAATCTTCAATACTCCATAGTCCATAAGTCCAAATGCATGTAGATGAAGTGTATCCCAATAGAGAGGCTATACATGAGTCAACACCTTGGATCACACAATTAGGAATTACATTGTATGGTCCTGTGTTTGGTGACCCACTATAAACTGACATTGGTATACACTTGACAATAAAGTCCTGCATACATACAACTCAAACACAATATCAAATACAACTTAATTCATCTTAGTTCAAGGTCTGACTTTCTACAAATCTGAGGTATTGTAGAGACAATTCCCAACACTGCTTCCCTGCTTCTTCCCTCCATTCCTCTCTGCTTTTATAAGTTTTCCCTGCTTCATGCCGGGCCCCACCTATCTGCCAACGCTCTGCGACTTCTCTTCTTTGTCGACGTGCGTGCGATATTTATGCTCGCTCCTCCCGACATTCTTCTCGCTCTTCTTCCCGTCTCCTGCCGGATCCCCGCTGCTTGCCATCCCCGCTATGGTTGACGTCTCTCAGGTGATCGCACATAGTCGCCGGTTCTCTTCTTCCTCGCCCAGCTCGCGCGACCAACATTCTTGCTCGCTGCTTTCTTCTGTTGTTATTCTTCTCGCGCGACACGTGTTCCCGATCGCCTAGGCGTTGCTTTCTGTTGTTGCTCCTCTTCCTGAACACCTAGCTCGCGCTGTCTTCTTCTCTGCCAAGAGCGCCCAGCGACCCATGATCCTATATCCTAGCCGCAGCTGTCGTCTTCTTGATCGCCTAACAGCCTCTGTGCATTTGCGCTTGCTTCCTCTGCTCGCCCTAGTAGCTGTTCTTCTTCCTTGCAAAGCTCACGCGAACCGGATTCCTACTCGCCGCTCCCATTTGCGCTCTCATAACCGCGCATATTGCTCGCCTAGTCGCATCTGTTACTCTCCAGGTCGCTGATTGCTTTCCTCGCCGCAACTGTTGTTGTACTTGCCGTTGGAATTGATCACCTTGTCGCTAGAATTGATTGCCTGGCCGCCGGTTGACGCTGCAGAGGGGGTTGTGAATTGATTTCTTTATTCCGAAGCTTTGGGCAATTCCTCTTTGTGTGACCCGGCTCACGACAGTAATAACAAGCGCCAATCAAGCATTCTCCTCGATGATACCTGCCACACTTAGCACATTTCGTCGTAGTTGCTTGAGACATGTTACTGGTTGACGGGACAGTCTAGATTGATTTGACATCCTTGCCCTGTTCTTCACTTTGAGTTGGGGTTTCCGTGACTTTTCTCTTCTCACTATCTCGACATTTCTGTGTTTTGCCTTGATCGATCTCCACTAATCGCGCTCGCTCGACTAACTTTTCATATTCCAGAATATCCATGGGTACGAGTGGATTGCGGATGTCGTCCTGCAATTCTTGTTAAAACTGTCGACAACGATTTTCCTCGGTAGCCACGAGAGAATCAGCATAATATGCCAACTTGGAGAATTCCGTCTCGTAATGCAATACCGATCTTGATCCCTGGACGAGTCGTAAGAATTGATCGTGCAAGACTCATTTTTCCGATCGGGGTACGAACCAGTTAGTGAATTCCCGAAGGAAATTTTCCCGTCACCACTCCTCGTCTGACGAACTTTGCTGCGACTAAGTTGTTCCACCAACGCTTTGCTGCGCCTTTAAGTAAAAATGACGCGAGTTCAACTTTCCGATCCTCTGGGCAGCGTATGACCTGAAAGATGGTCTCGATGCAGAGTATCCAATCTTCTGTTTCTAAGGGAGACAGGCCTCCTACGAAAGTCGGTGGTTTTAACTCCATAAACTGTTTAAGATTATAGTCCATTTGACGGTATTGGAGTGCCGGAGCTTCAACTCCTGGAGGGAGATTTGGAGGAGGGAGATTTGGAGGTTGATACGGTTGATGTGGTGGATTAGGATTCTCTTGGGGAAGTGTGGGTCCTAAAGCAGCTAACACGAAATCCGAAGGGCACCGATGGTGTTGATGCCCGTTATCACTTCCCTAAAACCTGGTGGCTGCTTGATGGTCATTATTGAAATCACTTCGCTAGAATAAATTTGGACGAGTTCCTATAAACGAAGTTTATTTAATTATGTTACATATTAAATTTTGTGTTATCTTTTCGTACTGCCTACGACCACACATATTGAAAACAAACCTTCCTCTGATACCAATTGTGAAGACCTTTTTTTCGGGCTTCCCAAAATGATCGACATTGATTTCAATAATGGATCGTAGGAAAAATATACACAGTACGAAAAAAAAGAAGCTTATTCCAAGTATGTTAAAAATTTGCAATAGCTTTATGTACAAAGTAGTCTATGACTTTCAGAACTTTCTTCGATTTCTTTGAAGATATTTAACCATGCCTGATCTAATTCTTCAGGCGCGAACCTCCGTTGTGCACTTGGAGTCACACCTGTTGCCTAAAAAAATTGGATCCACTGAGGGTTAGTCGTAAAAATATGACTATGTGAGACAAAAATCTCGTGAAATAGTTATACATGCAACAAAGAGAGTATACCAATATGCTTACAGTACATTTAAACCATAATTTCTGAAATATGCAACTTGAAATTCGCTGAAGTCCCACCCTTTTAGTTTCATATTATGGGAAATACTTAGGTATGCAACCTCAATTGGCCACAATCCCGAATGACGTAATTGTAGGCTCGCCTCTACTGGTGAATCCATTAGTAGTTGCCTCCACATCATCGGATTTGAATCCTTCGTATTTCCCTATGCCGGATTTTCCTTAAATTCTTAATTATCAAACTTTAGTTTTTAATAATAATTTCCTCTCAGAAATCTGTATCGTTTAATTGTCCCCTCGCCCACTTTTATTTATTTAACGATATATCATCGAGTCGAAACTCATATGCACAGACAGTTTTTTTAAAAGACAATAAATTAGACAATGCAAAATAATTGGATATCCATAATTTCAAGAAATAAAATACTCACCCTTTCGTTGCCTTTATCCGTATCTTTTTCTGCATGAATGTCACGGTTATCACGGGACGCTATCCTCGAGGTTCTGAGCCTTGAAAACCACTGAAATAATATGCATTTTAATTTGGGTTGCGTCTCGTTTTACTCGTAGCATAAAGCGTAAAAGATTTAGAAAGATTCGCTAGACATCGGAAAGCTAAAACGGTAAATCAGAAATCTTAATTAAATTTACAAATGTCAAAATCTGATTTTATACTTTGCCGGACAGCTATAAATATGCCTCGAGATGGGCTAAATCCAGCCCCCAAATGGACTTCCCGTCCTCTTAAAAGTGTTGTCCAGCAATGTACAAAAAATGAGCTAAACATCCATATAAAAACAGTCATACAACAACAAACAAAAGAACGCGAAAACAGTGACTAGGCGGCCCGAAATCAGCACGAAATATAGGCACTAGACAGCTACCAAAACAACCACTAAACAGCTACCAAAACAGTCACTAAACAACTACCAAAACAGCCCAACAGTGCAGCAAAAAGTCGTCGAAAAACCAGCGAACATGCAGCCCAAAAATAGTAAGAAAACAACCACATTTCAGCCCTAAAACAGCGGGAAAAACAACAACAAGAAAAGCCAGCCAAAAACAACCCTATTATCTGAAATTCAAAAAGTAGAGAGGGAGGAGAACATCCTTACAGCAGAAAAGGAAGGATGTGCTACACAACTGATCTTTCAAGGATCGCTGGAGGGTGGCGAGATCCTTCCTAGACCTTTAACGGATCCAGCGGCAGAGGTGCAGCAAGGCAGCGACAAAGAAGCAACTTAGGACAGCAGCGACACTGGGGCAGCAGGGAGCAACAGCTCGGGGCAGCAGGGAGCAGCAGTTCGGGGCAGCAGGGGCAGCAGTTTGGGGCAGCAGGGAGCAGCAGTTTGGGGCAGCACAGAGCAACAGTTTGGGGCAGCAAGGAGCAGCAGTTTGGGGACAGCACAACCACACAAAAGGCGAGGAAGAGAGGAGGGAGTGAAAAATTAAAAAAAGTTCAGCTCTTTATAACTAGAGATAAGAGGTCACAAGACAAACAAGCGAATTAAAAGAGTTATTGTAGGTATCCCCAAATCAGCCCCAAAGCACATAATAGCCAACACTTGGCTAGCCAAGTGTCAAAACCAGCCAACACACAAACCAATCAACATGCTAACTCAAATTCAGCTAGCCCACCACTAAAGGAGGCCCATAAATTTACACAAGCCCACTTGAAATTACTATTGTCACATAATAAATAAAAGCAAGAGTGACATCATGAAATAAAATGCGCGAAAAAAAAATCTTGAAAAATTCGTGCTGCTTTATCTCATCATTGGGGTAAAAATAAATATTTTATTTTGCGAATTTTGGATTGTCACACGTTATGGAAGACCTTGCCCTAAGTTCTTTCATTGTGTCCGGAAGGGTCACTTGGAGGCCACATGCTATTGCAAGCATGGTTTGCACGCACAACACAATGCTACCATTGTTTGTGACCCTACCTCCACCACACGTAATGACATTGATGTTTTACGCACTCAACTCCAACTTCTCAAAGTCATGATCAGTCGCCCATCTGGCTCTATTGCGTTGATCTCTAATGAAAGTATCTCCTGTCTCTCCCATAGTTCCAGCTAGATTGTTGATTCAGGTGTCACACACCATATTACTTCGCAAAAACTGCCTCAGTACTTACAATCTGCACATCCCAAGTTTATTACCGTGATCAATGGTGATACCACCCCAGTTTCTGGCGTTGTTGACCTGCCCCTCACTCCAACCCTTTCTCTATGCTCGGTCCTTTATGTTTCGTGATCGCCTTTTAACCTTTTGTCTGTTAGCCGTCTTACTCAGGAGCTTGATTGTTGTATAACTTTCTCTCCATCTTCTTTTGTTGTGCATGATCGACGAACGCAAAATATGATTGGTAAGGGGTGACTGTTGAATGAGCTCTATGTCTTGGATGTTTTGCCTACGGTTTTCTCCTCTGTCACAACTAATGATTGACATTGGCGTCTTGGACATGCTCCCCTCCAGATTCTCAAGAAAACTATTCCTGATCTCCACCTTAAAGACTTGTGAATTATGTATCTTTGGCAAACAACACCGTTCGTCTTTTCTACCTCATTGTGCTTTGAGTGATACTTCATTTGCTTTAATACATTCTGATATTTGAGGACCCTATAAAACATCTAATATTTTTTATTATCGTTATTTTGTTACATTTATTGATGATTACTCGCACATGATATTGTTGTATTTACTTCTTGATTGGGCTGAAATCATCTTTATATTTCGTGACTTTATTACCGAGACTCGTACTCAGTTTTCCCATACTGTAAAAGTTCTTCGCACCGACAATGCATGTGAATATACAAGCCATGCTTTTTCAAATCTTTGTACTGAGTTTGGGATCATCCATCAGACTTCATGTGCTTATACACCCCAACAAAATGGTGTGACCGAGCAAAAAATCGTCGCTTTCTTTACGTCGCACAATCAATAATGTTTCAAATACAGGTGCCCACACTTTACTGGAACTTCGCGGTTTTTACTGTCTGCCACTTATCAATTAGATGCCCTCCTCCATTCTCCACTTTGCGACTCCTTTTAGTCTTATTTTTCCTCCATTCCTCCCTCTTCCATCACACCTCGCAATTTTGGATGTATCTATTATGTCCATAATCTTGGTCCTTCCTCTGACAAACTTTTTCCTCGCACTATAAAATATATATTTGTTGGATATTCCCGCACTTAAAAAGGATATGTGTGCTACTCTCCCAACAATCGAAAGGTTGTTTTGCATTCCACCTTTCTCTAGGACTAACTTTTTCACTCCTCTCCTCCACCTCCTCTTATACCAAGTCCTACTGTCCTTGTTACGCCTCGACTTCCACCACCTCTTTCAAACCCGACTCCAGTACACCCCAAACCACCTCTTTGAGTGTACACCTGCCATCCACCCAAATCTGATGCCTTACAACAGTTACTCTCTACCAATGATCTCTTGTAACCCGCATATCCGACATAGACCTCTACCGCTCATCCCTTGGCAAATTATGTATCCTTATATCGCCTCTTCCACGCATTCTCTATCCTCAATTTCTATACCTACTCTTTGCAAGAGGCTCTCCAGCATCCGGGGTGACGTGCAACCATGGATGAGAAAATAACTACCCTATGGGCCAACTAAACTTGGGATCTTGCTCCTAAGAACGCATGTAGTTGTAGTCTTGCAAGCGGTTCTGTTCAGTTCGGTTTTAGGTAAAATCGAAACCGAATCGAATAGCCTTGATTTTTACACCCCAAAAACCGAAATCAAACCTAAATTGATTGGTTTGGTTTGGTTTTGTTCGGTTTTCAACAACGGTTCGGTTTTCCAGCAAATTTAAAATATAGTATTCAAAAAATTATTGGTTTTTATTAGTGTTTTCTTAGTTTGTCAGCTAGTAGTTGAGTGGAAACAATAAGTTCAAATATTATTTAGATATGGAAATAATATGTACAACATATTTAATTTTCACTAATCATATTTAATTTTCATGCATATGTATCTCTTTCTTATCTCTATTCACTCTTTTGTCGTATAAAATGAAAAGTTGGATGTCTTGATCCAAACAGAATTATAATACATAGGCTTTGTTAATAGTTTTTATTCTCGATCGATTTTTTCGGTTTACACAAACAACAAACCAAACCGAACTGAAATGATGCCGGTTTTCAGCCACCCCTAAATTGAAACCAAATCGAACCAATAGGTTCAGTCCAAAAATCGGTTCTGATCAGTTCGGCCCGGTTCAGTCGGTTTTGATATTTTAAGCACACCACTAAGTAGTTGACTATGCATAGCTGATGTTGTTCTTGTAGACTCAAAGATTTACTGTAGGATTGTTAAACATACCTGATTCATTTTATTTTGATAATTGCCCTATTAAACATACCTGATTCTTAGTACTACAGTTTTATGGGTGTTCATGATTCAACATATGTTGTTTATACAATTAATTTAAGAAGTTTGGTAATATTGGGTGATAGAACATGTAATTTATCTTGCTTCAAGTCTTTGTATATTATTTCCATATCTATATTTGTTTTGGTGAGTTTTATCAAAAACGTCATTATCATAGAATGTGTTTGACAAGATAGGTTATTACTGCTACCAAGAGAAATTAAACTAGTTTTGTGAATAAATTGCATGAATTTTTTTAGAAGTCAGACGTTGGTTCATGACCACCGTGTTCGTGACCGCGCCAACACCGCTGGAAAAGAAGCCTAGAGAATGAAATAACCCACAGGCTTTATTTATTTTCTGTTTAATGTTGGTGAGGCATCGATTTAAGGGATTGCATCACAGATAAAAGGTGGTAAAGACTTATCAGAAAAAAGTAGCTAGAGTTGCATAATAAATAGTAAAGAAATTGTTTGGTTTGTTTTATTTAAAACACCTTATTATATTTTGTACATGCAATTCGTACAATTTGATTAAAGAAAAATGCAAACATGTTTTTTCCATTGTTTTAGCATAATAATGCTCGAAATATAAAATAAGTTATTGAAAGAAAATGTGAATATTATAATTATTTGTCAGTCTTTAAATGCAAGTTTTTTGCTTCAAAAAATTAACTGTTTTTTTGGCAATGCTCAAAAATGTCAAGCCTGTTGCAAAGCGTGCTAAAAATACGGTATTAAAAAATAGTGAGGAAATTAGAAAAGTAATTACATGGTTTGTTTTATTTAAAATTCTTTTTTATAATTTTTACATGTAATTATGCGGCCCATGCCGGACATAATTACGCGGCCCAAACACGACCTAATTGTGGCCAAAAACAAGACCTAAACGCTGCTGAAATGCGGCCTAAGTGCTGCCAAAATGCGTCCGTAGTGCTGCCAAAATGTGGTCAAAACGGCGCTGAAACGCGGCCCAAATGCGGCCCAATGGATCTGGACGGACTGCCTGTCCAGATTCGGCCAGATTCATTGGGCCGAATCTGGACACTGTCCGTCCAGATTCATTGGGCAAACCTGGACACGCAGCCCGTCCAGATTCATTGGGCCGAATCTGGACGGACTGCCTGTCCAGATTCGGCCCAATGAATCTGCCCAATAAATCTGGACGGTAGCATGTCCAGGTTCCCCCAATGAATCTGGACAGGACGCCCGTCCAGATTCATTGGGCGAACCTGGACAGCCAGCCCGTCCAGATTAATTGGGCGAATCTGGACAGGCAGCCTTTCCAGATTCGGGCCAATGAATCTGGACAGGCTGCCTGTCCAGGTTCGACCCAATGAATCTGGATGGGCATCGTGTTCAGGTTCGCCCAATGAATCTGGACGGGTTGCCTGTCCAGATTCATTGGGCGAACCTGGACACACTGTCCGTCCAGATTCATTGGGCGAACCTGGACACACTGTCCGTCCAGATTCATTGGGCCGAACCTGGACAGGCAGCCTGTCCAGATTCATTGGCAGATTCATTGGGCCGAATCTGGACACTGCCTCTCCAGATTCGGCCCAATGAATCTGGACGGGATGAGTGTCCAGATTCGGCCCAATGAATCTGGCCGAATCTGGACAGGCAGCCCGTCCAGATTCATTGGTCGAATCTGGACAGGCAGCCCGTCCAGATCCATTTTGACCGCGTTTTGGCGCCATTTTGACCGCGTTTTGGCGCCATTTTGACCGCGTTTTGGCGCCATTTTGACCGCGTTTTGGCGCCATTTTGACCGCGTTTCGGCAGCATTTCGGCTGCATTTCAGCAGCATTAAGGTGACCGCGTGTTTGGCGCCACAATTTGACCCCAACGAATCTTTTGGACAGACTGCCTGTCCAGATTCGGCCCATGAATCTGGACAGGCTGCCTGTCCAGATTCGGCCCAATGAATCTGGACAGAGATTCGGCCCAATGAATCTGGACAGAGATTCGGCCCATTGAATCTGGACGGGCCGCATTTGGGTCGTGTTTGGGCCACAATTAGGTTGCGTTTGGGCCAAACCCAGAAAAAAGGGCCCATCCAAAATTTATTTTCACAAGACATGAAATACTAATTTGAAATTCAATTTATATTTTCATTTACACAAGTGATATGCTTTTGCCGCACACTCAAATAAATACAGGCAACGCAGGTAAAACATTGGGCCCAATGCTGGCAAAAATGGGGCCCAAATTAGGCCCAATGCTTGAAAAAATGGGGGATCAAACTGGTCCAAATGGAGGCCAAACTGGACGGCAAAAGACGGCCCGATTGGATGGACGCCAAAAGGCGGCCCGATTGGATGGACGCCAAAAGGCGGCCCGATTGGATGGACGCCAAAATGCGGCCCGATTGGGGGCCAAAGTGGACGCCAATACGCCGCCAGATTGGATGCCCACCTCAGCCCAAATTGACCAAACAGGCGTTATAGCTTCTTTTGGAAGACATTTTGTATAGTTTTCTCATGTTTCTGCGCCGGTTTCACTGAAATTTACAACAAATTTCACTGAAATTTGCTACATTTTCAATTTTCACGTTTCTACAACTCTAAAAAGTTTATATTAGTTGATTTTTTGTGATCGGGTTCAAATATCAAATCCCTAAATCCATTAAATCAAAAATCACCCCTGCTGTATGCAATAATATACAAATATTTGTCAAATCAACCAACGATTCACCAGGGCTTAAAATGATTTTTTTGACAAACCATGGACTTGACATGGTTTCAGACCACCTTTCATAACTGATTGTCTGCTCTGCTGGAAAAAAATGATAATTTTAACCCTAAATATTAAAAAAAATATCAAAAAACACATGTGAGACCACTTTTGGCAAAACTATCAAGAAGACAGCAATGAATTCAAAAAGTACAATAACAATGATTAGCAGTAATGCTCATCACACAATTAAAAAAATCTTTACTGTTCCTATAGTAAGATATCATTAACTGCAAATCATATTGATCAGACAACATTGCAAGGTTCAAAGTCCTTGGAGGAGTCCAACCACTTATTGATCAAAAAATCTGATTAACTATTTGATAAAAAATAGAAAAGGAAGTATATATAACCTCAAGAAAGATGAATACATAAGATCTACAACAATAATTTGATAAGTACCTGTGCACAGGAGTCATGACAGTCAGACCGAATCTACAGAGTTGGGGAGTGTGAGCCCGGGATGAAGACATTCCAGAGAGACAAAGGACTGGGCAGTCTAGGCTAAATGTGAGCTGTGGCGATGAGTAGTGACGCCACCCTGAGAGTGGTCATCACAAGAAATGGATCGAGAGAGACAGCCAGAACAAATGCCTGGAGTGCAGGTTAATGAAGATTCTCGGGACCAATGGCTTGTATAAAAGATAAGACGATTTTGAAGGAACTACCTAAAAGCGGTCAAGAGAAGCGAACAGCAACAGAGCATGCAGGAGGAGACCACACAGCAAGAGCATAGATCGGCAGCAGGAGCAACAAGAACAAGCAGCGGACTAAAGGAGAAAAACAAGTTGTCCGCGACAGACACTCGATGGACAGGTCACAGCGGCTAAAAGAAAAGGTCGACAGGCCACAATGGTGGATAAACTGCAAGATACCGCGAAAACAAAACTGCGCGGACAAGCAAAACAGGTCGCAACAAGATGAGGCTTGATGAGCAAGGAGATCATGCGGAAAGAACAGCGGCTAGAGAGGACAACCACAATGGCAAGAGCAAAACCGCACCAAGCAGGGAGAGCAGGGCGCTGCGAGCAAAGAGCAGACTGTGTGAAAAGAGAGAGTGGAGGCTAGAGAGAATAACTACGGCGGTAAGAGCAAAACCGCACCAAGCAGGAAGAGCAGGCTGCTGCGAGCAAAGAGCAATGGCTAGAGCAAAGAACAGACCGCGCGGAGAGAGCAGCTGCTAGGGAGAGCAACCGCGGCGGCAAGAGCAAACCACACCAAGCAGGGGAAGCAGACCGTTGCGGGCAAAGAGTAGGCCGCGTGACTCGATCGTGCGAGTAGGAGGGACATCGAGCCAGGCAGACCGTTGGATGTCATCATTATAACCTAAGAGGGAGCCTTGAGCTTGATACTTTGTTCACCACTCTTGTTGAAAGTCCTGGGGAAAAAGGGAAAACAGTAAGAAAATTTCAATCATCAGCAACTATAAGGTAATAAAAATAAATCTAAACGTGTTTAGATATACTTGAAAAAAAGGATCAAATGATGAGTAACTTTGGAATTGTGACTTAAAATCATGACAACAAAACTGACTTTGGTATGGTCGATGTCTTGCTCAAAATGGTTATTTTTTCCACTACAGATTCTAAGATTTTTGTGACTAAATGTGCAATTAAATGCCAATCAAAATCTTTATATATTCTAGATATCAACGCATCATTTGTTAAAATCATTAGGTTTTTCTTGTTTTCAGCTATATTTTTTTCCACCTCCTTGAATCATCTAAAAATGGGGATGCCTCTGGACTTGTGCAAGAACTGACTTTGGTGATGCTATTTTGCAGGATTTTGCTAGTGGAAGGTCTAGCATGGGTAAGTAAATGTTCACTGCTAACAAAAAAACAAATTGCGCCGAGTCGGAGAGGTGGCGGTGCCGGACTGCTGCTTGTTTGATCGTGTGCGGGGGCAGTAGAAAGAGCATCGATGCACTTAGAGAGCGCGGTTATGGCCCCCTGACGACGATCCGCGAGGGCGGTTTGCGCAGTTTTCTACGCCATGACGGCCTGCAGCATGGACATAATCTGACTCTTTTGGTCAGACGAATCACCCCTAGTGCGAGATAAGGAGCAAGAGGAGGAGCGGGTGACAGGACGGTCAAATTACGCCGAGTCTGAGAGAGCCGCGTCGTCTCCCAATGATAACAAAAAAATAAATACTCCCAGCGTGTTGGTCGTTGTTCTGAATTGGGCGGGGTGGGATCGAGGAAAGAAAAATAAAAGGTTGCGGATTAAACGTGTTCTGAAGGCAGGATCGGTCGGAACCGGTTCTCTATCACGCGAGGGAGACAAAGGCACAAGGAATTGAGGGCGCGGGGCTCGAAATCGCAGAAAATGTGGGGCGTGGGGCTCGGCAGGGTAGAGAAGATGTTGCGTTAGTCAAGCCACAAGTAGATGCGGCGGAATGATCTCTGGTTGCAGTCGTCGGCGTAGGGAGATGTGGGCAGCGACACAAGGATGCCGGAGTTGGGCAACGGCTTGAAAAACCTTGATTGCACTGGAAGAGGCTACTGGGCTCGACGTTGGTGCACTGAAGAAGCGCGCGGGCTCGACAGAAGACGACACACAAGCGATGTCTCCTTCGACAGAGAACGTCAATCGATCACAGAGAGGCCGAGATCGGGTAGAATACAGGGAGGGAGGGCTCGGCTGACGGCAGGAGGCAACGACTGTAACTTGGACAATGGAAAAGTGTGTTCTGGAACGTCAAAGCAGCGAGTGGAACTTGGCTGGAATGAGAAAACCAACAGATCAAACTTGACGGGGAAGGAGAAGCTCTGATACCAGATGTTATGGGTCTTAAAATGTTGCCAGAGTAGTGGCCAGAGCCGGAGAAGATGACAATGGTGGAGGATACTGTGGAGCCGGAACCGCGGCTGCCTATGCAGTGCTGTTAGAGGAGTGCTGCCAATATCATATAGATGAGGGAGGGGAAACATAAAATACAATTCTAAGGCAAAAAGGCGCTGAATAAAGCTGGGTCTGTCAAACTCCGTAGCATACTGTGGAGCCGGAATCCACAGATGTTGGGTGATGTCAACTCACTCAACTCTACAAGAAAGGAAGGCAATATTTCGGCAATTAAAGTTGGACCCACACAGAAGAGAGCCGTTGATCAATGTACAATAAAAAGGGAAGATTGGTTGTGTCGACGAAAGCAATTAGGGTTTTCTGTTTACGTATTCTTGCGGCTGACCATCGTCTTCCTACTTGCCATTATTGTCGAGCCTGGAGATCTGGTTTAGTTTAGTCAACTTGAAAGCGCAAAGAGTTAGCTGTTGCAATCTTCACCAGCGACAGGAGTTCAGAATCGATTTCTGAGAAAGAAGAGAGGCAAAGCTTTGTGTTTCTGCAAGGTACTTCCCGGCCAAGCAATTATTTACCGAAGATCTAAACTTGCTGCTGAGAAGAAACTAGGGCTGAAATCTACTCAGATCCAGAAGGATCCTACAAATTGAAAGTTGTCGAGATGATTGATCTAACCCCAGAGAATGAACTCTGTGTCAGCTTCTCCCTGGGCTGCGTGCTGCTAGGCGAAGCGGTGGAGTGCTGCACCCTAGATCGAGAGTCTCCGAAAGCATCACTAGCTTACGCTCTGACCCGAGTAGCATGGGGCACGTGGAATCCCGTGTGAATCAGCAAGGACCACCTTGCAAGGCTAAATACTCCTGGGTGACCGATAGCGAAGTAGTACCGTGAGGGAAAGGTGAAAAGAACCCCCATCGGGGAGTGAAATAGAACATGAAACCGTGAGCTCCCAAGCAGTGGGAGGAGAATGTGATCTCTGACCGCGTGCCTGTTGAAGAATGAGCCGGCGACTCATAGGCCGAGAGGTAGGATTCGATGAGAAATCTGAGTGTGTAAGTATTTGTTATAAAGCCTGAGATAGAATCCATTTTGGATCTGAGTGTAGGGCTTAGGCCTGAGTTGTAGGATCCTCTGGATCTGAGTGGTAGGGTCGTTGGACTGAGGTAGGTGGTTGTCTAATCACTGAGTTGTAGGGTCTTGTGCCTGAGTGGTAGGTCTTGAAGAAGACTGAGAGGTCCTGCGGAATCTGTGCTATAAGCTCTTAGGAGCCACGTGTTGGTGTTGTGCCTCATCTAACACGTTATTAGAGAGGTGGGAGGGGCAGTGGACGTACTCAAGATCAGGGAACCACTATCATCATTTGTGTCGACTGTGTGTGTTCTTGAAAGCAGAAATAATCTAGTCACTAACCACAGCCAACAGACTTTAAGGTCTAAAGAACTTAAAAAGACCTAAAATCTATTCACCCCCCCCCCCCTCTAGGTGAGAGCTGACCTTGAAAACAACAAGACTTTTAAATAGAGGTAATCATAATGATACGCAGTCCATAACATAATGATACGCAGCCCATTATATATTCCTTGTTGTTTAATGCAGTCTCCGCTTACTCCTATACCCTAAACCAATAACCACCCCCTTCCTTGTTCATGCCAGCAGCTACCAGCCTTCAAACAACCTTCCTACCCCCTGGCCGAACCACTCTGGTCGGTACCTTGGCCTGAATCCCTCCAGCCCCCAGTTGCCTCAACCGGTCCTCGCATGCCCAGTTCAAAGCCTGGCCAACCCCCCTAGTCCTCATCCAGCCCTGCCCAACACCATCCCAGCCCCCTCCACCCAGGCTGAACACTACCAGTTCTCCTTCATCCCATAACCTCCATGTTCCAGCCCTCGGCGGTCCAAATCAATCCCATACAGCCCCCTCTCAGCTGTAATGTGACCCGAGCAGCCAACACACTCTCCCCCGCCTACTGGATCTCCATCTCCCCCGCCTACTGGATCTCCATCTCCCCCGCCTACTGGATCTCCATCTCCCCGCCTACTGGATCTCCATCTCCCCGCCTACTGGATCTCCATCTCCCCGCCTACGGTTAACTACACGTACGAGTTCTTTATTGAGTTCTCTTTTCTTCTGCATTGTATGCAGTGAATTATCTACATGATTATGGATCCATGTTTTCCAAAGTAGATTTGCTCCAATTGCAAGTGTGAACCTAAATTTGCTTGCTCTTTTAAATCGTTCTCTGAACAAGAATGCTATTTACAAAACTTTATACTTTATTGTTGCTTGCAAACATTTGTGGGATAAATCCTTTGTATGCTTGGATCATTCTAAGCCATTGGGCTAGTTTTCCCTGACACTGTACCACAAAGGTTTGTTCAAGGTCTCGTTTGTTTATGCGGTTAGGCCCTGTTCCATTTCCACGAAAACAGAATTTGCTCTTAAGCGGGTGTTTGCGGAGGCGGTGAATCATAAATCATGTTTTTTAAATAATCTGCGATTAGCTCAAATCCCAGATGCAGCGGGAAGCTACTTTTCGCACAGCGTGATTCAGGTGTTCAATGGCTTTCCTTTTCGCATGGCGCACTGGCTCCCGTTTCCTCATGTTTTGTGATTGATTGCTCGAAAGGGAAGATGATCATTCAGGCGTTCAGTACTTTGATTGCTCGAGAGAGAAGACGAACATCTCGCGATTGATGCCGATCTCCTGCTCGAGAGAGAAGCGAGGAGCTCCGTTAATTTCTGCTTGCAGAGCTCATCTGCGAGAAGCGATCAAATCAACAATGTTCTCCATGATTTTGGTTTCCGTTGCTCTGCAAAACTTGGTTGGGAGAAGCAATCTGAGAGCAGGCCGTGGAAACCAATCCAGACATCAACTCTGAAGTGTGTTGTAGAAGACAACACCTGGAAACAAATCCACTTCCTAACTTTTCCCCAACAAATCCATGGCTTCCTGTAAGTCTGTAACTTAGAATCCTTGCACACGTAGAGCTAAGAAATCACCTCAGAACTTGCTTTCCATTGGTGGTATGTGTTCTAGGTTTAGGTGCCATATGATTATGAAGAACAAAACTTTAGTCTTTTTTAGAAACATAATGTCCCACAGAGCCACATAATTCTGCATTTTTCAGGGTATCCAGTTTCACTTCTTTCTATAGAAATTTGGGACGAAAAAATGATCAACTTGCTGCCCCTCTCCGCAGTAGATTTCTCCAAGAGTCTAAAAAATAGGAAATGTTTTGTGTAGGTATTTTGCTAGTAGATCTCTATCTTTCATTAACATGGTGAAATCAATCAGACAATTTCAAACTGCACAGCCATAATCAATTTGACAACTTCAAACTGCACAACCATAATCAATCTGACACCTACCTGGATATAATTTGACAAAGAACAACGATCAAAACGTCAATTTTATCACTGTTTATATGCACTGCTTTCGAACAACTCTGCAAACGGAGTTTTACATAAACATTTTTTTACTGCAAACTTCCTTTTTCATAGACAACTTTTTTTCAAACTCCATTTTTGACAACTCTCTTTCGATCAACAACAACCGAAACAAACAAAGCCCAAGTATTTATAGAGTCATACCTACCTCCTTATCATGCATCACGAAGCATTTTCATATATGAAGAAAACACCTAATCATTATACACAAGTTGAATAGTGCCCAAAAAGATAACAATGACAATAACAAAAAATTGAAGCTTCAAGCAAAGCAAATTCACAAACACATTTCTATTGTGGCAAATAAGAATATTTCTTAATGATATTACCATATTATTATTAGTACAATTCCACCTATGTTGTGTTGGTTCTATCCAACCATATTCTCCAACTCATTTTTATTAATTCCAACATGTCGTATTAATTCTATTTACGCAACTTATTGATGTATCCTCTGCTCTATGCAATACATGCAAAACCACCTAAATTGATTTCTAAAATATTCTTTAATAAATGTTATCCATATTAATTCTATTTACCATACTTATTGAATCATCATCCATAAGTTCAATCATCTTGTGCTCTATGTTAAACCTACTGATTTGAAACAAACCACAAATTAGGAAGAGATAATAGAGAAGAAATTGAAAACATCACTAAATTTTAGATATTGGTAGGAAGACTGATAAGATGTCAGTACATACACTCACCATAGACCCGTCATGTTGATCTGCCCATAGATTTCTGAGGTATCTCCAGTCCTCACCAGGAAATGACATCTTATTCGCTCACACTATCAGACTGAAGATTGAAGTTTACACAGGTGCATATTGGGTTGGTCTACTAAGTATCGAAAAATTACTTCGGAATTTGTTCCCTGATGGTGGGAGGGGGAGGGGGATCTTGTTACCTAGAGTAGTAAAAAACATGTTGTGGCAAGATCAAGGGAAAAAAGAGAGTTCAGGGCCATGACCAATTGAGTCGGTGAAGGCCTATAGTTACGCTCCTTGATGAGTGACCTAGGCCTTACTGAAGATAAACCCATCAAACTACTATAACAAGGACACTATCAGCATCACTCACAACCCCGTCCAACATGACCACATCAAGCACATTGAAGTAGAACGACACTTCAACAAAGAGAACAGAGAAAGGCATCATGTATACGCCCTTTGTTCCTTTCGACAGACAACTCGCCGACATTCTTATAAAGGGGTTGACTGGAAGTGTCTTTGGGAATATTGTTGGCAAGTTGGACATGATCAACATTTCACGCCCAATTTGAGGGAGGGTGTTATAGTTTATGTTATGGATTTTCTTTGTATCGTCTTATGTCTCATCTCTCTCTCTATATATATAAAGGGGATATTATTACTTGGCTAATTAATTGAAACCTATTTTCACTCTCAACAATATCCCTTCCACTAATGGTGGTCTTTGATATGTCTACGAACGAAGAGCGAGACATGATTGCATTAAAGGAAAAAACACAGATACAATCTGAAGCGAACTCCGGCCAAGATCAAGGAGGCTGGTTCCTCCTATGACCCTTCTCTCAAATGAGAGCCAAAATTCTAAAACACAAGATCCCCCCCAAACACAAACCACTCCCCCTTATATAGATGAGGGAGGGGAAACATAAAATACAATTTTAATTAATTAATCTAATTAATATTAAAGAATTAATATTAATCAATTATTTTATATAACTTAATTGCAAGAAATAATTACGGCGGTTCCTAAATGCACGCTCCAGTGTTCCCGGTGAGGGGTGACTCCTCCGGAAATTGAGTGCGGGTAACATTATACCAGTCTCGAAAAATGACCTTGTCCCCATTGTTAAGATTAAAAGATTTGTCGGGATCTCTAAAAATGGGCGGGACATATATTTGGTGGCCGTTAAGTGTAAAGGAGGGAAAATGTCTGGAAAAAAATATTAAAGTGGTATTAAAATGAAAAGATGAGGAGAAGGGGTGTGACCGCAGGGAAAAGGATAGAAAGAGGGAGTATTGTTGGGAGAAAAAGAAATAGAAAAGATAGGATAAGAGAAGGGTGAAGGCAGATGACATGTGGCTTTAATTTAGCGTGGCAGTGGTTGTAAGAAGAGATGATAAGAGGAGAAATAATAAAGAGAAGAAAAAGAAAAAGCAAAATGAATTTCAAAAGTGGGCCCCACTGCCCAGCCAAACACAGTAATTGCGTGTGGAGGGGGCTCGAGACAAGAAAGGACGTGGGAGAGGGGTTTACGTGGCTCGATGCGAAGGAAATAGAGTGCTTGCCGGGGAGAAGATAGGAAGGGAAGAGGTGCTGGGGAGGTCTGTTGGAGGATCTTGCGAGCGTCGATGCTCCTGAAGACGGTGAGGAGGCGACGAGGTCTGCGTGCGGGATCTTGGAGGTCGGCATCTGGATGGAGGTCGGCGGGATGGAGAGGTAGGTCGGAAATCAGCGCCAACGACGGATGAGGCCGATCCGACGAGTCCTGCACTTGAAGGTCCAAGAGGCCATTTCGTTGGGGCGGAGGTGGCGAGCGGTTGACCGCTGCAATTGCCGGAGACGGCTGCTGGGTGGAGATGGTTGTTGTTGGAGTGGTGCGGGCGATCGGAGGTGAGGCTGGATCGGATCAGATGTTGTTGGAGCGGTGTTGTGGGTGTCCAGTCGGCGCGGCGCTGGAGCAGCACCTGCAAGGAGGCAGTCAGCGAGGCGGGGAGGTTGTCATTTATGTCAAGGCGGCGTTCGATGGAGGCGAGATGGCGGTCGATGGAGTTGAGGCGGCTGTCCATCGTGGCATGATCCCTGGCGGCTTCGAACAAGCGGACGGGGGCGACGGGTCGGACCATTGATACACCTACGAATGAAGAGCGAGAAATGATTGCATTAAACGGAAAAACACGAATACAATCCGGAGCGAACTTCGACCAAGATCAAGGAGGTTGGTTCCTCCTATGACCCCTCTCTCAAATGAGAGCCAAAACCCTAAAACTCAAGATCCCCCCAAACACAAACCACTCCCCCTTATATAGATGAGGGAGGGGAAACATAAAATACAATTCTAATTACTTAATTAATCTAATTATTATTAATCAATTAATTAATATAGCTTAATTGCAAAAAATAATTACGGCGGTTCCCAAATGCACGCTCCGGTGGTCACGGTGAGGGGTGGCTCCTCCGGCAATTGTGTTCGGGTAACAGTCTTCCCCTCTCCCTCATCTTCCCAACCCGTCCTTCACTCCTTCACTTATCTATCTCTTCCATAAGAGCAGACTTGTCCAAATATCAGGCTCCTTAGCAAAAGCAGCTTCCTGCCTATGCCCTAAATATTCACATTACCAATCTCTAAGGAAGATCACGGACATCTCCACCTTCCATTTGAAGATCATGCCTAACAGCAAGAAGAAAGATTAAGAAGAGTGCTTCCTTATAACGGGGAGATGATTACTTGACTAATTAATTGAAACTTATTTTCACTCTCAACAATGTCCCTTCCACTAATGGTGGTCTTCCCCTCTCCCTCAACTTCCCATCCTGTCCTTCACTCCTTCCCATAACTATCTCTTCCATAAGAGCAGACTTGTCCAAATATCAAGCTCCTTAGCAAAAGCAGCTTCCCGCCTATGCCCTAAATATTCCCATTACCAATCTCTAAGGAAGATCGTGGACATCTCCACATTCCCTTTGAAGATCATGCCTAACGACAAGAAGAAAAATCAAGAAGAGTGATTTCATCATATTTCAATTGCTTCCTTATAAATTTGTATCAGAATGATGACTCTACATGAATTTAAAGAAGGAGATTATGGCTGAATATTCAATTCAGCCATAATATGGAAGAAGACTATGGCTGAATATTCAATTCAACCATAATATGGAAAACTCCCAAAAGAAATGGAAAGAGTTGAAGGTTAAAATAAATTTATTCTGCCAATATACTCTTGCCATTTTTAGTTAGTCCATTATTAGTAACATTGTAATTATTTTCCATGACAACACTTGTAATCTCCTCTATATATTTGTGTAAATTTGAATGAAATAAACAGGGAATTCAAACTTGTTTCATGGTATCAGAGGATGTTAGCCTCACGGCAATTTTTTTCTCTACTATTACTTCCCTGCTCTCCATCATGGCTTGCTCAAGCAACCTGACCACAAGGCCTTCTTCTCCATCATCTCAAGTTCCATTGACGACGGAACCCTTACCAGTCTTTGTAGCACGGGGATGGAAACGGAAAACAGGATACGGGATACGATACGAAACGGATACGGGAAACGTGATTTTTCAAAAAATAAGGATACGGGAAACGTTTTTAAATTATTTTAATTATTTCAATATGAGTATTAATTAATTTAAAAAATAAGACGATTAATAAACTAAGTGTACATATATTGAATTGTAATAAAAAAATTTAATAAGCCTACAGCAGAGGCCATACATATTATAAGTTCTAAATAATATGTTATGCATTGTTTGACCATGTTTAGAGATAGCATGCAAGACAATTATAATGTGTTATGCAATATAATTGACCTATTTACAATTTAAATCAAATCAATACTAGATGAATTGATGTGGAGACATTTTTTACGGTTATAACATGATAAAGTTGCATTTGAGTGATTGAACTTAGGTATCATGTCTTGGCTTGATGGAATGCTCATCTGAAGTTTTTTATGATCAAAACATAACTTGGGGGCACTTTAAACAAGCATACGCTATAAGTTAAGCTCTATGGAAGCTTGACATAACCTAAGCCAATGCCAAGAATAACACTACACAAATATACCATGAAGTTATAACAATAGACGGTTTCTTGGCACATTAAAGCCAAGCAGGGAAGTGAATAAGCAGCGGGACTTTTACGTCACGGGAATCGCATATCCCACAAGCGGGATACGCGATTCCGAATTAAAAATATTTTTTTACTTAAAAATGTGTTTCCTAGAGTTTCGGAAACGCGTTTCCGCTCGTTTCCGGGTGTTTCCCATATCTGATACGCGTTCGTGCAGATACGTAAAGCATTTTTAAGTATCTGTGCTTCGTAGTTACCAGTACTCCTCAACACAACCTCGTTTCTCAGCAGTCTTCCCTATCCACCTCGTTTCTCAGCGAGATGGTGAATGCAGACGAGCATGGAGAGATAGTCAGCAACTCGGCAGGAGGAGGCGGTTATGTGAGTAGAAGTTTTTGAAGAGTTCGCGAGGAAGATTGAGGGGACCGTGCGCGCGTCCTTCCTTGCTCGGAGGTCACGGAGACTTCGCCCTGTCGGGTGACTCCGCCAGAGGATGGAAGTCCCCCCAAGATAATTTGGAATGAGCATGAGGTGGAAGATCCAAAGCGACTAGCACAGCCGCAATTCTACCGGGTGAATTTGTAGGGCACCAGGTTTCGAGATCGTGGACGCTTCCGCCCACCCACCATAGTCGCTTGTAGGAGGCCGCATGTTCTTCAAGGGCCGCCTTGCTCTAGCACCATCTTCTCCGAGCATCCCCCGCCTCCTCGCCGAGTATTAAGCTTCGTCCTCCGGAAGGCACGTCGGGGCCTTCCGTACCTACTGTCGTTTAGCGGCCTCTCTCTACTGGCTCCACATGTTAGGACAGGTCAAGGCATTCGTGGTGACTTGTTTGGTCTGCCACAAGGCCAAGTACGAGGCAACATTTCTAGCTGGCCTCCTCCATCCTCTTCCCATTCCAGACTGCATTTGGGTGGACGTGGCCTGAGCTTCATTACTCGGCTACCGCGTTCCCAAAGATTCGATTGTATCTTGGTCGTGGTGGATTGACGATCCAAATATGTCCATTTCATTCCCTTTTGTCACCCCACACTGCCGCCACAATCGCGCACAGCTTCATCAGCGGTGTTGTACACCTTCATGGGTTTCCTCGGTCGATAGTGAGCGAACGTTCCCGCTTTTCTTGAGCACCTTTTGGACCACACTTTTACAGCTACAGAGGACTCGCTTCCGTATGAGCACGGCATATCACCCACAGACAGATGGCCAGTTCGAGGTCCTCAACCGGTGTTTGGAGACGCACCCCCGCTGCTTCGTGAGGGAGAAACCCCGCGGATGGTCCAAGTGGCTTTGTTGGACCGAGTACTCCTACAACGCTGCCTACCACAATGCAGCAGGTACCACCCCGTTTGAGATTGTCCGTGGCCGGACGCCACCCTCCATTCTCCGCCACCTGCCAGTAGAGTGTCAGGTCGAGAGTTTGGTCACCGCCCCGCAGGACCGTGACACCATCCTGGATCACCTGAAGCATCGCCTCCTACGGGCCCAACAGAAGATCTCCTTTGTGAAAAGGAAGAGACGCGACCTTTCCTTCCAGGTGGGGGAGAAGGTGTTCATCAAATTGCACCCATACCGCTAGTGGTCTGTGGCCCAAAGGCCCTGCCCGAAGCTCGCCCCACATGGCCCATTTAGGGTGTTGGCGCGTATCGGTGTGGTCTCCTATCGCCTAAGCCTCCCCGTCGAGAGCCGCATACACCCAATTTTCCACGTTTCTCAACTGCGTCGTGTGGTGGGCAACCACGCCACCACGGACCACAGTTCGGCCGACGTCGATCTCGTCGGCGAGGCACCGTACTACCTGGCCAAGATACTCGACCGCCGTTGCCTTCTGCTGGGAGACCCCACTTCGGAGGAAATTATGGTCGCCTGGGCAAATCACCCAGACTCTGATGTTATTTGGCTTCCCCAGGATGACTTTCGCCACCAGTTCGCTGACTACTGGCTTTTGAGGACAAGACACATTTTCCAGACAGTGGTATTGTTACGGATTTGCACGACGACGAGACGTCGTGGCGGGTCAACATGCGGAGGAAAAGGATGATGGGTCCGTCTGGAGGAGGAGAGACCGAAGACGTGACGCCGACGTGATTATTTTATTTCTTCGCACTATGTTATTTTGTATTATGTTGTGTACGCATTTATTTTCCTCGCACTTGCTATTCGCACCCCGCGCCAATAAGGGGTGGAGTTGTACACCTTTTTCATTGTGCTTGAATGAATAAAAATTAGAGCTGCTCCCTAAGATTTCCTCTCAGCCTTAATCCTCTTCTTCTCCCTCACCTACGCCTAGAGCTGCTCCCTAAGATTTCCTCTCAACCCTAATCTTCTTCTTCTCCCTCACCTACGCCAACCCTCCCCCTCACCGGGTTCCTCTGCGGGATTGTATCAGAATACCACTGAACAGCCGCTCCTCCCTCGAATTCCTTGCTGCAGTCTAAACTAAACCTGCTGCAAAATCAGTACACTAAAAACGTGATTCCAGTCACTGGAATTTCACCCTCCATCATCCCTTTCATCCTGCAGCACAGTCACTACCTGCATACTGCCTAAAATTCTCCCAAGCCTATTTGAGTCTAGAACAGCCTTACAACTCCCTTATAAGAGACTGCCCAGCAATCTGTTCCCATTCCAGACATTGTCATACTCTCCAACCCACTGAAAACCCACCGTCCAGTCCAACAGTGCCCTTCCAGAAGTTCAGATTTAGTCCATCATTGTCTACCACTCTACCCAGCCACCGATATCGCATTGGACATCCTCCAAGTCTTCTATCCTTCGATAAATGTAAGTTCATTTGTCGTTGTAAGGTTTTAAGTGTTGAATCTTGCGTTTATTGTCAGTTTGATGAGATATTATATTGGAATCTGTGTGCCAAGATAACATGTGACTTGACGGACCTTGTTTGCTTGTACATTTACTTTCATGCACTCTCGCATTATACCATTATTTGTCACGTTACTAGAAACTTCACTTGATCGTAATTATTGTGTGACATTATGTTACAAAAAACGGAAGAGGGTCAGTGACGAAGACACACCGCATATGTCTTTGTCGAGATCAAGGCAGCACAGGAACGGATCCCAATTTGAGGACGGACATTCTCCAGTAGTGCTTAGGTCCAGAGTAAGAACTATTTTGACGGAGCCCTAGGGGCTAGATTCATCTCTCTTCTTCCCCCTTCGTCTTATCCCTTCCCTCTCCTCCTCGTCAACCCTAGTATCTAATATTTGGTACAACCCGCCGCTCTTCGATCACGGTATCCGTCGCCCGAGATCATCCTGACACCTCCCGCAAGCCCGCCCTAGATGATCGTCCTAACGCGCCGTAACGTGTCCTGCGTTTTTTTTTCTCGTGCACGCTTTGCCACGTATCCCCACGCGTTGACTTTATGACGCCACCCGCGTCGGTTCTTCATGCCAGCGTCGTTGTGCCTTCTCGCCATCCAAGCCGATTCCGCGTCAGCTGCAACTCTAGCTGCATGCGCCGACCTCGCCTTCTATCGACAGCTTAGACCGCAACACTGCCTCAGTTTAGTTATGTTCGCGGCTTCCAGACCACGATTTCCCAGCTGTTATTCATCCACTCCAAACCTGGTGTCGGCCCTCCGACTCCCCAACTCACACTACCTACTCCACACTATCGGTGTCGGCCCACCGTCCTTGCCCGCAGCCACACCTTTTCTAGTGTGCATTCCCCAACTCCGATTGATGGCGCATTCTGACACCTTCGCGCCTCCTCCGACAGATCTGACCATTGTCCCTCGCCTTTATTCCCACGATAACGCCATCACCTCCCTCCAAGCAATCATGTTGTGAATGAACGTAATGGTCGGTTGCCCAAGCACATCCTCTACCTCCAACGCAGATTCCCCATCCCTTCTCAAGGCACCCCCAGGCTCTTACAAGGACCCCACTCCACCGGTCACCACTTCTCCTCCGGTCGTTCGACGTTTCAACCTTCAACGACACAGATCCTATGGGATGGAATGCATGTACGGAGCGGTTTTTCGATATGCAGCATATCTCGGAGCCGCACAGAGTCAATACGGCTCTGATTAGCATGGAGGGCACTGCCCTCCATTGGGTGTGTTGGCTTTGTCAATCCACAGTAGCCCTGTCTTGTCCCTCTCACCAATAAAATCTCATTTGCTGATATGATACTCATTACTCAGGCTCTGCGGTGGAGCGCCTTTGTGGCATCTTCCAGAGGAGACCCCTCGACCACTACATCAACAGATTATTCGTTCTTGCCACGCATGCGACCGAACTTCCCCCTGATCACTACCTTAACTTATTCATGCATGGGCCCCTCCCGCGTATCTATGCACGCATGCGCACACATCACTTGCTATCTTTTGTCGAAGCCATGGACCTCTCCGGCTTGGTGGAAGCGGACTTCAATATCCCCTCCATCGACACCAATCAGCCATTGGAGAGTTCGACGTCCGGTCCAGTTGCTTGCCCTCCTACAATCGTCTGTTTGCCACCACTGGTACCTAGAGCGGCTCCCTTGTGTCTCAGCCCACCACCTCGGACACTCCGGTCACTGCACGTCCCCCGGATGACTAACCAAGAGTATCACAATCATCACAGTAAGAGACTTTATTTTCATTGTAAACAACCTTACTCTCTGACTCATAATTGTCCTTTAAAGGAGCTTTGCATCACCATTGACGAAGAAGACCCAGAAATCACCCTGGCGGATTTTGAATCCCTGGAGGGCGATGACTCCCTCACCATCACGGGACCCCACGCGTGGCTGCATCATTTTGAACTCCTGTGCTCGACGACTAGTGACCCCTCTAGCCCACTCACTATAATGTTCTCTAGGTCCATGCATGGCACTCCCCTGACTATGTTGGCCGATAGTGGTGTCAACCGCAACTTTATCTCGACTCGCATAGTGTCATTATTCGACATTCAGCAATCTCCTGCTCTTCCTCTCGCGGTTTGCTTAGGCGATGGCCATCGCACTACCAGTGAAGTCCACTTTTCGGACCTGCACGTGACGGTGGGCCCCTACCCTCTCCATGCAGATTTCTATTCCTTCGAGCTCGGTGGCCATGACGTCATTCTAGGCACCGCGTGGCTTCATAACCTGGGCGATGTGTATGTTAATTGGGCTCGCATGACGATGCGCTTTCCTCGAGCGGGAGTCGCTTTCCTCTTTGTAGGGCCGATGTCTTTTCCCCACCTAACATTGGTTCTCACTCCTCTGTAGCCAGCAACTATGGACGTTTTCACCAACCCACGGAGCGACGTCTTACCGAATTACCCAACCACCCCTCCACCATCCCAGATATCGTGCGTTTAGGACGTTATTTCAGCCTTGAAGATAAGACGCATTTTCGAGAGGGCAGTATTGTTACGAAAACAAAAGAAGGTCAGGAACAAGGACACAACGCATATGCCTTCGTCGGGGCCAAAGCGGCGCGGACATGGATACCAATTCGGGGACGGATGCTCCAGTAATGCGCACGGCCATAGCGCAGCCGTCATCGTTATATTTTATTATCAAACATGTATCTTGAGTCGTTGATTATTTACTGTTTGCACTCGTATATATTGTAATGAGGCATTATATAAAGCCTAAACTGAACTTTCATTTGAGGAGTCCAGAGTAAGAACTATTTTGAAGGAGCCCTAGGGGCTAGACTCATCTCTCTTCTTCTTCCCCCTTCGTATCATCCCTTCCCTCTCCTCCTCTTCAACCCTAGTATTTAACATATTATTTATAACATTTATTGCTGCAAATTTATTTCTTGGATATTATAAGATCATATATGCATCTCCATTAGTCTTCCTAGCCTCTATTAGAACTGTCGTGCATCAGTTTGGTATCAGAGCCCCTAGGTTTAGGCTTAGTTTATGATATGCGAGACTAGAGTATATGGATCATCGATCGCATATCATAGTCATCGTCATTACTCCTCTTATCTACTTGCAGATCTGGAGTTTGTTTATGCTCGACCACAAGGAACTCATTAAGGGAGGCGCACATGCTACCACAAATGATATCATCATTATTCATCGTCCATATTTGAGGATTCCAGAGCCTCATTACATTCTACTTTCATAGGGCTTCACCTAAGAGATCGTTATACTATTATGACTATCCTCATCAACAATTGTACGTTTATCAAGAGCCTCATAAAGGTGACCACCCTGAGAATGTTATTAGCGCGAAGATGATGATCGTTGACTTCTAAAATATTATGTTAGCTCGGTTTGATCACATGGACATTTGCCTAGAATGTTTAGCACTCACGCCTAGTCTTATTAGATATGAGACTCAAGTAAGAGACTTGTCTACGAGTATAGGATACAAAATCCTCCTCACATTATATCTCGGAGCCCACCCGACGAAGGACAAATTTATAAGCGGTGGATAAGCGGTGACCTAACCCTTAAATGTCATGCAAATCCGACGGTGTGAATTCAAATTAGATAATAGATAATTAAATCTCAAGCAAATATTTCAAAGCAAGGTAAAATAATTTATTTAAGCGAACAAGCTTTGGTTTTTCTCCGCGTGATGGGCCAAAGAAAGAGCGCGTGGTGAATCGGTCCTTCCCGCAGTTAGAGATTTTCAATGAGCAAATATCATAATAAACTATAATCCCAAGCAAGCATCAAATAACCAAACCATAACAATGTTTTACAACCTAGGAAGCACCGGTACGGGTACGGGTACCGGATACGATACGTACCTGGTACGGCGGTACGACAGAATTTTAAAAACAAGGATACGGGTACGTCATGATACGTTATAACAAATATAATATATATATAAATATGTATATATATACATATCACAAGTGCAATAAATAATTCTCAAAATATCAAACATAAATCATAACTTGAAGTACAAGTTCACAAATCATTGCAACCTAACATGAAGTTAGAGATTTTCAATGAGCAAATATCATAATAAACTATAATCCCAAGCAAACATCAAATAACCAAACCATAACAATGTTTTACAACCTAGGAAGCACCGGTACGGGTACGGGTACCGGATACGATACGTACCTGGTACGGCGGTACGACAGAATTTTAAAAACAAGAATACGGGTACGTCATGATACGTTATAAAAAAAATAATATATATATATATAAATATGTATATATATACATATATCACAAGTGCAATAAATAATTCTAAAAATATCAAACATAAATCATAACTTGAAGTACAAGTTCACAAATCATTGCAACCTAACATGAAGTTTTCAAACATTAAGCATTCGTAAATATTACAAAATTAACATCTTATATGTTTAACCAAAAGATATAAAATTAAACGCAAGTCTAATAATCAGTCTTTTTTATTCTTCTTCATTGGTGATCAGCATCTTCAATCTTCGGTTAGTCTAGAGACAAATTGATCGTTTTGTTAATAACTTGTGCCGTTTCAACATGTTCAATACACGTAATTATAACAGAAACGTACCAGTACGAGAAACATACTAGGTACTGATACTAAACTTAATTGGACATACCAACACTTCCTAGCATAGAACCAACTTTTGTTTACGCTAGAAAAAAAGACTCCTATCACAATATGCAAAATGATGTGTTAAGTCCAAGTGTGTCCGCATAGGTGTATCCGTTGAGTATCGGGTACGTACCGGTACCGGGTACGTACCGGTACCGGGTACGTACCGGTACCGGATACGTATCCGGTACGGGTACGCTGCCTTCGGGGAAGTATTCGTGCTTCATAGTTTACAACCAAATACCAATACAAAACATTACACAAATATTAGGGTTGTTGTAAATAAAATGGATCTGAACGGTGGAGGGATCAAAGAGGGATTCCGGTGGTTGGTGGACTAGATTGGGTAAGGAGAAGGCTGGTTGGGGATAAGGAGGACTAAATCAGGGTAGGAGGTGGCTGGATCTGGGCTGTAATGGATCAGGACATATTTGGGGATGGGCGGCTGTTTGGAGGTGGATTCACGGGATGGGGAGTGTTGGAAGCAAAAGGGAAGAGGCGCGGCGGCTGGATCTGGCTAGAAAAGTCCAGATCTGGACTGTTTTGGGGTTAAAAATAACCAGGCAGAGGGGGGGAGGGGGTGCGAGAGGCTGGAAAATAGGGGGGAGGGGGTGCGAGAGGCTGGAAAACAGGGAGGGGAGGGTAAACCGAGGGGGTGGTTCTGGGTGGTTTTAGGACCGGAGGCCTGATAAGGAAGGGGCGACCTGAGGTGGGGTGGCTGGAGGGAGTAATAGAGGGGTGGCGACTTATGGAGGAGTGGCTGGATGATGGGCCTATGGTGGCCGATGGATGGACAGCAGGAAAGGGCGGCTGGATGGGGTACTGAAGGTGGACGGCGGCTAGACAGCAAGAAAGGGCGGCTGGATGGGGTCCTGAAGGTGGCCTACGGCAGGACGGAACAAAGATGGAGGTGTAGACGGAGGGAAACATGAAAATATACAAACTTACCTAAGGAGTCGTCACCAAGGGGGTTGCACGGAGTTGTCACTATGTAGGGGATCACCGGAATGAAGGAAGAAACTCTCCGCACATTTATCAATGAAGAATAATGCATCCCTAAATATCCTATTTAAAAGAAATTGAAATTGGGGCACCCGAAATAAACGACTATGATTGGTCGTTGGTTTCGGGGCCAAAACTACATGAAATAATATCTGAAAATACAAAGCTATATATAATTGATTCGCAATGTGAATCCGGACGCATCTTCAGAATCGGATCATCGATCCGGGCACGCCATATATGGTAAGTAGTCAATCCGCATCATTCTACCAGGCTTGAAAGAATTTATCTCCCGATGAATAGGAATCGGAATTCTCTTGATGCATGTCAGGTAAGACTTGATGAGGTCCACTAGAGGTCGTCCAAGCATTGTCGTCGGAAAGTATCCTCACCAATCAACTCTTCCGAAATGAAAATCTTTCATCTCCGATGAATGGAGATGGTCGTACTGAAGTCGAAGCCCAGGGACGAATCAATCAAGCTTTGTTGGTAGCATCCAGGTGTCGCCGGTGAAGGGTCGTCCGCGCTCGTGAAACAAGTAGCGACACACAAGACCGTCTGTAGAGGGGACGGACTCATGCGTAATAATCTCAGTGATAAGCTCATCTCTCAACACAGTAGTAGAAGGATCTGGTGGGAACTGAGGTGCCAATGGTGAAACCGGTGGGGACAGAATCCCGGGTAGGTGGAGGTCAAAGGTGGGCTGAAAGACTCGGGACTCAATGAGCCGTCAAAAGAAGGGGTAATAGTACGAAACAGACTTTAGAGATCTCTATCAAAACGACGATCCTCATAATAATCATTCCCAAGGTAATCGAGTCACGTCGAAGGATCAACACGATCTGCTTGCGTGCAAAGATATGAACGACGACGATAATCATATTGATTGTCTCTAATATAGTGGGATCGAGTCAGTGGATCAACACGATCTCTATAGGTGGTTTGTTGCGATCGAGAATAATCATTGTAGTGACATAAGGATCTCCCTGACGGGGTTTTATAGGAGCAGGTGTAAGTGGACTTGGGCTCCCCAAATAGAGGAGAGGAATATTGGTGATACCTAGCCATGAAGAAACCTATAAAATCTAAAACTGCATATCAAGAGAGTGCTCGCAACCTAGCTCTAATACCAATTGATGCAGGCCGAATCTATATGTGGCGGATAAACGGTGACCTAACCCTTAAAGGTCAAGCAAATCCGACGGTGTGAATTCAAATTAGATAATAGATAATTAAATCTCACGCAAATATTTCAAAGCAAGGCAAAATAATTTATTTAAGCGAACAAGCTTTAGCTGAGTCTATGAGCTCTATAGGACCGGATCGGGTAAGGAGAAAGCTGGTTGGCGATTAGGAGGGCTGAATCGGGGCGGGAAGTGGTTGGATATGGGCTGGAATGCCTACATTTGGACAGATTTGGTGATGGCCTACTGTTGGAAGGTGGATCCACGGGATGGGGAGTGATGGAAGCAAAAGGGAAGAGGCAGGACGGCTGGATTTGGCTGAAAAAGTCCAGATCTGGACCGTTTTGGGGTTGAAAACAGCCAGACAACTTTAGGGGGGCGTTGTGAACTGCTGGAGGTTGTGCGACAGGGCTGGAAAATGGGGGGAGGGTAAACCGAGGGGTTCTGGGGTGGTTTTAGGGTCGGCGGCCTGATAAGGAAGGGGCGTCCTGAGGTGTTGAGCGGTGGCGACCATGGTTGTCAGGATCGCGATCCAGATTTTGTAAAGCGATCCTCGATCCAACTGCAGCGCCTATGCTTCTGGACAGCCACCACCACCACCAGGTCTTCCCCCGCCACCACCAATATCAAATAATTGGTGAGCTTTTATACTTCCAGTTTCATTTCTTTGTATTGTACGGATTCATTGTATTGCTATTAATATATTGCTTAAATTAATTTGATTACGTCTCTTTTCATAGCGTGTATCTCGTAATTTTTCATGTGCTTTGTATTCTAATGCACTCTTGATTAATTTGCAATTGACTCCTATTTAATTCGAATGTTCATGCTTACATGTGATTTAATACATGAGTTTCAAATTTAATATTGTTTAATTAATTGCACGTCGAAACTCTTTGCCATATTGGATCATTCACACTAGCATTAGGTTTAAGGCTTGTGTCGTAGGAATGTGTGTACTTGCATTTCTCTCGCATTTTAGGGTTGTTGTGGTTCTATTACATCTACTTGTGATTGTTTGCTTGCCATTTAGGATAAGGGCACCGAAGTACATCACCTATAGATTCGTCTTGTGTCACATACTCTCTATGCAACTTGATAAATATTGATTAATACTTAAATAATATCTGTTTTTACGGTCACAGCCTAACGCAAGAATGGATACTACGCCATCTTCTCCACTATTAGGAATGGAGTTGTTTTGAAGTAGTATTCATTAATCATTATACTATAAATATATGCTTTTTTTTGCAATTGTTGAGTCTGTGGGTTTCTGTCAGGCCCATGGCATGACTTGTTGGTGCAAAATTTGTATGATAAGTAAGAGGAGCATAGAAAAAAATCAATTGAACCTTCTTAGTAAAAAAAAAGCAAGAAAAACTCAACTACACCAAAAAGACTCCAGGGAAGGAGTTCCAACAAACATCATTTATAATCCCTTGAAGCAGAGGCAAGGTGACAGATGAAACTAAATGACGCTAGAAAGGGTTAATAGTAAGAGTGCAGAACAATCCTTCTGGCTAGGTTACTAAAAAGAACCAAACAACACAAGCAACAACTACAAATGCAGAATAAGCAAATAAAGCAGAAGAAGAGTCAGTAGTGTGAAGAAGATGGTGCAATCGACAACATTGTCAGAGCAGCCAAAGAGATCGATGCATTCGATGAGAAGATAAAGTAGTGTAGCGACGACTCTCAATGATTAGATAGGAATGCACGCATAGTGGGAACCTGGCTCTATGTCCAAGTTGAAAACAAGTATGTTCCCATGGGAAGTGTCGGAGTCACTGAAAGAGAAACTATGGTAGCCTATTGCCATCCACCTATGTTACTTGATGCCTCCGCTCTTGATATGAAGCCTTTATGCTCATCATTTTCCCTACTTCCTCGTCAATGATTTTATATCAAATTGTTAAACCATAATGTTGAATTGGGATTTCTTGAACCAAACTATACATAAACACTTACAATATTGTAAATTTGAGGTCAATGCGTAGTCTCTGGTAGTCTCAAGAAATAATTTTGTTGAGTTCAAACAATACAAGAGAAAGGTGTATGGCAAACTCATGTGAGATTATCTACAAATTTTATGCAAAACAAATAGGCTTAAGATAGGTCGTAGTATTTCAAGCAAGAAGAATGCCTACCAGAATATATTAGATTGAGGACATGATGCACGACAATATCTGTTTCACCATCATTATAAAAGGAGCCTGTGCCTGCCAGGTCCAAATGCTCTTCACATCCAGCATATAAACTACCATGAAAACATAGATAAAAAATGAAGAAGATAAACAAAAACACAAATTAAGCCAGCTTTCATTTCCATTAAACATGTAAAAAAATCTAACACTGAAAAATAGATGGAGAAATGAATAGCACTAACTTCTAACACTAAAGTTAAACATTCAATAATTTTCAAGAAATTCACTGGAGGCTTTAATTTAGATGTTTGTCCGTTGAAAATCCTTGAATCTCAACTTACTTTCCATCACATCATTCCATTTGAAGTATGCATAGAGATGTAGAACAACTAAGAGAGACATTCTTTTGAACTCACCTAATAACTCCAAAATAACTTCTTGTATTCCTTCTCCAAATAGCATGCTCGACCGCTCAGCGGAGTAAGACGGTATCAGTTTAAAAATGTTGTAGTCGGTTAAATACAAAGAACTCATTAAGTTGCAATCAGTTAAACAATGTTACAATCAGTTTAAAAATGGGAGAAACAATTTCAGAAAATTTGTTTTACATGTTGATTACCGTATGGATTAGCCTTCAAAGCTTTCATGCAGCTAGTATCTCGCCAAGCACGCCCATTTGCTGCAGAAAGAGATCACAACAGAGATATCAGCAACAATGAACAATTGAGGCAGATAACACTACAGAGAACACAACAGAGATATCACCAATGGTATACAATTTGCACAGAGATTAGGTTTGAGAAGGAAGAGATGGAGGACTGACCATCTGACATTGTCATTATAGCTGTTTGCAATATTTGAAAGACTGACAATCATCTTCAAAGACCAGGTATTACCAAAAGTCCCGCCCATATATGTTAATCCCCACACATTCAAGCCAATCATGCATAGCTTGCATCAGTCGGCCTCCCATCAAATACTTTGCAGGTCATAATATTCATCCTACAACATTGTATTTGTGAGGGAGCAATAAAAATGTTAAAAATTAACGGTAGTGGCATGGGTAGCTGTAAAAATGACATTGAAGACTACAATTACTATGGTGTAACATTATAGTAATTGTAAAACTATATTAATACACAAATAGGGCTCAATAAAATGTAGTGGATGGCATAGCAGGGAAGAACTTGATCCATATAAAACTAAGTAAATCAAATACAGGAACATGCATGGATGAAAATTTTTTTGATGAATAATTCATCATACTTTAAGAGTTCTTAAGACTATATTCCACCAAGCCCACGTTCATTAGAAACTTGAAAATTACTTCTGAAGATGGAAAGCATTTTGGTGGTAATCATGGCATCTTAAGAGAATGAGAATCAGAACCCCTTGAGAATATTTTTCCTATTTCAGGAGCATTAAACTGGAACTGTAAATGTAGTCAGCTGCATAAGCATAAAACTATCCCCAGTTGTGTGTTGTAGTCAGCTGCATAAGCATAAAACCATCCCCAGTTGTGTGTTCAGGCAACACATGTGTTCGGGCAAATCTGATATTATGAGTTTGGAAGTCCTAAGTTATCTCATTAAAGCCGAAGGAGGAGGAGCTGAATATCCCTTGCCTAGGATGAAATTAATGAAATGCAAAGCCAGGTGAGGAGGATAAGCCTTACCTGAGAAATAGTTTGAGGTAGCTCAAAGGGGAAGGATTCGCTCCCGGATTGAACACCGCCGTTGAGAAAACTTGGGGAGGATGTCTTATCTAGGCCTGGCTGAGAGAATGACAGAAAGATAGAGAAATAGTATTTTTAACCTAGATCTAAAGAAGAAGAAATCAGAGGAGAAAAACGAGCTCATGTGAAATCCGTAAAACACTTAGGTGTTAGGCATCAACGCCGCATCGACCTGGGACTTGGAGGAAAGGCTTCATCTACGGGGATTGCGTCGGCAGGGACCTCGGGAGACGGAGATGACTTTAAGCGAGAACCACGGCGTCGGCGAGGTCTTCAGGCGAGGGGTTTGTGGAGGCTTCGGGTGAGTAGCAAAGCAACGGCGAGGATTCGGGAGAAGATTTTGTGAAGGTTTCGGTTTTGGGGGAAGCGAGCACCGCGAAAGCACGGGAAAGAGTTGGAGGCACGGGAGGGGTTTTGAATAGGAAAGCGTTGCGAGGAGACGTATATTTGAGAGCAGGAAACCCAACAAGTGATAATGTTTTTTTGAGAAGATCCAATGACTGAAATTGGAATTTTGGTGTGCTTCTAAGATATTTATATTAATTTATATAATAAATATATTGTTACGTGTCGGTGATTGTGGGGGGAGGAAGCGGAGATACAAGGAGGTAAACCCTAGAACAAGAGAGGAGATGAGAAGAACTAGAGAGAGAAAGTGAGAAGATTGAGAGAGAAAGAGAAACTTGCTTAATACTTTTTCATCCCTACAAAGACACCATGAGTTCCCTTAAATAGAACCCCTCATGGTATAATTGTAAATACAACAACATATGCGAAAATATTAAAATACTACGACTATGACTCGACTTGATATAACTCAACACGACTCGATATAACGACTTGACTCATATTAAAATAATAAACTAATAATAATATAAGATAACCAATGGAGGACCCGTAACACTATATAAGATAACCAATGGATGACCCGTAACACTCCATCCATCCTACAAAACGAGCTTGTCCTCAAGATCATGCACCATGCGAGTGGAGGGATCATCTGGTACCTTGACCTCCCTCCAGAACAATGCGCGATAACGAGTAACGGCGGCGGCGATGAGCGGCGACACCATCAGGAAAATGTGTGGCAGATGAAATGACGTCGTCGAGGCCGCTGGAGGGGCTGTGAGCAGTAGCCACACGGAAGTCGGAGGGCCGATATGCAGCGGCAGGAATGGATCCGTCGGGATCGGTGGAGCAAGAGGCGGTGAAGCGGCTGGTGGGATTTGCATGGCAGGGGACGACTAAGCAAGAGCCGACGATGTATCCAGAGGCGGCAGAGCTGAGGTCTGAAGTGGAGGTGGAAGCGAGGCATGTAGAGCTGACAGAGTAATAACTGATCGAATAGGCGACGCGGTGGCTGGGGCAGTAACTGCGGAATGATGGCCACAAAAGTAGAGGGCGGTAGAGGAGTTGGTGGGGGTGGAGGTGGAGGCTGCGTCGAATTCAGGGAAAGAGGGTACCCGAAAAGTTGAGCGAGATCCTCCAGAAAACGTGTGTGTTGGCGGTGAGGGTCGCCTCAAGTTTGTCAAGAGACGCACGAGCGGGGCCGCCTCGGCAGCGCTTAATGGTGCATCCATAATATCAATTTTTTTTTGAAGGGATGGGAGGGAGGCGGCTGATGCAGTAGGTAATAAAGAAATTTAAAAAAATGTTTGTGGAAGGCTTGTGGGATGAAGATGAGCGGCTGAAAAAGAAGATGGTGAAAAGACGACGGCGTGAGCAGGACGTTAGACAAATAAAATAAAAGGAGATGGTGAAAAGACGGGTTGCTGAGATGTGTGGTGTACAGGGATTTAGGGAATTAAATAAAAGAAAAGATGGGGGCGGAATGTGTTAAAGCTAGAGGTGACATGAGGGGTACAACTACGGTGGGCTCAAGGAGAGATAAGAAAAAATAATGAGAATAAAGATGGGGAAAGACAGGAGGCAGGCAGAAGGGCTCTTTTGGAACCGGACAGAGAGAAGTTGGCCGATAGACGGAGCAGGCAGGCGGTGCTAGCTTCGACGAGAGACGTCTTCGACGGAGATGTCGGCGGAATCAGAGAGAAGGGTCGGCGTGCAATTGCTGGCTTTGACGGGCTAGGTCAGAAGGAGATGTTGTCGCTAGATGCGCTCCAGGATACAGGCGACGACGACGGCTTAACGCCAACAGAGAGCGGCATGGGCGAGCGAGAAAGCTGCGGTTGCTGACTACGACGGAAGAGGTCAGGAGGAGATGTTGTCTGCTGGTCTATATTGCTAGAAGCCGGCGTGGCTGTTGGCTGTGGATTTGAAGCGGATGCGGCCGGGGAAGCCAAACGCATTGCGGCTGTTGATGGAGTGGATGTGCAGCGGCGCTAGAGGAAAACCTACTTAGTGAAATCGAAAGGACAACAGAAGTGTGGAGCCGAAGAAGAAGGATGGCTTTGATACCAAGTTGTTACGTGTCGGTGATTGCGGGGGGAGAAAGCAGAGATACAAGGGGGAAAACCCTAGAATAAGAGAGGAGATGAGAAGAACTAGAGAGAGAAAGAGAAACTTGCTTTATACCTTTTCATCCCTACAAAGACACCATGAGTTCCCTTAAATAGAACCCCTCATGGTATAATTGTAAATACAACAACATATGCGAAAATACTAAAATACTACGACTATGACTCGACTTGATATAACTGAACACGACTCGATACAACGACTCGGCTCATAATAAAATAATAAACTAATAATAATATAAGATAACCAATGGAGGACCCGTAACACTATATAAGATAACCAATGGAGGACCCGTAACAGATATATACATATGAGAAGCTCCGCACAGGCTTCGCTCGTGCTCGCTGACTCTTAGCGGGTTGCGCCTGTATCCGAGCAGTACGCGAGGCGGGCGAAACCCGCCGCTGCAATCCGGGCACTGTGGCGCGGGGCACCGGGGGGGCGTGCACTGTCAAATACTTGTTTAACTGAGTGCAACACGGGGCTCCGCACCTACGGCCAACCGCGAAAGTATCCAGATTGTGACAGTAACCCTATCGCATTGTTGTATTCTCCATTCAATCATTGGAGGACAGCCACTGCTGATTCTTGGAGTGGCAGAGCCTACAGTTTTGATGTATACCTTCATGCATAGCTTTGCTAAGGACAGACCAGATCTGGATTCCAAGCTCTTTTTGGCCTGGGCTGGGTGGTAATAATCTACATCTGAATCAGATTTATTCTAATGAATTATTTATAATCATTACTATTATTCATTACTGAATTGGCAGGGTGTGTGTTTGGGCTTCCTTGCTTCTGTTCTTACTGGCTATTCTGGGTGCATGCTCCATCATCAACAGGTTCACTCGCATTGCAGGCGAGCTTTTCGGTCTTCTTATTGCGCTCTCGTTCATGCAGCAGGCCATTCGAGTTGAGTATTTTCCCCCTTCCAAACGTATTTCTAAATCATCGATCTCGATATTGATCCAATCTTAAGTTTCGCTAAAAGTTGGCACGATCTGATCTCGGGTCAAGTTCTAGTTAGTCAAGGGCTCCGGCAGGGGAGCGAGTCCATGAGTACATAGTTAACAAAAAAGGGTTCTTTACCGGGATCTCCCCTCAAAGTTTGCAAAATTACAGAATGCTCCTCTCTTTCTTTTGAAATTACAAAAACATCCCCTCTAAGTTTACATCTCATAGCTTGCATGCAGAAAATTCCATTAAAAAAAAATCAAACTTTTATTCAGATTGGGCAGGCCTAAAGAATTGAGTTAGCAATTGAAAAAAAAATATTCTAAGGAAGTTATAATGTCCCTTCTTATATATATATATATATATATATATATGCCAAAACATTTGTGCACATGTGAAGCCCCATAAATGTACATCAGAACAACATCAGCCACAGGATTGGCGGGCGTACGGTCATGGGGTTTTGGGGGTTAAGGAGGCTCCAAATCGAAAAGTGATCAACATGAAAGTTGTAGATCTCGGCGATCCAAACAACTTTCATGTTGATCACTTTTTGATTTGGAGCCTCCTTGACCTTCGATTTGGGACCTGAAAATTGAAAAATCGTAGCCTTACTGTAGCAGTCTCGCCGCCCAGACTTTTCGGGTCCCAAATCGAAGGTCACGGAGGCTCCAAATCAAAAAGTGATCAACGTGAAAGTTGTTTGGATCGCCGAGATCTACAACTTTTATGTTGATCACTTTTCGATTTGAAGGCGTTTTGACCCTTGCCCGTACGCCCGCAGCGACCCGTCGGGACGAGCGAAGCATGCCGTCGCTGGCCGGGTACTGTCACGCGTGGCCATCTGGGGCCGGGTACTGTGGCGCATGGTCATCGGGCCGAAGGCCCGTGCCTGTCTCTCGTATATATATATATATATATATATATATATATATATATATATATATATATATATATATATACTAGCATCTTCGAACGGGCTCCGCCCGTTCTCGATGCGTCGCTGTGGGCTTCGCCCGCAACCAAGCGGGCGAGGACACGACATGGGTTGTGGGCGGCAGCAGGTGTCGTGGACTGCGATATTGGTCGTGAGTGTGACATTTGTCGTGGGTGGCGACATTAGTCGTGAGCGGCGATATTGTTCGTGGGCGGCGACATTATTCGTGGGCGACAACATTGTTCATGGGCGGCAACAATGGTTGGGGGCGGTGCCAATGTGTCGGGGCGGCGACATTGTGCAGGGGCGGCGACATTTTTCGGGGCCGGGGCGACGACATTGTTCGGGAGGGGTGACGTTGTCCTTTTCTATACACAACACTTCAACTTCAACATCATAGACCTTTGATAAAGAACATTAATTTTAAGAAATAACAACAAACAAATATGATTGTAACATGCAAAATTTATACTTGCAATTGCAATGAAAAAGTTCGGAACAAAGTCCATACTTGCAATGCAAAATATCTCAAAAGACAACACATTTCGCAGCATTAATTACAAATTCATAACCAAAATATCTTCTTCTCTGTTGTTCAATATAGGAACATTGCATATAAGAACGCCTGGAAATTGTAGCAACATTACATGCATATAGGAACGCCTGGAAATTGCATATAGGAGCATTAACATGCAAAGTTTAAATGACGTTCGACTCCCAGATAGTAGCAACATTGCATATAGGAACGCCTGGAAATTGTAGAAGAGTAGTGTTATTCAATATATTCACATGCTCACTTAGCGGCGTTAATAAAGTTCTGTCTCGAATATAGTTTTTATCGCCAACGTGCAACCTTAAATTTAAAAAATAACCAAATACTCATGCCGAAAACCTATATAAATTAAACTCTGAGAATAACCAAAGACTCATGCCAAAAACCTATCAAAATTGGGGCATGAAGTAAAAGATTTCAAATTTTCAGTAAACAGAGAAGTTGAAGAAATCAAAAACCTATATAAATTAAACTCTGAGAATTGAAAGAAATGAAAATGATTGGATTAAATTCATTACTTCTTCTCTGATTTCAGATTTTTAGTAGATGGAGAAGGTGAAGAAATGACATGAATTTAAAAAATCATGAAAACCTATGTAAATTAAACTCTGAGAATAATCAAAGACTCATGCCGAAAACCTATCAAAATTGGGACGTGAAGTAAAAGATTTCAAATTTTCAGTAAATGGAGAAGTTGAAGAAATCGAAAACCTATATAAATTAAATTCTGAGAATTGAAAAAAATGAAAATGGTTGGATTAAATTCATTACTTCTTCTCTGTTTTCGCGAACCTGAGCTTTGAAAAACTGCATAAAAATGTAGGTTTTCAATCTTATTATCTTGTTGTTGGGGCATAAGGATTTTATGCTCAAGAGCATAAATTTATTTGTGAACCCGTGAGAGATTGTAGCCATGAACACTTTAACATGACAATGTTTTCACAAAAAGATATTTGTTGCTATGTTTTTGCGAACCTGAGAACAAAACTGCATAGCATAGGGATTTTATGCTTAAGAGCATAAATTTATTTTTGAACACCGTGAGAGATCGTAGCAGCGATGAAGTAAACGGAGAAGTTGAAGATATCAAAAACCTATATAAATTAAACTGTGAGAATTGAAAAAAAATGAAAATGATTGGATTAAATCCATTACTTCTTCTCTGTTTTCGCGAACCTGAGCTTTGAAAAACTGCATAAAAATGTAGGTTTTCAATCTTATTAGCTTGTTGTTCGGGCATAAGGATTTATAGCCATGAACACTTTAACATGACTACCGGAGGGGAAGCAGGTGCTGTGGATCGATTGTAGCCATGAACACTTTAAATTTATTTGTGAACCCCGGGAGAGATTGTAGCCATGAACACTTTAACATGACAGTGCTTGAAAAAAACAGAGTACGAAGGTTGAAAGAACAAAGACGGAGAGAAGCTTACCCTAGGGCCAGCAGGTTCCGTGCTTCAATTCGAGCACAGAGTCGGCGTAGAAGAAGAGAACAGAGTAGATCTTGCAAAAACTACAGAGCTTGCCCTAAAACAGAGAAGAATAAGGTTGAAGAAAGAAGAAGTTTTAGAAAAACTTAACAAAGAAGAAAAGCTTACCGGAGGGGAAGCAGGTGCTGTGGATCGATTCCGGCACAGAGTCCGGCGCAGTTGACGGCGGTGAGGGAAGGCGGTGAGGGTAGGCGGTGAGGGTAGGCGGTGAGGGTAGGCGGTGTGGGAAGGGGAAGTGGTTGCTGTGTTTTTTTGCAGGCGGAATGGAGAAAGGGAGAGGAATGATCGCAGGGAGAAGAACGACCTAGGCGAAGCTGATGAAGGGAGTCAAAGCAGGAGGGTGAAATGATATCGGCGTGCTGCGGGCGGTGCTTTCGGCAGAGAGGATGTGGGAAATGACATCTCGTTTCGGCGTTTGGGCGCGCTGCCCCGCGGGAATTGATGGCTGGATTTGATTTAGCATTTTGGCGTTTGCGTAATGAATCGACGGCGGAGAATGTTGGAGAAATTTGATCGGATGGCTGAAAAGCAAAGTTTGGTGTGATTCTCAAATACGTATATTGATTTATATAATAAAGATATATTCCCAGAAGGGCTTTTTCATAATTTGCCACAAATTCAGCTCATTCAGACAATAATGCAGGGAATCATCCACAGTGATTGATGCTGATAAATCAGACTGACTTTTAGCAAGTTCTGCTCAATTTTACAAAAATGAAATTTTTGAGGCCAGCTAGAAATTGTAAAAAAAAATGAAGGAGGGCTTAAACTTCAAATTCAGTATAAGCTACGAAGCACGGATACACCAAAAATAGAGCCGTACCCGTACCGGGTACGTTTCCGGTACGGATACGCTTACCGAACGGCGCGATACGTTATTATATAGCGGTAGGGGAACGGCGCCGTACCCGTACCGGGTACGTTTCCGGTACGGATACGCTTACCGAACGGCGCGATACGTTATTATATAGCGGTAAGCGAACGGCGCGATACGTTATTATATAGCGGATATCGCGGTTTTAGGGTTAGTAATATCCCGATCCCGCTCCGTGCTCGCTCCTGCCCCTGCTCCCGGCGCTGCTCCCGGCTCCCGGCGCTGCTCCCGTCGCCGCTCGCCGCTCCCGACGCTGCTCCCGTCACCGCTCGCCGCTCCCGTCGCCGCTCGCCGACCAGCAGGTAGCTTCTTCTTCTTCTTCTTCTTCCTCCTAACTTGCATACCTAGGGCAGATTTCTGGGTGAAATTTGGGCAGAATTCTGCCCAGATTTCTGGGTGAAATCTGGGCAAAAATCAGCCTAGATTTCACTGTCCAATTCTTGTAATGAATGTTCTTAGCTTATGTTTTTGTAATGAATGTTCTTGTACTTTTTTTATTACGGCATTAAAAAATATTTGTGTCGCTAATAATACAGATCGTTGTGCAACAGTTAGAGAACAATGCGGATGGATAATTCAAGTGGCCAATGAAGCTCAGTCAATCAGAACTTTCATAATGAATCGAGGAGAAATGTGGGATATAGGAGGAGATGCTTGAAGAACTTATCCAGAATTGCAAAAGATTGCTTTGAAGCTTTTAGGTCAACCTTCTTCATCTTCCTGCTGTGAAAGAAATTGGAGCACATACTCATTCATTCACTCATTAAGAAGAAATAAAATTTTGCCACAAAGAGCTGACGATTTGGTGTATGTGCATAGCAATCTACGCCTATTATCGAGGAGAAATGAATTCTACAATCAAGGAAGGAGTAAGATGTGGGATATAGGAGGAGATGCTTGGGCAAATCCATTTAATGGAGTTGGCATGCTTACGATCGCCAACTTGTCTTTAGATGAGCCAGAAATTGAAGATGCTTTGATCTCCAACAATACGGAGGAAGATGAAGAAAATGGGTGATGAGCATCTTTCAATTTTAAATGTTTATGTTTATGTTTATGAACTTCAATTTTAAATATTTACATTCATGTTTATGAACTTCATGTTTATGTTTATGTTGGCAATTGTTTAAGAACTTATCCAGAAATTCATAGATGTTTTGGCAAATGTTTATGTTTATGTTTATGTTCAAGAACTTCATGTTAAATTTTAAATGTTAATGTTATATAATTGCATTTGTGATATATAAATATATAACTATTATATTTAATACAACGTATCCTGCCGTACCCGTATCCTTGTTTTTTAAAATTTGTCGTACCGTCGTACAGGATACGTATTGTACCCGGTACCCGTACCCGTACCGGTGCTTCCTTGAGTATAAGCTACCGTGTGTGCAATCAGTGGCGGATCTAGGAATGTTAATAGGGGGCCAGACAGTAGAAATCGGGAATTAATCTTATGTTACCCTAAACCGGGCATCACCCTCATATATATAGAAACACTAGCACGTGACATATCACATGGAATACATAACTAGATATCGAAAAATAAAACGAATATTCAACTCTCCCCCTCAAGTTGGGAATATATATTGATCATTCCCAACTTGTCAGTATTGTTCTTGAAGTTGTCGCTGCTTAGTCCCTTAGTGAAGACATCAGCAAGCTGATCAAATGAGCTCACAAACGGAGTGCAGATATTCCCCTTATCGAGGTGGTCTTTGATGAAGTGCCTATCAACTTCCACATGTTCGGTCCTGTCATGTTGAACTGGATTGTGTGCAATGTCGATGGATGCCATGTTGTCACAGTAGATAGTAATAGGTTTGTTCACCTGAAGGTCAAAATCTTGGAGAATGGTTCTTAACCACAATCCCTCACAAACGCCTTGAGACGTAGCTCTCTATTTTGCTTTGGCGCTTAAGCGAGCAACCACATTCTGCTTCTTGCTCTTCCATGAAACCAGGTTGCCTCCCACAAATGTGCAGTACCCCGTGGTTGATTTTCTGTCATCTTGATTACCAGCTCAATCAGCATCAGTAAATACCTCAACCTCCAACGACTGATTAGCCTTGAACAAAATCCCACGCCCAGTGTCTTTTTGAGATATCGCAACACCCAAAAGGCTGCCTGTTGATGACGTAACGTAGGTGAGTGCATATACCGGCTTAGAACACCCACCGCATATGTCATATCCGGGCGAGTGTTGGACAGATAAATGAGCCTCCCAACCAGTCGTTGGTATTTTGAGGCGTCCGCTTTCTCCCCACTAATCTCTGCATCAATCTTATGATTAGCCTCAATTGGAGTGTCAACGGGAGCACACACAAGCATCCTAGTCTCCTCCAGAAGATCGAGAGTATACTTCCTTTGGGAGATGAAGATCCCCTAACAGGACCTTGCAACTTCAATTCCCAAAAAATATTTTAGCTTTCCCAGATCCTTGACTTCAAATTCTTCGCCCAGTTGTTTTTTTCAAGAACATGATCTCATCCAAGTCATCTCCGATAATGATTATGCCGTCCACGTACACAATAAGGATAGAAACAAGAGCACCCTTCTTCTTGATGAAGAGGGTATGATCAGCTTGACTTTGAGTATATCCAAGACGTAAAGGAAGAGCCTTAAGAAAGAGGTGAGCGGGCGAGCGGAAGCGGCGAATTGGCGACGGCGACAAAAACGAGCGGGCGAGCGGGAAGATGCGAGCGAACGGGCGACGGGATCGACGATCGGGCTGGAGCGGCGGAAGCCCTAATGCCTCTAATACCAAGTAGAAATCGGGAATTAATCTTATGTTACCCTAAACCGGGCATCACACTCATATATATAGGAACACTAACGCATGACATATCACGTGGAGCACAAACATCATCTTCCTCCAACAATTTTTTTTGAACGTCTCCATCTTTCCGGATCCCATTCTCCCTCATCCGGCCACCGTTTTGACGTATAAGTTGTAGCAGCCCAAAATCCGCCACAATTTAATTCATTCTTTCTGAGAGGGTTTTTCATATAACTATACGCAGCAGTATAAGAAAAGAGGTGTACCAGTGAAAACATAACATAACATTAAATACCAATACAAAACATTACACAAATATTAGGGTTGTTGTAAATAAAATGGATCTGAACGTTGGAGGGATCAAAGAGGGATTCTGGTGGTTGGTGGACTAGATTGGGTAAGGAGAAGGCTGGTTGGGGATAAGGAGGACTAAATCAGGGTAGGAGGTGGCTGGATCTGGGCTGTAATGGATCAGGACATATTTGGGGATGGGCGGCTGTTTGGAGGTGGATTCACGGGATGGGGAGTGTTGGAAGCAAAAGGGAAGAGGCGCGGCGGCTGGATCTGGATAGAAAAGTCCAGATCTGGACTGTTTTGGGGTTAAAAATAACCAGGCAGAGGGGGGGAGGGGGTGCGAGAGGCTGGAAAACAGGGAGGGGAGGGTAAACCGAGGGGGTGGTTCTGGGTGGTTTTAGGACCGGAGGCCTGATAAGGAAGGGCGACCTGAGGTGGGGTGGCTGGAGGGAGTAATAGAGGGGTGGCGACTTATGGAGGAGTGGCTGGATGATGGGCCTATGGTGGCCGATGGATGGACAGCAGGAAAGGGCGGCTGGATGGGGTACTGAAGGTGGACGGCGGCTAGACAGCAAGAAAGGGCGGCTGGATGGGGTCCTGAAGGTGGCCTACGGCAGGAAGGAACAAAGATGGAGGTGTAGACGGAGGGAAACATGAAAATATACAAACTTACCTAAGGAGTCGTCACCAAGGGGGTTGCACGGAGTTATCACTATGGAGGGGATCACCGGAATGAAGGAAGAAACTCTCCACACATTTATCAATGAAGAATAATGCATCCCTAAATATCCTATTTAAAAGAAATTGAAATTGGGGCACCCGAAATAAACGACTATGATTGGTCGTTGGTTTCGGGGCCAAAACTACATGAAATAATATCTGAAAATACAAAGCTATATATATAATTGATTCGCAATGTGAATCCAGACGCATCTTCAGAATCGGATCATCGATCCGGGCACGCCATATATGGTAAGTAGTCAATCCGCATCATTCTACCAGGCTTGAAAGAATTTATCTCCCGATGAATAGGAATCGGAATTCTCTTGATGCATGTCAGGTAAGACTTGATGAGGTCCACTAGAGGTCGTCCAAGCATTGTCGTCAGAAAGTATCCTCACCAATCAACTCTTCCGAAATGAAAATCTTTCATCTCCGATGAATGGAGATGGTCGTACTGAAGTCGAAGCCCAGGGACGAATCGATCAAGCTTTGTTGGTAGCATCCAGGTGTCGCCGGTGAAGGGTCGTCCGCGCTCGTGAAACAAGTAGCGACACACAAGACCGTCTGTAGAGGGGACGGACTCATGCGTAATAATCTCAGTGATAAGCTCATCTCTCAACACAGTAGTAGAAGGATCTGGTGGGAACTGAGGTGCCAATGGCGAAACCGGTGGGGACAGAATCCCGGGTAGGTGGAGGTCAAAGGTGGGCTGAAAGACTCGGGACTCAATGAGCCGTCAAAAGAAGGGGTAATAGTACGAAACAGACTTTAGAAATCTCTATCAAAACGACGATCCTCATAATAATCATTCCCAAGGTAATCGAGTCACGTCGAAGGATCAACACGATCTGCTTGCGTGCAAAGATATGAACGACGACGATAATCATATTGATTGTCTCTAATATAGTGGGATCGAGTCAGTGGATCAACACAATCTCTATAGGTGGTTTGTTGCGATCGAGAATAATCATTGTAGTGACATAAGGATCTCCCTGACGGGGTTTTATAGGAGCAGGTGTAAGTGGACTTGGGCTCCCCAAATAGAGGAGAGGAATATTGGTGATACCTAGCCATGAAGAAACCTATAAAATCTAAAACTGCATATCAAGAGAGTGCTCGCAACCTAGCTCTAATACCAATTGATGCAGGCCAAATCTATATGTGGCGGATAAACGGTGACCTAACCCTTAAAGGTCAAGCAAATCCGACGGTGTGAATTCAAATTAGATAATAGATAATTAAATCTCACGCAAATATTTCAAAGCAAGGCAAAAATAATTTATTTAAGCGAACAAGCTTTAGCTGAGTCTATGAGCTCTATAGGACCGGATCGGGTAAGGAGAAAGCTGGTTGGCGATTAGGAGGGCTGAATCGGGGCGGGAAGTGGTTGGATATGGGCTGGAATGCCTACATTTGGACAGATTTGGTGATGGCCTACTGTTGGAAGGTGGATCCACGGGATGGGGAGTGATGGAAGCAAAAGGGAAGAGGCAGGACGGCTGGATTTGGCTGAAAAAGTCCAGATCTGGACCGTTTTGGGGTTGAAAACAGCCAGACAACTTTAGGGGGGCGTTGTGAACTGCTGGAGGTTGTGCGACAGGGCTGGAAAATGGGGGGAGGGTAAACCGAGGGGTTCTGGGGTGGTTTTAGGGTCGGCAGCCTGATAAGGAAGGGGCGTCCTGAGGTGTTGAGCGGTGGCGACCATGGTTGTCAGGATCGCGATCCAGATTTTGTAAAGCGATCCTCGATCCAACTGCAGCGCCTATGCTTCTGGACAGCCACCACCACCACCAGGTCTTCCCCCGCCACCACCAATATCAAATAATTGGTGAGCTTTTATACTTCCAGTTTCATTTCTTTGTATTGTACGGATTCATTGTATTGCTATTAATATATTGCTTAAATTAATTTAATTACATCTCTTTTCATAGCGTGTATCTCGTAATTTTTCATGTGCTTTGTATTCTAATGCACTCTTGATTAATTTGCAATTGACTCCTATTTAATTCGAATGTTCATGCTTACATGTGATTTAATACATGAGTTTCAAATTTAATATTGTTTAATTAATTGCACGTCGAAACTCTTTGCCATATTGGATCATTCACACTAGCATTAGGTTTAAGGCTTGTGTCGTAGGAATGTGTGTACTTGCATTTCTCTCGCATTTTAGGGTTGTTGTGGTTCTATTACATCTACTTGTGATTGTTTGCTTGCCATTTAGGATAAGGGCACCGAAGTACATCACCTATAAATTCGTCTTGTGTCACATACTCTCTATGCAACTTGATAAATATTGATTAATACTTAAATAATATCTGTTTTTACGGTCACAGGCTAACGCAAGAATGGATACTACGCCATCTTCTCCACTATTAGGAATGGAGTTGTTTTGAAGTAGTATTCATTAATCATTATACTATAAATATATGCTTTTTTTTTTGCAATTGTTGAGTCTGTGGGTTTCTGTCAGGCCCATGGCATGACTTGTTGGTGCAAAATTTGTATGATAAGTAAGAGGAGCATAGAAAAAAATCAATTGAACCTTCTTAGTAAAAAAAAAGCAAGAAAAACTCAACTACACCAAAAAGACTCCAGGGAAGGAGTTCCAACAAACATCATTTATAATCCCTTGAAGCAGAGGCAAGGTGACAGATGAAACTAATGACGCTAGAAAGGGTTAATAGTAAGAGTGCAGAACAATCCTTCTGGCTAGGTTACTAAAAAGAACCAAACAACACAAGCAACAACTACAAATGCAGAATAAGCAAATAAAGCAGAAGAAGAGTCAGTAGTGTGAAGGAGGTCAAGACATAGCTGGTAGCCACCTCAAGGCAACCCCTAGCCGGCCAACATATGCAAGGAGGTCAAGACAAAATCCCCAATAAAACCCTAATTTCATTTAAAACCCAAGGATTACGGTATGAAAAGGTATACAGAAACTTTAGAGTTAAAATAAAGAGAATCAAAACCAAAACCCCAAACCCTAGGGTTTTCACCCATCTTCAATCCGTACACAAACCTAATAATCAACACATAAGGAGTGTAGGGAAGGAGATTACCTCTCAATCGCAAGAAGAATCACAGAAATCGGAGGAGAATCGAGCCCTAGCGAGCGATCGGCGCATGCGGCTTCCGCGAATTCCTTCCGTCGAAATGAAGAGAAATGAATAGAACCCGAAAACTTAAAGCACGGGAATAGGCCACCGCTGAACTTAGGCACCCGGTTACTCCACCGGCTCAGCCGGTCTAAACCCCTGCACAGTTAAATCTAAGTCCAACCAGCCAAACCCAAGTCCAGCCAAGCAAAGCCCATCTTTATTCATCAAAACCGGCCGTTAAATAAAACGAAATAACTGTCACAAAATCGATTGGGCACTGAATCCGTATTTTGATCATCGGAGATTTTTTCATAGCTTTTATACAAAAATTTTTATATAGATCTACGTTCAAGTCTTACTAAGTAGTCAAAATTCATTAGCTCGATGAGAGGAATCCAAATTATCTCACCAGTCTAGGCTACCCTCGGGCTCTAAATGTCCCGCAAAATCCCCGACGTCTAATTTGACTCCTACATCCCATCAGGGTGGATCTCTAACATTTTGGCGCTCTTGTGCAAGTTGTCGTGGATTAGGGTTGTCATTTTCAGGTTGCCTAGGATTAGAATCTTCTTCAATTTAGGGTGGGATAATTCTTAAATGTTGATTAGCCTCCAAGGTGTTTACACGCGTGCGTAACCCATTTACCACTTGTCTCATATCTCGCATATTTGCAGTAACATTCGTACTCACAGCCTCAATGATTTTAGTTAAATTTTTAATTTGCGCGCTCAGATCAGCCACTCCATTTTCTAAATTACTCACACGATTTTCCATTTAAAATAATTTGTATTTGAACTTTTTTGTCTTAAATTTAAGTTCAAAATAAAGGATGTTTTTTTAAGAAAATAACGGATCGACCGATCCACGGTAGAAGTGAATCGAACCTCTTCTGATACCAAACTGATGTAGACTCAAAATTATGGTTTCAAATTAAAATATTTCATAGGCAAAAAAATTTGTTTTGTTATAAAATAAAATTTGGATTTCGGAAAAAAAGTTTATTTTTTATTTGAGAAAGAGGCCGAGCAGGCCAATTCAAGGATTTCGCGATTAAACTGCTCTTACTGATAGACTGTCACAAACAGTTAATCGTTATTCAAGACAATTTGATGTAAACCGGATTAGGGTTTTAAAATCAAATAATATTTCTAGCAAAATAATTTATTTTTTCGCAAAAAGAGAGTTTTAAATATGAATTAATTTTTTAAAACGAGGGACCGAGCAGCCAAGACAAATTTTGCGCGAGCAATTCAATGACATCGCTCTGAGCTTTGAGAAGTTCGTTAATGTCATTCGAGTGAAACTCCCACGCGTCTCATGGTTCGAGTCCTTCACGAGTTTATACGGCCACAAGCAAAGTTACAAACAACAATTTAAGGATATACGATATCAAAGTAAGAGAACGCAGAGGCATGCCCGAGACTATTAAAGTAATACACATAAACTTATATTAATGTAGAGGGATGAACATGAATACCAAATCTGAGCAAGGCAGTGGACTCCTCCAAACCGGCTACGAATGAATCGAAAGCTTTCTGGGGCAGGCGGGGAGCACGCGGGGAAATCGGGCTCAGATCGGAGGGGCGTAAAGTCATCGATCGAAAACCCACCACGGTCGTCGGAATAGATCCCGATGTCGACAACGACCGGGCAGCGCTCCTCCAGTCCGTACGGGAAGTTCGGCAGAAGGGGGCGATCGGACTGGCGTCTACTTCCAAAGCTGGGAGGGGAGTCGGCGGTTTGCCTCCTTGCGCAGGAAAATGGAGAACTCAGCAGCAGACGGGACCTGGTTCGGCAATGAACAGAGAGGCCAATTTAGGGCTTCTCTGCTCTATCCGAAAACTGCTTTTTAATTTCTCTTGCTTGTTTTTAAAAGGATGCATTGAAGCCATGGATTGAGCCCATAATTTCTGCTCAAATGCTTGTTTTTTCCAAATACAAACTTGCCAAAAGAATGACAGAATACATTATATTTGTACAATACTATGCTTATGATTTTTCAAAATACGTTTATGCTTTTCTAAAATGATCCTAGGCTTGCCCCTATGTTCTACTACTAATAATACCAGACCTCTTTAGTAATAGTCCCAACAGCTGGTCAATCCAATGAGCCGAAAAATAGCACATGAAATAAAACAAGTACATGAAAAAGGCGAGTACAAGAGATAAAACAAGTACATGAAAAAATTCAAACAATAAAATATGATGCGTCGTAGGATGCATCACAATTACTCAAGAATCTAACGAGTTAAAACCAGCGCGAGGACCGTACATCTACCGGCAAACATCACAATCAATGGTTTATGGATAAGCGATAAAATTAACTAGCGTGAACGTTCGAGGCAAGCTTAAATTAATTAAATGTATTGCATAAAAGTACGCAATAATCAAGCAAGAGAGGGCGGAGTTACCCACGCATACACAAACTACTGCAGGAATGATTCCACTCCAAGACAGTTACACGGCACAGTGGAGTCAGCGGGAGGAAGTATCAGGAAACCGGAGTAGGTGTTCTGCCGGAGGAAAGGTTTGGAGATGAAGGAAACAGGGAGGAAGTATCAGGAAACCGGAGTATGGGTTCTGCCGGAGCATTAATCTATCTAGGCGATGGACCCGCACCATGTTTGTTACACATTGAGATTTTAGAAACGGTATGTGGCTGACCTATACCCGCACTATGTCATTCGACTAGACAGCCTAAAGTAATTGGTGCGGTCATTGGCATAGGAGAGAGTCATTAGCTTTATCAGGGACTAGTAATGCTCAAGTGAAAGAATCAAGTTTGGGGCTTAGGATGGTGGTGGGACTAAGGGAGTACACCGAAAGAGTGCCTTGAGAGCATGAAGAGTTTGGCCGGTCGTGTTGCCATTGATGATGAAGGACTACAGGGATCCCCAACAATGGGCAACCATCTGTTGGAAAGGTCTTTCCGAGAGCTGCAACTTTCGTGTTCAGCCCAAGACCTAGAAGTGCTCGGAACATGGCTTAAATCGAGCATGAAGCCTGCTGCGTACAGAAAACAGATTTCTGCACGCAACTTAAAGTCAAACGAACGACATCGGTTCATCTTCTTCCTCTAGCCATTCCTACAAAGTTACATTCAGATGTTTTTCCTCTCTTATTCACCATCAATAGACCACCATTATTCACGAAACCAAGTTCATTGTCTTCATAATGAAGAGAGGAAAAGGTCGAAGACAATAAAACCCTAGGACAAAGGTGGTAGCATGGCCTCTTCATAGGAGATCTTCATTTCGCACCAAAGTCGAGCTTTTTTGAGTTGACATCTCTCCTATTTCATAACTAAATATCTAGCACCAAGGGAGAGGGATGTAAGGGCCGGCACAGGGGCTGGCCGGAAATAAGATTCCGAGTCGACGACGAGTCTGTGAGCGTTGTCTGATGTTGACGAAAAGAGTAAACGACCTGCCGAAAAAGGAAATCGCAGTCGACAGCAGGCCCCAGAGTTGCTCCTCTACTTTGGACGGAACTGATTCGGCGGAAGGGAGTGTCCGCGATTGGCACCGTTGTCAACGTGGACGTGGGTGCGCGGCCGTTTGTTGGAGACGTCGATGCTGGATTTCTGCGCGGAACGGAGGAGGAGGCTTGGAGTTGCGGGGAGTTGAGGCTAGGGTGTCGGGCAAACAGGGGAAGAATGACTTAGGGTCTGTTTTGGGCAACGGCTGCGGATCAGAAAGCTGCTTTCTGATCCGCAACCGCTATATTTTGGTGTTTGACTGAGGGGCGGATCAAAAATCTCTTTTCATAAACCACAGATTTGTTTATTTTTAGGGCGTTACTTCTCCTTCGCGTCTGGCTCTTTCAAAAGCGCGTTGCCTTCTCCCGAGCCCATTATTCCTTCTCCCCAATCCCGTGACCGCTGCCTTCTCCCTGATCCCGCTGCCTTCTCCCCGATCCCACAATAATCCAGAACGGCGACATCGCCGGCCGCGACAACAAGCCGTCTTCCCGATCCCGCGTCCGCCGTCTTCCCGATCTCGCGTCGCTTCCTTCTTCCCGATCCCGCGTCCCTTCTTCTCCTTCTATCGAACGGCGACATCAAGCCCTAGCATCGGCCGCGACAGCAAGCCCGAGCATCGGCCTTAGCTTCCGTTGGACGGCAGAAATCGAGGAAATCCAGTGGGTTGGATTCCGGCTCTCTCTTCCCCGTCCCTCTTCAATCGGCGATAATTTTTCTCCTTGTGGCCTTCTCCCACGCCTTTGGCTTAAATCATGAAGTTTTTGATTTTGTGTATGTGTGTTAGTTTTTGATTTTGTGGATGTGTGTGTGTGTGTGTGTTTGATTGTGTGGATGTGTGTGTTTGTATGGATGGATGTGTGTGTGTGTGTGTTTTTGATTTTGTGGATGTGTGTGTGTTTTTGATTTTGTTGATGTGTGTGTGTTTTTGATTTTGTGGATGTGTGTGTGTTTGTATGGATTGATGTGTGTGTGTTTTTGATTTTGTGGATGTGTGTGTGTGTTTGTATTTTGTGGATGTGTGTGTGTGTGTGTGTGTTTTGTTGATTTTGTGGGTGTGGGTGTGGGTGTGGGTGTGTGTGTGTTTGTTTGTGTATGTGTGTTTGTTTTTGATTTTGTGGATGTGTGTGTGTGTATATGGATGGATGTGTGTGTGTGTTTTTTATTTTGTGGATGTGTGAGTATATAGGTATGGATGGATGTGTGTGTGTGTGTGTGTGTGTTTTATGGATGTTTGTGTGTGTGTGTGTGTGTGTGTGTGTGTGTGTGTGTGTTTGATTTTGTGGATTTGTGTGTGTCTATGGATGGATGTGTGTGTGTGTTTGTGTGTTTTTGATTTTGTGGATGTGTGTGTGTTTGTATGTAAGGATGTGTGTGTGTGTGTGTGTGTGTGTTTGATTTTGTGGATGTGTGTGTGTGTGTGTTTGTATTTTGTGAATGTGTGAGTGTGAGTGTGTGTGTGTTTGTGTTTTGTGGATGTCTGTGTGTGTATGGATTTGTGTATATGGATTTGTGTATGAATGTGTGTGTGTATGGATTTGTGTATATGGATTTGTGTATGAATGTGTGTGTATATGGATTTGTGCTTGTGTGTGTGTTTTTGTGTATGTTTGTGTGTGTGTGTGTGTGTGTGTGTTTGTGTGTGTGTGTGTGTTTGTGTGTGTGTGTGTGTGTGTGTGTTTGTGTGTGTGTGTGTGTTTGTGTGTATGGATGTGTGTGTGGTGCGTGTTATTTTAATGATTGTTATTTTAATTAGTAATTGTTATGATAGGATTTTGATTAGTAATTGTTATTTTAATTAGGGTTTAGGGTATAGCATAATGGTAAAACCAAAGGAAGGAGGAATCGTAGCGAGTTGGGAGTCAGGTGAAGTGATGTTATTTTGTGATCTTTGCATAAAACAGATTGGTTTGGGGAATCGGCCAACCACCCACTTTAGCAAAGAAGGGTGGAAAAATTTGATTGCAGGGTTTAAAGAACGAACCGGGAAAAGCTACGATCGATTGCAAATGAAAAATAAATGGGATCATTTGAAGAAGGATTGGAAGTTATGTAAAGAGCTGAAACATGGCAAGACTGGTTTATGTTGGGATCCAGAGAAGAGAACTATTGCTGCATCAGAAGAATGGTGGGCAGAGAAGATTAAGGTCAGAACAAATTCATGTTTGATTTCATAAAATTAGTTTTTACTTTGACAGATTTTAATATTTATATATTGATTAAAACAGGTTGTTCCAGCGACGAAAAAATTTCGATACAGAGGTATTGCACGGTTGCACCTGAGTTGGAGGAGAAACTGAACACTATGTTCAATCAAGTTGTCGCAACTGGAGAAGACTCATGGGCTCCTTCAATTGGGAGTTTGCCACCGACCCACCGGATGTGGGGAGGATCCAGTTGGAAGATGATGATGTAGCAGATAACATGGAAAACAATCATGGTGGTACTGAAGATATAGGAGGTGATTCAACACCTCATGGGAATGTGTCTTCCTCGGCAAGTAAAAGAAGAAATATCGGGAAGAACAAAGGAATGACATTTTCTTTGATGTCAGATTTACATCAATCCACTCTAGCTGTGAAGCCTCCACCAGTTGTCATAGTCAAAGAGGTGGTGGAGTTGATTTCCAGCAGCCCAGAGCTACAAGCAAACTTGGATCTATATTACTTTGCTCTCGAGCACATCAGGGACAAGACCACTAGGGAGATCTTCATGAGTATCCCAGAAGATATGAGGGTTTGGTGGATTATGAAGGCGTACGAAAAGAGGACTCAGTTTGATTCATATCAATTTATTTTCGAACAGGTGATTGGAAGGATTGGAAAAAGCAGACGCCGGATGTTGGAAGACCTTTTTTTTTCTATTTTTTAGAACTATGTAAAAGACTACTGTTATCAGTTAATTTTACATATTTATATATTTTAGTTTTTTAAAAAACAGCTTCCAAAAGTTGTTTCTCCAAACAACTAAAATTAGAAAATCGTTTTTCAAAGCGCACTTCTGCACAGAACACCCAAATACTGCAGCTTTTCAAAACTGCTCCCCAGAGATCTATTCTAAAACAGCTCTATCCGGACAGCAGATTTTCAATCCGCCCAAGCTGTCCCAAACAGACCCTTAGTCTTCCCTGTCTATTCCCTTGCAGATCTTGTCCTCTGGCAAGCTGGAGTTTTTAAAGGCGAGAAACTTTCCATTTTTTCACAATATTTCCCAAAGTCTGATATAGCATGAAATTGTTTTGACATAAATATGTTTCCTAACTTAATTCCTCAATAAATTTTCTCATCGAGAATTATTTAATTTCTCCATTTTTTTGATTTTATGCTTTATTTGGTTTTATGCTAACTTAATTAATTTAAGCTTGTCCCTTCTCGCCCTAACTATTCAATTTACCGGACAATTTATTTAGGGTCTCATCAGCTGGTCAAACCTTTGAGCCGGAATCCAAAATAACATAAGTACAAAGGGACATTGACCGAAAAAAATAACAACAATAAATAAATAAATAAAAACTGGCGCGTGATGATATCACACGTCCTTGGATGCGGCGATGACTGCATCAGAAAATCTTTTTAAACAAGATATTTAGTGTCAAGATACAATTTTAAGCAAATGTTCTGTTGCCATTTATATAATTATATTGTATTACTCCCACTCTAAATTTCTGTAATATCGACGAGATGACCTAAACACATATTTTCCTAATATTGTTTAAAAGTGCTTCAATCGAAAGCTCCTACATATTAAAACCATTAAAAAAAGGCTTTGTTCTAATTATGACATCTTTATAGCTTTCACAATTTCCTTATTTACTAAAAAAATCAACTTCTACCAAACCTCTTACACTGTTGGAAAATTATAGCATGTAAATTTTAAACTAAATTGCAATCCAAAATGGATAGAAAAACACTATCACATGGCTTGCATAAGCAACATATTATCACTGGAGTACTAAATGTAATAGCATTTTCCCCAATTAAACTAACTCATTTTTACTGTATCTATCAAAGTACATTATCCTCACTAATTTCATTCATCCATAAAGGTAACACATACGTCACAATTAACCAGATGGAATTCATTTGCCTTGATAAACATGAAGCTCCATTGGAATTTGAGAACCTATGTCGCACCCATCACATTAGGCGGATCTTCCAATCAATAAAGAAGTTTTTCTATTTTTAGTCATTTTTCTTATTTTGGTAATCTATTTATCTTTGATATTTTTTCTTGTGCATAACAGTTCTATTTTTCATTTATTATTTAGGACTAACTAGTTTCACTGGTCAATAAGACCTAAAATAAAATGGTTTCAAAGTTAATACAAATCATTAAAGATATAGCAAAAAAAGTAAGTGAAAGATTTCAGATCTATTTATGATGCAACCTCCGTCGCTCCGTGATACTATCACACATTAGTTATTTTTGTCATTATTATGTTATTTTATATCATGTGTGCTTTTTCAGGGAACAAGTTTCGTTTGAGTTTTTGGTTCATCCGGTTGACTACCCGATGAGACCCTGAATAAATGGTCTGATAATTCTAAATAGTTATGACGAAATAGGCAAGCTTAATTAATTAAGAACGCATAAAGCTAAAGGTGGAAATAATTTCATATAAGAAGATTTTATAATTTTGCTTTTTAAAATGGAGAGAGCTTTGGAAAGAAATAAGTAAGAATAAAACATTAAAAGATATGTGATTATTATTTGGGACAATAAAATTAGCATTTATGTTCTACCCATGTTATAAAACTTCCCGTAAAAGAAGAGAGAGGGCTTCGGGGAAGAAACAGAGGAACGACTGCATTGTTTCTTCTATGGCCTGACAACCCAGAAAAGACCTCTAGCAATCTCGCAGCACACCTTCCTCGATGACCTCAGGAGCTTCTTCACCAACAACGAATGCGGCAGGAGTTTTGTCGACCAATCAACACCACCAAACCTTCAGGCTCTCGATTTTCACTGTTGTCGCCCAACCAATTGAAAACGTTCTTCCGCCTTTCGGTTTTCGTCGACCCCGACGACCTATTGTGGTGGCCGGATCCATCGTTGCATGTTTCTTTCCATAGGGTGGCAACTAAACCCTTGCCTGTGTTTAGCATGCTGCTTGTAGTTGCAGATTGTCAATCAATATTTGGTAAGGGAGCTCGTCCACATCCATATTTGTTGCATCCAACCCCAACAATGCTACTAGATTGAAAGTGACCTTTGCCTTGCGGAAGGTTCGCATATGCTTGGGTAATTCTGCCGTCTCTCTAGCTTCATTTTTTCCGTAGTATGCAATCTACTTAATTAAATAAAAGCTTGCCTAGAACGTTCACGCCTATGTTGTCAAAGGCGCAAGGTGCACCGAGGCGCAAAGGGGCCCTGAAGCCTAGGTGCAAGGCACAGGCGCGCGCCTGAGGCACGTGAGACGCAAAAATGAGAGAAAAAGGAAATTGAGCGAATTGGGCGCCCAATTCGCTGAAATTGAGTGAATTGGACGCCCAATTCGCTGAAATTAAGCGAATTGGACTCTCATACTTGGCAATAATTTGAGGCCATGATTGTATCTTCTTCTTTTTTGATGAATTTTAATGAAGTTAGTGAGACACAACCAATAAGACTAGTGCAGAGCGGGCCAATGTATAAAATGCAAACTTGAATCACACTATGCCTAAATGATTTATTAATTTCGGTGTGTTTGATAGTGTAATCATTTGTTCAAATTTTTTCATACAGTTATTAAATTTCCAATAGAGACATATAAAAAAAATTTCAATAGAGAATGTTCACTCTCTACCTAATTTGCAGTAATATTTCCCAAGTGTAAAATTTTTTCTATCCTTGCTAACACGAAATATTATTTTTAGGGTTCAATCCATGTACTGAAGACATAAGAGAATACTTTTGGGTATTTTTTTGCATAACCAATTAGCAATAAGTTGAACCCCATATTGAACTGTACCTCTGTTTTTGGCTTTTTGCATTTATTAATTTTGTCATTTATCCAAAAATTGATCACACTCAATACCGTTGGTAACTAACTTTCTACAATGTGTCAATATATTTTTATGAATATGTACATGACATAGCATGAAATGAGGAAAAATAACTTTGATAGCATTCATTAAAGCCAACTATCTATCTGTCACTGGAACAAGCGGTAAAGAACATGAATTCAAAATAGATTAAAAGCATTCAAGAGTCCAACAGTAGTTATGTTCTGTCTCATCTAACATAAATATAAACTCCCCAAAAAATGATTGATTTGTAGAAGTGACACCAACTAACGATAATAAAGACATCTGATATCTATTGATTTTGTATGTGCAATCCAATTAAAATACAGATGTAAACATCCATCATAACTTTATAGAGAAAGGATGTGAAAAAAACATGTTTTCTGGTTGTGAGATATCCCTTTTCACTCTGCTATAACAAACATACTCAGCTTCTATAACACATTTATAAAAAAATTAATTCAATGTTCTACCTCCCAACTCATTCTTGTGAACTTCTGCTCTATAATCAGATTATAAATTGTCTTTATTGTTGTTGCATTTTCTGGATTCCATTTCATAAGAGAAGAAAGATTTTATGGGGTTTAACTCTAAATGTACAAAAACGTGATTGTGTTTTCCACACGACACCTCAACTTTGCATTCATCAACACACATTTCCTTCTAACTTATTACTTGAAATGAGCATCCACATTTTTTTGAAGTGGTCTTACGCAAGTTTTTCCTCATTTTTTTAGCATTGCCACGATTATATTCAGCTCTATCACATCCCAAAAGAACACATGGTCATGATCTATTAATTAATTTATCAAAACTTAATATTGTCACAATATAGCTCAGGCTTCTACCAACCTTACGTGCTCAATTAATCAATTCTACACAATGGACATTAAAGAAATTTGTGGTGGACAATACCATATTCTGGAATGAAGGAAGAAATCTATGTGGGACTCCATTGTTCTGATTGACAAGGATTGACCCTAATAACAAAAGCATGATTTAGATAAGGTTACGCCCTAAAATTCAACAATTTAAGTAGTATGACGCACAAAATAAATCCATACAAATGAACAAATAATAATTGGCTCATCTCCTTTGACTCACTATTGCTAGAGCCATCAAAAACGGAAGATAAATCTATCGATTGAATGGATATCGGATCATTCAACTTGGTAGAATGAATGAAAATCGGGTCTCTAGATGAGTGATGCTTAAAACTCAATTGAGTGGAGGAAAAACAGTATTCCATAAAATTTAGGATTTCCACGGGGAGAAATGGAAGAATGACAAGATTAGGGTTTGGAAAAAACCTTGCTTCCATGACCAAAAGAGGAAAATCATGAAGAAGAGAGGTCGTCGACCAAGCCTTCATCGTCGGCCATGGAGAGGGGAGGCGGCGGCGGCTCCGTTTTCCACCGGCGAGGAGCGAGGGAGGTGAGGCGATGCTTCACGCGAGAAAGAGGCGAGAAGTTTCAGGTTTCGCACTGGAGGAGGTATCGGGAAAGTCTAACCCTAGCAAGAGTTGTAAACCCTAGCAAGGTATCGGGAGGTTTCACACGGTTTATATATAGTAATGGTCTATATATAGCACCACCCATAATAAATAAAGAGTGTTGTTATAGGTACATCAAATTTGATTATAGGCATACCAAAAAAAACGGTGTGAACCACTTAAAACCTAATCTCCTCTACCAATACCCACACACTGGCTTCCTCCTTTTCGCGAACTGCATCCGCCCGCAATCCCTCTGCTTCCCTCCCTCGCCATTACCTGAATACCCACCGCCGGCCGCCTATTTTGCCGGAAAATCACAGGAGGCCGGTTGTCTTCTCTCCCAACATTACATGCACACCGTCGGCCTCCTCTTTTTCGCGAACTGCAGCCGCCCGAAGCCCTCTTCCTCCATCTCTCGTCGAAGCCCTAATGCCCATCGGTGGCCGCCTATTTCGTCGGAAAAATCAGAGAGATTACCGGTAAGAGTTCAAAATCTCCTCTCCCGTGTATCTTTTTTTAGGATTTAAGGCTCTCCATGTGGTTAGGGTTTCTAACTTTGGGCAGATTTTTCCTCCAGATTTCCGTTTATTCTCCAATCTGAAGGTGTTTCTCTTCTATTCCACTTAGCCAGCCTTTATCAAGGTATAATGTTTATGTTATATTTATTGTTGTTATACATAGAGCAGATAAGCTTGATGGAAGGCCTAAACCAAGAGTTTTTCTAGGTTGTGATAGGGGTGGTTCTCAACGTGATAATCAACATTCAAAGGATTGTGAGAAGAAAAATATAAGAAAAACAAGCTCCAAAAGGTGTCAATGCCCCCTTTTCTTTACTTGGCCAAAAAAATTCTTGTGCGGATGAATGGAAAGTTGAGGTCAAATGTGGTGTGCATAATCATGAATTTGTATATCTTGAGGCTCACAGTTACGTTGCAAGGCTAAATGAAAATGAGCAAAAGATTGTTGAAAAAATGTATGCTTCCGGCGTAAAGCCTAGAAAAATTCCGTCCACCTTAAGAAAGAGAAATCCAACAAATTACTCTGTGATGAGAACTATTTACAATGAGAAGAATAAGTTGTACAAGAAAGAGTTGCAAGGTGAAACCTCTATTCAGGTCTTATATAAGTGCATTATGGATGCAAAGTACATTAGTTATAATCATGTCAACCATGCTACTAATAATTTGGATAGCTTATTTTTTGTACATCCTACTTATATTCAGCTCAGCAATATGTTTCCGGATGTTTTTGTCATGGATTGCACTTATAAGACGAATCGTTATAAATTACCTTTACTGTCCATTATTGGTTTGACATCTACTAATATGACATTCTTTTCATCATGTGCTTTTCTATCAAATGAAACTGAAGGTAGCTATAAATGGGCTTTGGATTGTTTTAAAAGTACATTGTACGCAACTTCTTTGCCAAATATAATGGTAGTTGATAGGGAAGTCGACTTAATGAATGTCGTAAAAGTAACTTTTCCTCAAACAAGAATTTTATTATGTCAGGTGCACATTAGCCACAATATTTTAGCACATTGCAAGAAGTTTTTCAAGCATGGTAAGGAATGTGAAGTGTTTTTATAAGAATGACAAACGTTTGTGAACTCATCGACTATTAGTGCTTACAACATGCATTTGAATGTTATGTTAGCCAAATACTCAGATAAATATTCTAACGTTGGAAATTATGTGATGACAACTTGGATAGAACCATACATAGAGTACTTTGTCTCAGCTTGGATTGACAACTTTTTGTATTTTGGAAACTCAACCACCAACCGCGTGGAAAGCAGACATAGTCACCTTAAGAGGTTTTTAGAAGTATCTGTTTGTAATTTAACATCTATTTGGAAAACATTTGATAAAATGCTTAATCTACAACACACTGAGATTAATCATTCTTTTGGGCAAAGTTCGATACAAGTAAACACCGATTTTAGAGGACCACTATATACAGATTTGATCGGTTTTGTTTCGATTGCGGCATTGGACATAATAAAGAAAGAAGAAGAGATGGTGAAGAGTGACCATCCGATATCTACAGAATGTTTACACAAAGTAAAGTATACAATGAGCTTGCCTTGTTCTCATGAATTAGTGATTTATATGAATCAATCTGCTGCATTTCCATTATGGATGGTGCATAAACATTGAAGGCAACTAACCTTGAAAGCTACAATATTTGGTGCAACTCAAGTAAAAGAGGAGAATGACTCATTGAATGTAATAGAAATTGTGTTGGACGGTTTACTAAAGCAATACAATAGTATACCTGCTGCTCAACGAAATGAGATGAAACGAAAGTTACATGAGATAATGAAACCTACCGCAACTCAAACAAAAGAACCGTTGGTACCAAAAGAGAGCTTTCTTTGTTTGAACATGTCTTAAAAAAGGAACATAACCTCTCCCTAAAAGCAAAGAAGTTGATTCCAAGAAGAAGTGTGAATACAAATAGGTTTCTTAAATGCATCTGTAAGGAAATGCCTTCGTACATATCTACTCATATAACAGATGCAATAAATGTAGTTGGTGATGGGCATTGTGGCTATCGAGTGGTTAGCAATGCACTAGATATGGGTGATAATTGGTTTCAAGTGCGAAAGGACTTAGCAGAAGAGATGAAAAGTCATGAAATTTAATACAACAATCTATTTGGAAATGTGAGACGTGCAGAACTATTGCTATCTTTGGATTGTACTTCGGTGTCAGCTCCATTGGACAAGTGGATGACAATGCCGGACATGGGATTGGTGATCGCATCATGTTACAATGTGGCTGTAGTTCATTACTCAAAATTTCAGTCTTTCACATTTCTACCTTTACACGCTGCCACTCGAACAAGCCGAAAGATTATCTTTATTGGATTTGTCAATAATAACCACTACATTCACTTGTTGATGCGCGATGGTTGCCCGCTACCGCTAGTGATCTCTATGTGGACGAGATATCATGATCCAGTAGCAGATGAGTGGGACTTTAATTACATCTCAAGCGATAGAGTTCTCCACGACAAGAAACAAGATGAAGAAGTAATTAATTTGGCGGATCCCTGATATGAGATAAACTTTTTATTATCAAATATTCTTACTAACAACTAAGTTTTATTATAATACTAATATAAAAGTTTTTGTGCAGATATTTGGAGTATCACATTTACATTTCGATGTTCATCACAAAGAAGTAAAACAATAGGTAGAGATATAACATTGTATCTTTTATTTTGTGTCACGTGTTACATACTAAAATTGTTATGTAATTTTAACATATGCAGGTCGAGACGATTGAAAAGAAATTGAGCTCAAGTTTTTGAAAAAATGATGTGATATGCTACCATAGTCGATGTTTAAGAGTTGGCTAACTCATTTTGTCTAATGGACTGTTATGAATCTTTTGTTTGTTAACTTAATTTTTGTCTGAACTACTGCTACAAATTTCCTGTATTTTTTGGCCTTGAAATTTCTAAAAGTACTAGATAATGATATAATTATAAAATCTCAAAAGCATGGTGGGTGCCCATTAATTGCTTTTGTTTTTTAAATTGCACTCATTTTAAAAATCTGTTTTTGGTGTGCAATTATATGTTTGGTGTACAAATATCTAAATTGAGCTGCATTTATATTTTGGTTGCATATAACCAAAATAGGTGTGCCTATAACATCACTCTAAATAAAGGATTGATAGTTGTTGTCACAAATAATGATTATGTGCACATCAAAAAATAAATAAATAAACAAAAAAAATCAATTTTTAAGCACCGACGAAACTGGTTCTGACGATGAAAGTCAGAGGAGGCAGTGCAGATAGCTAGTAGCAGTTGGCAGTGATTAGCAGCAGGTCGCGGGTTTGACGACTAGACAGTCTTCTTCCTTGGCTGATACCAAATTGATGTAGGGATGTCTCTTCGAGACACGTCGCGTGATCGCGACGACGCTTATGACACGATCTACGACCTCTAACCCGCACACTAACGTAAACGCAGCCACAGCAATTATTTTATTTATCGCACGCGCTAACAATACGGATCGCCGTTCCGCAATTAGATCGAGTGTCGGCTATAGGCCGAACTCTTTCCGGCTAAAAGGGATAATATTGATCCCGGACGAGCTTTTGGGTTGTACCAAAATAGATCCACCAAGAACAAATGATTCGAAAGGTGGTTGGATCTATCCCAACAAAAGAAAGCGAGGAGTGCCAAATCCTTTTACGAATCCGTCGGAAAACCAAACGAAAAATACAAATCGGTTATTTGTTAACCTCGAAGAATAATAATTCAGAAAATAACGCCAAAACGTCCACCACAAGAACTACCTAGGAAAAGAAAATCTCTTGTGTAGCGATTTCGTTACCCCTCTCGGATTCGTAGATCCGTGATGATTGGATCCACCAAGAATGATCGTTTCTCCGTTGAAGGCACCATCCTTCTATCTTTAGGTAGGCTAATTTAGTAGGCTAATTAATTAGAAAATATAATTATCTTGAAATGCAATGAAGTTCCCAATATAACTCTCCAAAATTTCAAATTTTGAAATTTCAAATTTTCAGATTTCAAATCTCAAATTTCCAATTTCGAAATTTCAAATTTCAAATTACAAAATTCAAAATTCAAAATTCAAATTTCGACTTTCGAATTTCGAATTTCAAAATTCAAAATTCAAAATTCAAAATTCAAAATTCGAATTTCGAATTTCGAATTTCGAATTTCAAAATTCAAAATTTAAATTTCAAATTTCAAAATTTCAAATTTCAATTTCGAATTTCAAAATTCAAAGTTCAAAACTTTTAAGTTTCATGAAAACTAGTTTTTCTACATAATGGTCTGCAAATAGCGGCCTTAAAATGTCAACTTTTCTCAAAATATAAAATTTAAAATTTCTGGAATTTCTCCCTCTAATTATTAGTAAGAAAACCAAAAAAAAATATATTTTTATTAAGTACTTATTTTTATTAATTAATTTGAAAATTTAGTATTTGGTGTGCTAATAGCGGTCTAGATTCTTATTTTCTAAATAAAAAAATTCCAGCAAAAATTTTTAATGTTCATCCTATTTTTCCAGCAAAAACCCTATCCTATAATCTTTACAACCTTAGAGGTTTAGCGGGAACAAATCAATCTTTAAAAAATAAATAGACCCAGGCTTTTTCTTTTCTTTTCATGTGCACCGGTTCTGGTTGAGATTTCTCTCCGGTTCCCCCGGAAATGGCCCAAGACTTCAACGTCACCCGAGGAAAATCATTTATGACAGGTTGTCGGAGTCCTCCTTCCCCACCTTCCTCGATTGGTGCATTTCGCAAGGAGATGAACCGCAAATTTGACAACCTTGAGGATTTATTAGCCCAACTTAGTGGTCAGTTTTCGACGTCTCCTCTTGAGGCCCCTAGACAACACCACCAGTGTGATGGTAATTCTAAGTCAACTAGGATCGTATCAGCCCCCTACAATGGGTTGGGAGGTCCCCATGCCTTCCTTAGTTGGGTTGTTGAGTTGGAGAGTTACTTCGAGCGTGCACTTGTGCCAGACCACTCCCAGGCTTGCGTTGCGAGTATACAATTAACTGGTCTAGCCTGGCGCTTTTGGAACAGTGCCAAGAGACGTTATGCACCTGATGCCAGTTGGACTATCATGAAAAGTCTTCTCACCCAACAGTACGCTCCTGCGGAATTGTTGGATGTAGTGACACCTTTACGGCGGGGCACTAGTCCCTTTCCTGTTTATGAGAGTGTTCCTATCAGCGTGACTGAATCTGATCTTGTGACTACGAGTATGCCCGTCACTGAGGACGGTGCTGTAAATGTTGACAACATGAGTGACGATGAGGAGATTGGTTACCCCAGTGACCTGGATGACGATTTCTCCTCAGAGGAATTATCTCTGCTTCCCCTCGTCGAGGTTTCTGAGAATGATACTGATTCTGATTTGGGCGAAGTAACTTATGAGTTGATAGAATCACCCTATGACGAATGTTTCTCTGATTGTGAGTTAGGTGAAGGCGAGCCAGATGAGTTTACTGTGAGGGAGAATCCTGTGTTTGAATTATCCTATGATTTTGATGACTTGCACCCGGAGGATTACACTTGGACGAAAAATCCATATTTTGACTTTCGGCATGATTTAGCCCCTCCTCTGGAGTCTATTGATGCGCCCATTCATGAGAATTGTACGGCTGCTAATATAGTGATTTATGAGTTGGAAGAGTTACCTTATGGTGAGAGCTTACCCGTTCGTGATTTATGCGATGATACGTTAGGACATGAACTGGTTATCTTTAGCCCAAGACATATTGTAGAGCCACCTTCTGAGATTTTTACCGCTACTGCTGACGTGACCGATGTGTTTGGAGGAATACCAATCGAGAGAGTTATTATTTTAGAGGACGATATTGAGGTCAACCCGGGTGAGCGTCCCCTGATGCAAACTCCGTGGCATGAATTTAATTGCATTATTAACTCTCCCCTCGTATTAGTTTTACCGGCTATCCCCACCATTTTGTTGACCCGACCTACGGATCCGTTTGGATATGAGATTATTTTGCCTGTTTGGAGTCAATTTGTTTTATCTTCCACGATGGATCCTCCTTGGGACATGTCACATAGCGTGAAGATAGATTTTGTATGTGGTCATGATGAAAGTCTCATAAATTCGGTACCCTTTCGACTTCCTAGGATTGACCAAATTTTCGAGAATCCATTAATGATGTGGTCATCGTTTGTCCCATCGGATTGCATTCAGTTAGTACCACCTGATTTAATTCGACTACTACCACCGGATCTAGTCCCGTTTTTGCCACCTGTTCGCATTATGTTGGTGCCACCTGATCCCGTTAGGATGATGCCTCCTGATGTAGTTCCTCTGGTGCCACCAGCGTTATTTCCGTTGGCACCGCCATTTTTAGTTCCGATGTCGACACTACGTGTAGTTCCCCTAGCACCACCCTATTACTTTATGTTGATGCCATTATGTTTAGTTCCTGTGGTTCGTACTTATTTATTTCCTTGGGTTTCTACTTATGTAGTTTCGTTATTGCTATGCTTTATGTTAAGCCTATATGCACTTATAGTTGCCTCTCACATGTCCTTATTACATGAGCACCGTAAGGAAGCGCTAGTCACGCACATGTCATCTTATTATGCTATTGCTAACTTACATAAGAGAGAATTTCCCTATAAAGTTCTCGGTTTACTTTTGGTGCGTCTCGCCCCTAAACGGATGCCTACGGGTACTATAGAAACGTTGACGATTTGGCGAGTTAGAACTTTTCGGATTTTTAATCAAATTGGAAAAACAAAATATCTATTGAGATTAACCATTGAATGGGGTAATTCCCATAGTTTAAATGTTTCCAATTTCACGCATTATGTTTTTCCACCATTTAGAATATCTAACTCTACGTTTGGTGCCACTAAATTTGCAATTGGGTCGGGGGGTGAGTTGGTTCTTGGATCATTCTCTCCATTGGTCTCCAACGGAGGTACGTTGATGGTTGAAGCAGAAATTTGTCTTCTTTATTTGCCTAATGCGTTTTCCAAGTTCCACAGGACAAATTTTTGGCTAGACAGGTTCATTGATGGTGCTTGGCTCTCCTCTCCAAGCGGTGGTATGCAGTGTTCCGTAATGCGATGGTATGATCGTCCGGTATCCGGTGGCTCTTGGACTCCGGACTCGACAAAGGTTCTTTGGGATGATGCTCTTCGGCGCCAGTACCTCCATGCCAACTCATCGGTGATGAGTTCATTGAAGCGGGGGAGGATTGATGAAGACGACATCTTCATTCATGTTGTTGATGATGGTGACGAAGATGGCGTAAATATGATGACGGCGATGGCGACGGCGATGGCGTTCTCCTACATGTTGGAGATTGATGGCGTAAAGATGATGACGGCGATGGCGACGGCGATGGCGTTCTCCTACATGTTGGAGATTTTGACGGTGACGGCAAAGGCAAATTATTACATAATAAAGACTTTTATTTAGTTATTATGCATGTACTATTTCTTCATGTATTTGTTTAATTTTTGATTATGTTTTATTTTCATTTGGGCTGCAAATAGCCATAGCTTGTAATAGGCCTATATATAGGCATGAACTTTTCATTGTTGGATTATTGATGAAGAATGAAAAATTGAAACCAAAATTCAAGATTGAATTTCCCCCTCTTTTCCTCTTCCCCCTTAGGAAATTTTCGGCCCTCCTCCTCTTGCTCCCTCTCTTGGCCGCCGGCCACATCCCCTCCCCTTCTCTATCTCGGCTCCCTCTCCTCCTCCTCCCTCTTCTAAAGAAAACCAACCAGCCCTCCCTCTTCACCCCAAAACCCGAGCCCCTTCCTACTTCCCCAAGGTCTCTCGGCCATCCATTAAGGATCCCTTTCCCCCCATTGTTTTGTGAAGAAATCGGCCAAGGCAAGTTTGCCTCCTTGTGGAATCCTAACACCGGCGTGAAGCGAACAAAGCGGACAAAATTTCTCTCCGATCGGCGAAACTCCGGCGGAGCCGTGGAAGAATAAATCCAAGAGAAGTGAACCGGAATCATCCATTCCGGTTGGGGTAACGAGAACTACTACCGCTTGTGTGATCCATTATTTTTTTAGATAATTTTATTTGGTGGAATTTCCGTGCGTTATTTTTGGAATCGTTATTCGTCGTGGTTTAATTTTCATATAGCTTAAGTTGTTATTTCAAGAGTGTTTAATTCTCCGAAAGGTTTGGCGAACCTCGTCTTTCGTTTTGTTGGGGGAGATCTACCAATTTCGAATCGAACTTTTCGGTAGATCTCTTTTGGTACAACCATCGCTCGTTCGGACCGGGTGGGTCCTTTTAGCTTGAAAGAACGACGACCTATAGTCGTTTGTTCGATCTTAAAACGGCGTGGCTACCATACGATTAGTAATAGTTGATAACGTTGTTCGTGAGTGTGCTGCGTTTAATTATTGTGTGAGCGTAATAGTGGAAATAGAGAGGCGTACGTGTAATCCCCTTAGCCGTTATAGTGACAAACATAGTGGCCTACATCATTGGCAGTTTCCCAGCTTGGATAAACCAGTTCGCCTCTGGCGGACTGACTAGCAGTTCAGTCTATTTGCGGTAACTTCTGCGGTTATGCGACTTTGCGGTGAGGCAACTAGGAAGTGCGGACATGGCTTTCTTTTCAGCAGGCAATAAGGCAGTTCACGACTAAAGGTGTGGTCTGGGAGTTTAGCGGTTTGGCGGCTTGAGCTACTCACACGATCTTAATGGATTGGTGACTTTGGCGGTTATAGAGTTCTGTATGCCAGCTTTATACTTGTTTGTTTTTTATGGTTTCAATCGAGTGCATTGAGAAATCATGTTTCACAATATATGTCCCGCTTTGTAAAGAGGATTGTTAATATAATTTCTGCTATTGTACTTCTGGTTGCTACTGGTTTATTTGGCTTGGTTTATTAAGTGTTCCTGCGATCTCCCCGCTTCATAAATTTTACATGATATCAGAGAGACAAAGGTTTTAGCAGTGATTAACCTCAGAGGTTTGTTAAGTTCCTTTGGAAGTCTAGGTGAACCGGAATCTAGCAATGGAAGGTGGTTATACAATAGGCCTTGGAATTGAGCTCATTGCACAGACTAACTACAAAAGTGGAAGTCTTGTGTACAACCCCGTATCCGGCGAGTGGTTCGACAGTAGCCAAACCGACCAGTTCAGACCACCCCAATGCCCAGGCGAGCTCGGCAGGGAAATATGTAGGTCGAGCTCGGCATCCGTCAGGCCAAGCTCAGAGTTCGTCGGGCCGAGCTCGGAGTTCGTGGAGCTGAGCCCAATGAATGGGGGATTGGACTAGGGGCGAGCAGGGCCTGCCGAGTCTGCACTCGCCCGAAACTAGGGGCAGGCGAGTGCCAATCTCACCAGACACTCGCGAGCTCAGCCACTCAACGCCGTTCTGCCTTGGTGTTGAGTGAGGGCCAGACACTCAACGATGTTCTGCCTTGGCATTAAGTGAGGGCCAGACACTCAATGCCATTTTGCCTTGGCATTGAGTGAGGGCCAAACACTCAACGCCATTCTGCCTTGGCATTGAGTGAGGGCCAAACACTCAACGCCATTCTACCTTGGCGTTGAGTGAGGGCCAGACACTCAATGCCGTTCTGCCTTGGCGTTAAGTGAGGGCCAGAAACTCAACGCTTTCTTCTTTGGCCCTGAGAGAAGCTCGCCCAGGTCTATGATATGTTTTATCGTCGAGTTGAGCTCGACTAACAGCAGGGCCGAGCTCGGCAAGCCTAGTTCGCACTCGCTTGAGACCAAAGGGTATGCGAGTGCGAACTCCACCAGGTATTCGCCTCTCCGGCGAGCAGAGGCTTGAAGGGGGCAGCTCGCTCAGCTCCATGATGTATTTTTACCATGCTGCCCCCGTTGGTCTGCCCTTAGCCCCTCAGAACAGCGGGATTATGCTATTGGCAGACCGACATGGGCTGCACATAGCCCTCCAGAACAGTGAAGGTTGGCTATTTGCAGGTCGTTTTCAGAGTTCTATAAATAGGACCCAAGGGGTACCTCAGAAAGGCATGCTTACTTGTGCCCAGTTTTATAGCATTTTCTGAGGTACCTTAGCTTCAGCACTTGACTAAGGATGATAAGCGCTCTAAGATCTTCCGGGTGTGTGGAGGGACCTCCGTGCTGGATCCTTGAGTCTATCCCTAGTTCTTCTTCCTTTGTTCTTAGGGCTCGCAAGAGAGAAGCAATTGTGTGATCGCCCCTTCCTAAAGGGTGAACTCCACAGAGACCGAATTCTCGGTTTCAACATCTTACATGAAGAGTAATCTTATGGGAAAAAAATATTTGGGAGGTCGTCGGTGGAGACGAGAGACAAGAAGTGGTTGTTGAAGTCAGAACTGAGCTCTTTGTGGAGTTAGGGCCCAAGGGGAGGGGGGGTAGCTTACACTTACTCCTCTCAAGTGAGAGCACCTGACCAGCTGCTTGGAACTAAGAGACGGACCCCGTACTGCAGCGAGGAGGTCCCGACACACACTCGGAAGATCAAAGAGAGCTTCCTCTCCCTAACAAATGCTGAGCTGGGCACCTTGGTGGCCCTTGAGATTACTCGCAAAGAAAAGTCAGCCTGGGGGGGGGGGAGCAAGAAGAAGTCGTCCCCCCCCCCAAGGTTCCCATTGTTGGGTATTGTATCCACTATAACTCTGATTTGAAGAAGGAACCAAGAAGGGTGTACTCATGTGTAATCCAATAGAGAGATTACACATTGTGTAGGCCAATATATAGACTCATGTGTAATCTCTCTATTGGACTGTACTTCTACTTTAAGTACATTAGAAGAAACTAAGAAGGACAAGTTGCTGTTTTTAGAAGAACAGATTTTCTCCAAGTAAAATTCATCGAGTATAGTAGTGAATACTCGTCGAATTCGTCGAGTATACTCATGGATACTCGTCAAATTCATCGTGTATTCTTACTAGCACTCGTTGAATCCGTCATATTTACCAAGAGAATAATCTCTAAACTTTTGGAAATCAGTCAAGTAAAAATCGCCGAGTATCTTCATGCATACTTGTCGAATTCGTCGAGTATATCAATCGATACTCGTCGAATTCGTTGAATATATATATATATATCGATACACGACGAATTCGTCGAGAATCACTGTATATGCCTTGATTTCTCGAATTTACTTCTCTGGATTTCTCTAAGTTAAATTTGTCGAATATCACTGTGCTTATACGTCGAATGTGTCGATATCTATCGATACTCATCGAATTCGTCGAGTAAGCTAGCCGATATTTGTCGAGTGTCTCTTCTGCAATGCGTTAAGTTATCTGTTTAATCTGTATGGAGTTGTCTAAGTAATTTTCGTTGAGTTTCTAGATGGTTCGACGAGTATACCCGTATATACTCGTCGATACTCGACGAATTATACTAAAGGTTTATTTCTTCTATTTTCAAAATTCTGACTCAGTTTGTCTAGATCGCCATGTATAATAAGTTGCGGATTTCTCGTTATGGAAGGAATCTTCTAGCCGTTAGAGAAGAAACATTCCTATATATACTTAGGGTGGATTTCAATGAACCATAATCGTGCTTATTGTTAAAGAATCGAGAAATATCAAGAACGAAGATTTCCCGTCGGTGCACGATACGTTCTTCACAACTCGCACGACCGACGACTTCTTGCTACACGATTCGTTCTTCCTTAAGCAAGTCAAATAGATCGCAGATCTCAGAAGATTCCGATTCTACTCAAATCTAGTAGATTCGTGTGTTTAGATCAAGTCTTCAAAGCCTTCGATTTCTCTTGTTATTTAAGATGTTTAAGATCAACCTTTCAGAGGAACGAGGGATCAAATATTTCAAATCTATAGAAGATTATTTTTTAATTTTTATTTGTGTAAATCTTTTTACTATCATAGGAAGATTTTCCCTCAGAATTGTAGATTCTTATTTTAGGATCGAGTTGTTGGAGAGGTTGTTCTACGAGTTGTAGGAGAGGTTTGTAAGGCCCCCTATTTCAAAAACCATAGGAGATCCTTAATGTAACACCCCGAAATGTTGTAGGAGCGACGGGGATCGTTTTTGGCCAAAACAGGTTTTTGGAAGGGGGCACACGGCCTGGGACACGGGCGTGTCGAGCTCGGGTCGTCGAGCTGGCCGTGTGGTCGACGGTCGTGCAGTATTGAACACGGCTAGGGACACGGGCGTGTCCCAGGCCGTGTCCCGCTCGGGATATTCGGCGTAAATTGCACGGGCCGTGACACGGGCACCGACACGGGGCGTGTCAATTAGACACGGCCGTGTTCGAGGCCGTGTCACATGCCGTGTAGCGTTCGGGAGTTTTGGGGAGTTGCACACGGGGCGTGACACGGGTCGTGACACGGCCGTGTCACATGTGACACGGGCGTGTCAGAGGCCGTGTCAGATGCCGTGTACTGGTCGGGTCTTCGAGACGACGACGAACAGGTGAATACGGCCATGCACACGGCCGTGTGTCAACCCGTGTTCGGCCCAGATTTTCTAATTTGAGGCCTAATCGTGGCCGGTCATTTCTTTGGCTTTGGATCCGACGGTGGGGGGCTGCTCCTGGGTGGTTTTAGCCGGGATAAGGGTTTCAAACCCCTCATTTCCTTTGTGCATTCTCTTTCTAAACCCTAGAGAGAAGGGAGAGCAAGGTGGGAGGAGGAAACCAAGATCCGGCCGCCGGAGGAGGTTCGGAGCTCCGAATCACGATCTGAGTACAGATCCGCGGAGGTGACGCTGTTGCGGTGCTTTCCAACCGCATAGTTTTCGACGGCGCTGCGGAAGAACGCAAGGGTAACGATTTCTCATCCTTGGTCATGTGAAGCCCTTTTTCCCTTGCATAGGAAGCCCGCTCTCGCGAGTGAGCGAAGAGTTGGAGCGATCCTTGGGGTAGATATGTATAGTCCCCCTTGTGTAGAGTCCGTATGCGAAAACGGACATAGGTATTGTGTGTGAAGCCTACCCGGACAAGTTGGTCCGGATCGGTGTTGTTGCATTGCATTTGCACCTGAGAAGACTCTGGGTGTTTGGATGTTTTTCGTGTTTTCTACGAGGTAGATTGCAACAGGGAGCCTTGGAGACTAACTCCAAGGTGCACCCGAAAAACTGGGTGGAAACGCATTTCCGTCATCGTGGTGGCCGGGGAGCCAGCCATGAACATAACTGGGTTATGTGCTTGTGTGTTCGTGTTCGAACTTTGGGATCCGGGAGAAGCATGGCCCGCGCGTACGTCTTAATCTGACTATGCGATGTGAGCAACGGGCAAGTGGATGCGGACCCGAGCTATGCGGTTTGGTGACAGACATCCGAAACAGCGAGACTGGCCATTGGCATAGTTGTGCGAGTCTTAGGCATAGACCGGAAAGACTAGATTGCTCACGAGTTTTGCCATCCAAGGGATGGTGGTGAAGACACGGATTTTGACCGGATTCACTGAGTATGTGCCATGAGTGCACATGGTGTTTGGCCGTGCGAGACTACGCCTGTGATGAAGTGTTAGTACACTGTGTTATTGCCTATGCTAATGCTGTGCAGGGAAAGAGCATCGCCACCCCGATTTTTGGGGCGGGATCATTATAATTTGGTCAGCATTGCTGACCGTTGCTATTGTTTGCCACCGGGCGGTGGTTTATTGCTTGCAGGTGCTGCGGAGCCGAGCGGAAAATAGCGGGCTAAAGCCCAAGTTGCTGCGCCGGCCCTCGAAGGCCAAATTTTGAGTGTTTTTATTGTATTCATGTGTGGCCGGCCTGCGAGCCCAAATATGAAAACACTCCTTTTGTTAAGAGAACAGTGTAAGGCCTTAAGGCCATTTCTATTTTGTGTATGTATACATTCCTGGGTTAGTAGTGGACATTCATGCTCTGTGGCTGGGTTCTTACTTCTTTTGCAACTTAATAATTGCTTCCGCTAGGTGTTGTGTAGGACGTGTGATTGGTTGAATGGTTTCAACGCGTAACCAACCGGTCTGTCCGTAGTATATGGCGTCGGGCCCCGGCCGGACCTACTGTTATATGCTATGTGATGGATAGGGGTGTTACAAATTGGTATCAGACTACTGGTTTCGGTCAAATTTAAATGAATTCGTGGGCGAATTCACTTTAAGGGGTGGTGAGCACATGTGTGCGTCATCGTTATAACATGAGAAGAACCCATGAATGTCCACTTAGGAATGTAAATACACGTGTTTGAGGAACCTGCGTGTTCCTATAATTGCTGTTTGTAATGTCGTTTGGTCGCTTATCGGTGTTTTGCACGATTATAGGTGACCAGAAGTGGTGTTGGGCCGTCAAAATGACCAGGTTCTAAGGCGAGCAGTGCGCCAAGCGATGCGCCTGCAATACCTTTGTCTGCCGAGACCATTAGGATGGTGACAGAAGCGGTCATGGCAATGATCAACGCGCAGCCTGCAAGACAGGTGCAGCAGTCTGCTCCTGCTGTGGATCAGGTGCCGCTCCAAGCGGCGGAGCCAACAAGGGTTGAGCAAGTAGTGGTGGAGCCAGAGTTGCCTCGGAGAGAAACTGAAAGACAACTGAAGCATGTGATGGGCTTCCATCCACCAATGTTTTCGGGAGCGGAAACCCCGACCCAAGATGAGGATTGGCTCTCCAGGGTCAACAGGGTGATGACTGCGACAGAAACAGAAGAGTGGCAGAAGACCACTATAGCGACGTTCCTATTGGATGGGGACGCAAGATTATGGTGGGAAGGCCTAGAGCTACATCAGCTGAGGGGAAGGCCGTTGGCCGAAGTTCCTATGGAGGAGTTTGCGAGACTGTTCATGGCTCGATACCTCCCCTCAACGCAGAGGATCGCGCTAGAGAGCGAATTTCAGAAGTTAGTGCAAGGGAATAACACCGTTGACGAGTACCTCCATGAGTTTACTCGGTTGGGGAGATATGCCGGCGCTACCTTTGCCGACGAGGAGCGCAAGACG